>WOVY01000325.1:0-396317 GCA_013436015.1 Rhipicephalus annulatus | reverse complement strand
TTATTAGATACGCCAGCCGATCGCTATCCAAAGCAGAAGCAAATTATCTCCACAACAGAAAAGGAGTGCCTCGCCATCATCTGGGCTACGTCGAAATTTCGCCCCTACCTCTACGGCAGGCCCTTCAAAGTTGTGAGCGATCCCCACGCATTGTGTTGGCTAGCCACCTTGAAGGAACCCCTCAGGTCGCCTCGCACGATGGAGTCTGAGACTTCAAGAATATGACATTACTGTCATTTACAAGTCCGGCAAAAAACACTCCGACGCCGACGTCTCTCTCGTTGCCTGTAGACCAACCGCTACCCGACGACCCGGATGACGACTATCTTAGGAACGAACTACCGACGACTTCGCTGAACAACAGAGGGCTGACCCGGAACTTAAGGCCCTAATAGAATACCTCGAAGGCAGGACCGCCGAAGTCCCGAGGTATTCAGCGCGCATTTGCGTCGTTCTTTCTACGCAAAAGGTCTTCTACAAAAGAAAAACTTTTCACCGCTTCGAGCTAAGTACCTCCTTGTGGTGCCTTCAGCTCTGCGACCAGAACTCCTGCAGGCCTGCACGACGATCCGACGGCAGGGCACCTCGGTGTTTCTCGCACGCTCCCAAGGATACAATTAAGGTACTACTGGCCACGTCTTACCACCGATGTCACTCGTTATGTGAGAACATGCCGGACTGTCACGCGAAGACACCGCCGACAAGGACAGCGGGACTTCTGCAGCCAATTGATCCACCTTGCCGACCTTTCCCAGCAGATGGTATGGACCTACTGGGGCCGTTCCCGACGTCGGCTTTCGGAAACAAGTGGATCGTGGTAGCTACCGACTACCTCACCCGCTACGCCAAAACAAAAGCCCTGCAAAAATGCAGTGCATTCGAGGTAGCTAATTCTTCGTCAAAAATATCGTCCTATGTCACGCGCCCCGGAGGTCCTTATCACCGACAGAGGAACGGCATTCACTGCCGACTTAACTCAAGCGATCTTGGCATACAGCCAAACAAACCACCGCCGGACGACAGCGTACCACCCACAGACCAACGGCCTCACCGAGCGGCTTAACAAGACGATCGCCGACATGCTGTCAATGTACGTCGATGTCGAACACAAGACGTGGGACGCCATTCTTCCGTATGTGACCTTCGCATACAACACGGCGGTGCAGGAGACGACGCAGATATCTCCATACAAATTGGTCTACGGTAGGAGCCGGCAACGACGCTCGATGCCATGTTACCCAACGTCACCGACGAAGAAAACCTCGATGTGAGCGAGTACCTTCAACGCGCCGAAGAAGCCCGACAACTTGCGCGTCTCCGTATCAAGAATCAACAGACGACCGACAGCCACCGTTACAACCTTCGACGACGCTTCGTGGAATACCAGCCCGGTGAATGTGTTTGGGTGTGGACGCCGATACGCCGACGTGGACTAAGTGAAAAGCTTCTGCAACGGTACTTAGGACGTACAGGGTGGTTCGACGTCTCGGCCCACTTGATTACGAGGCTGTCCCCGACGGCATCACGAACTATCAACGACGCCGATCGCGACCTGAAGTTGTCATGTCGCGCGCCTCAAGCCGTTTCATGCGCGTTAACAAAACAAACTGAAACAGTGTTTATTTGTATATTGTTGTATCGAATTTATTCATTGTACTTTCTTGCATTATTATTGTAGTTTCATCTTTAGTTAAAAGCATCGGGACGATGCCTTTTTTTTCAGAGGGGGGCAATGCCACGTTCCATTTCCCAAGTTTTTGTTATCGTCTCCAACACCACACGATTCTCAGCGCAAACCGCGCCTGCAGTTTCTAGGTTCTGGACTGTAGTAGATCATTTCGATAAGATCACGCCCACTTGCGAACGGTACAGATTGTTCTGGAAGCTACGCCACCGCCAGCGATAACACTAGAACATTCGACGGCAAGAGTATAAATGCCGACGCGCTTCGCCGCTTGTGAGTTGTTGATCGAAGGCCGACGCTCCGTTCGCCGCTATCAGTCCGAGACTGCTATCTGTGCGAGACTGCTGCTGTAATCGCACTTCCGTTTACCGAGCACAGGTTCGCCCAAACAAACAGTTCAACCCAACACGAAGTCTCCTGTCTTCGGCCACGTCACGACCCCGTGACAATATTATGATGAGTGGTTTTGCCGCAATATTGCGAGAGGCCAAAATCAGTCGACCTACATTATCCCCACTCATCCACACTGAAAGTGTCTTGTTATCATCGTCCCCTTTTTTCGTCATTTGTATTTTGATTAGATTTTTTAGCACAACGGCAATATCAGTATCGTTTATTGCGGTACTCTTGTCTGCATTCAAATCAAAGGCACTGCACATGCAGCCAAACGATTCTTTCAGAAAGTGTTCATCGAGGTAGACTACTTAAGAATAAAAAGTGTGAATTATTTTTTTATTTATTTGAAATACTGCAGGCCCTAATCGGGCCCACGCAGGAGTGGATACATAGAGGTAACATGAGGCATATAGCGCTCCACAAAAAGAAAAGAAAGAAAGTATTGATACACATAGGATACTTCATGACTCACATGTATACATTTTAGGAAAAATCCATCTCTTCTAGACAGTTGACAAAAGATTCCAGCGTAGAACAATTCAAAGCATTGACTGGCAGCCTATTCCAAAAAACTACTGGCCATTGGGAATAAAGAATACTAATGTGTATTGACACGGCTAGCAGGTTGAAAGATGACCTTATTATGGTTTGTCCTGGGTCAGTGTTTAAATGGGTCCTGTACGTACAGATTGCGCAGTTTCTTAAAATGACCATGATAAAGTGTGTATAGGAACTTTAACCTAGAAATTATTTTCATTTGGAAAGTGGTAAAAAATTAGCTCTAATAATTAGGTCAGTGACGCCTGAATGCCGCGAATAATTAGAGTAGATGAATCGTGCAGCTAATTTCTGAATGCGTTCAATTTTCTCGATTAGGTGTTGTTGGTGGGGACTCCATTTTATGTCGGCATATTCCAAGGCAGGGCGAATAAGAGTCTTGAATGCATTCAATTTGACTTGAGTCGGAGCATTTCGCAACCTTCTTCTAAAAAAAGATAGCTTCCCTACCGCTTTTTTGCAGACGGTGTCGATATGAGGTTCCCAACTTAAGTTTGCTGAAAGCGTGACACCAAGGTCTTTCCCCTGATCACTTTCAGGGAGTTCAATATTTTCTAAAGTGTACGAAAAATAAGTGAATTCTTCTTATTAGTGAATATGAGACATTAGGTTTTAGATGCGTTCTGTCTCATGCCCCATTTCTGGCACCAAGCGCAACTATTCTTTAGAGTGTTATTCAAGCCGATTTGGTCCTCTGAATGTCTTACAACTGTATACACGACACAATCATCTGCGAAAATCTGCATCTGGATTGGTGACTGGATACAAAATGGATATCATTGATATAAATAAGAAATAGTAGAGGTGCAAAGACTGAACCCTGCGGTACTCCCGAGTACACATGGAGGCTACGGACATATCCGTGTTTACTGCTACACGTTGTGATCTGTTCATTAAGAAGCGGGAAATCCATGATATTAAGGTGTTATCAATACCAAAAGCATGTAGTTTCTTGATTAAATCTTCATGTGGGACCATGTCAAATGCCTTTGAAAAGTCTAAGAATATGGCATCAACTTGACTGTGGGTAATAACAGCGTTGGCGAGGTCATTAGTTATTTCGGCCAGCTGTGTTACTGTTGACAACCCAGATCTGAATCCATGTTGTTGGTTATAAATAAGGTTATTCCTTTCTAGATGACCGCTAATAGATTTAAAAATTATGTGTTCCATCACCTTACAACACGTGCTTGCTAATGGTACAGGTATGTAGTTGCTTGGTTCAAATAAAGAGCCAGATTTTAGTACTGGAATATTTTTGCCCTGCGCCAGTCATCAGGAATACTCGATGTATCCAAAGACACTTTCAATATTATAAATAAATATTTAAAATTCAGGCAGCATATCGCTTCGAGTATGCAATAAATATAGAGTCGGGACCAGTGGACTTCCTTAGGCTAAGGTTATTCAATAAATGCAATATTTTTTCTTCACTTATAAATAATTTTTCCATAGGCTGCTCAGCAGGATAGGCCATCAGTGGCTCTTGTGAAGCACTGTGTGTGAAAACTGACTGGAAATAGTTCTTAAGCTGATTCGCAATGTCTTTATGTTCAGTCAATTATTGTTCTATTCCCAGTTTTGATTTGCGCAATGGTTGGTCTATCCTCTGACAAGTAGCGCCAAAAATTTTGAGGGTCATCTTTAATAAAATTTCGCAAAGTTACACCGTAAAATCGCGATTTCCCTTCTCGTACCTTATCACGCATGTGCCGACGATACCAACGATTTCGTTTTTATCTCCCCTTGTGCGACGTCGTCATTTCAGTTTTCGTTTCAACTGAAGTTTCTCGCGTGTTAGCCATGGGTAATCTTTGTAGACCCTTGTTCTTCCTTGGGGGATGAAGTTGTTTCGAAAAGATATAATATTTCTTTAAAACGCGTCCACAATTGCGGAATGCTGTTCAAGGTGCCTAAATTTGTCAAGCTGCGTTCTAATATATTGATATTGTGTCATCGCTGCGCGCACATAATCTTTTACGTAAAGATATGGTTGTTTGGTAGATGAGCGAATACTGTGATAGGGCAAGTCAGGAGAAAGCACTTATGATCTGAAATACCTTATTCTACGCTAGCTGTGCTGTTTTGAAGCATATTTTCAAGAACATCAGGTCGAGAAGAGAGGCTGACGCCCCAATTCTCGTATGATCGGACACTAGTTGGTTTCAGCGAAAAACTGAACGCAGTGAAAAGCAGCGATTCCGCACTTCTGGCATCTCTGCTGTCGCAACTCATGTCAGTCCAGTTTATCCCGGCAGATTAAAATTCCCTGTTATATTATGTTTGACCTTGAGTTTGTGTGATGCGAAAGATAGTCGTGAACAGCTTCCAGGTACTGGGGCGCAGCATTGGGTGGGCGGTATACGCCAGCAAGTAATACCGTCTTGCCAGAACAAATAGTTTGCACCATAAAATTTCGTGTTCGGGAAATCGTCACGAACAGAAAACTTGGTGTTGTTTTTAATGGCTATCGCTACGCCACCACCTCTGGAAGTCCTGTCATTACGGAGTAGTTTATATGATGCCGGAATTACTTCACAGTCCAACACACCAGCATGTAGCCAACTTTTGGTAATTACCAGCACGTGCGGGTGATGACACAGAATTAAATTTTCGATTTCCCTGAGATTGTTTACTACGCTGCGGGCATTGAAGGACAAGATTCTCAAGTTTTTGGTCTTCTCCTGTCAATCCGCCTTCTGAACGTCATATCTCGCCCTCGTAGCTACTTTCGGTCGAGAGTACCCTGCAGCAGCTTCTACACTGGCGTCCTGTACGGGGTCTCAGACAAACATTTTGCCATCGACTTTGAGCTTGTCAAACACGAGGGACACCTTCGCTCCCTGTGCTTTCTCGTCCGCGGCAGAGCGCCACAACGTACTGCGCATATCTCTCACTCTTTTCGAAAAATCCTCCGAAATATATATTCTGTGCCTTTTAATTTGATACAGCAAGAGATAATTGATTGATATGTGGGGTTTAACGTCCCGAAACCACAATTCGACTATGAGAGACGCCGTAGTGGAGGGCACCGGGAATTTCGACCACCTGGGGTTCTTTAACATGCACCCAAATCTGAGCACACGGGCCTACAACATTCCCGCCTCCATCGAAAATGCAGCCACCGCAGCCGGGATTCGAACCCGCGACCTCCGGGTGAGCAGCTGAGTACTTTAGCCACTAGAACACCGCGGCGGGGCAGCAAGTGAGAATTTTATACTTCTCAGAGAAATTGAAAAGTCGTAGAACAATTGGTCGTAAGCATTTGCTACGAGGATTGCCTACTCTGTGGATCCTTTCAACATGTTTCACGGCAATACCTAGTATATTAGTAAAAATAGTTCGTTAAACCTTTTCTTTCAGTGGTTTTGAATCATCATCAGGCTCTTCAGTCACCCCAAATATTACTAGATTGTTGCGACGACTTCTGTTTTCCAGATCGTCAACCTTAGCTGTCAGTTCTAGTATTTGCTGAGTCATGCCTAGGCAGTTTTTTTTTCGTACTCTGCTAGTTTTTCCCTTACATTGCTTTAGCTGACCGATTTCATTTTAAATGGCAGTAATTTTTTCTCCGATAGTAGATACCATACCCTCAATTAGCCTCAAATTAGCTGTAAGTTTTTTGAGCGTTTTAGTTGTTTTCGTTTGTTCATTACGGATTTTCTTCAACATAGAGTTGGTGGACGTGGATTCAGACTCTGAGTCAGAAGTTGGCCCTGGGTTTTGTTTCACGTCCCCAGATGTTGGTAATAACAGTATAATAAGATGGCAACAATCAAACAGTGGCAATAAGACACTGTGGGCTCGGCAGCACCGTAACGGTTACATCAACGTCTCGAAATGATGATATTGTATTTTTCTATCTACATGTGTTACAAAAAGGAACCGCATGAGCGTGTGTCCCAGGTCAGTGCCACCAAGCCACTCAAGTGCTTGTGTGGTGGTCTCCAAGTTTTATCCTGGCACCGTGGCAGTTCTGTTGACGTCACTCTTGCCGGAAGATGATATTGAAGATACCCGTCTGGTTGCGTATCTTGCTTCGTCCATGAATTCACGAGGAAGGGGGGCTGGGCAGCCGGGAATGCTTATCCGATGTCTTCTGACGGAGCAAGCGTGATTGTTCCGATAACGAAGGCTACCGGCCACAAAGCGATCTGCGTTACAAAAAAGAACCGCATGAGCGTGTGTCCCAGTCGGTGCCACCAAGCCCACGTCTCTGCTTTGTAACGCGCAGTGTTTCATACCAGATAAAAACTCAGAACTCTGAATGCCTGCATCGTTCTTCTCCAACAAGCAAAACATCTCGATGTTCATTCTTTCATTCCCCAACATATCTTCCGAAAACCGTAGAACTCACAGTTCGAACGGGTGACAATGAGTGACCAAAGCGCTCCTGTAACCAGCCCGTGGTCGTCGCATAGCCGGTGTTGTTCAGTCTAGACATAGTCTGGACATCCTCTCGGTCCCCTGCTTCTATACGGCACGACGGGAGGTAGCTGTAGAGAGTAACTAACGCAGCTTCGCGGGCGAGCGCGAAGCGTTGTACGCTTTGAGAGTGCGGCTTTTGCACCAGACTTTAAGGCGTGGGCACATTGCCAGAAGAGAGAAAGACAGTTACTAATGCTGAGCGCAGGGTTTGGCTGCTCAGCGACCGTTCCTTTCGAGTGGGTGATAATTTTTCGTAACGCACTCATGCTGTGGCGTTCGCGTGAATACTTTGCGTGCATGCGTCGCTTGCGTTCTGCTTAGAGGAGAGAAAGTTTTGGAGTGGAAGTCAAAATGAATGCTTGATTGAATAGTAGCATGGTCCTTCAATACTTTCTTTACTGGTCAATAAACTCCCGCGAACGTTTCATATGGGGACAAAGTGGACACCAGAGGTGCACTGTAAGAAGGAGGGCATTGATCATCCGCGTTTGGCAGGGCTGTAGCGCGTTCGCAGAAGAGTTTAACGTCAAATACACTTCTTCAAATATTTTCGTTCTTCGTGTTCTAGCTGAAAAATCATTGCAGATATTAGCACAGTCAAAGTGACCCCCATGATGCACTTTGTCAAATTGCCTAAGTCCTTGATTACTGGCAATGTTTTAACGGAGTCCGTCTGTTATTTCACGCGCATTCGTAGCGTTCCTAAATTTCTCAATTCGCGCGTAACCACTTTTGGGCTTAAACAGAACACTGTGACTGGTTCTATATGACTGATGGGTTAACATAGTTTCCTCTAGACATTGCGGGGTTGCCGTGCTGTGTTTGCACGAGGCAATGAATAACTCGAGACACACCGAGTGTGAGAGATATTGTTGAAAAATATCCTGCCCTCGAAGTCAGCTGTGTATTGTGCGTCTTCCATCTCAGATGTATGAATGTTAGTTTTCGGGCATGAAAGGCAGCTCATGATTTTTTTGCTTATTGAGGCAACAGCCCTTGTGTGTTTTAAGTACTGTTGTTACACTAGTGATAAAAGATATACTGAGTAAGCCAGGAAGTAAATGCAATGAAGTAACTGGTAGGAAAATATAAAGAAGTAGTATGTACCTTTTCTGTTACATATTTGAGTGCAGAATCCGGTAAGACGCTCTAGCAAACACCTGAAAAACTAAAGGATACTGCTCATTTGGGGCAACTATGTGTCTTGAAACCATAGGATCTGCAACTCTTAAACAGTGGCAGCAGCAGCACTGCAAGGTTGGCAGCCATTATTTGCTTTTAGCATATAAGCCGTCACGTATTGAGTCAATTGCGGAGTATAATGTAACCCAAGCATTGCATTTCATGCAAGGCAGAGGACCAGAAGTAGCCTCACCTGGGTATTTTCCTGGAAGTGCCAGTCACAACAGTTGACTGGTGCTGAAGTACATGCAGTCGATGGAAGAAAATTTCACATGCCAACCCTTAATTATCCATCAAAATTTAATTGCGGCAGCCACAACAATGGGTTCCTTACACTTGCTTGCAAACTTTGTACTTTCTGATACTACCGGCCAGCTTCACTGTTGTCAATTATTTATTGCCATTGTGTCTTCCGGGCATACTTTGTGCTCGACAATTCAGATAAAAATTTTGTAAAGACAAGTGAACAGTTGGACGTAATTAATAAATCTGATCTGTAAAAGTACAGTTTTCTGAACCCAACAGTAGAATGCATTCATTTATGAAGTAAGGCTTCAGTGCATTAGTTCGTCATTTTAAATTTCTAGCCTAATGCTTGGCCGCTGTTCAACATCCTGAGGCAAAGAAAGGCAGCCAATCTAGAGGTCGCTCTGCTTAGACTTGCACTTAAGATGTTCGAACCCTCCTGTACGATTGAGCATTGCAGTGCCAATTTAATGAGCCACTTGCGTTAGCAATAGCAGGCCCTTTCGTAAAACTATACTGCTGCCTTGAAGTCTATGTCTCTAATTTACAGCTGCTATTATTATATTTTATATGCACCAGGAGTTCTAAGCTATCACTGATGTCACTCTGCTTAGTGTACAAAAAAATGCACCTGAGCTAACGGCTTATGACAATTCTAGCAGTGTCAGAAGTAAGCGCCACCTGCAAAACTTTTTGAAAACGTTGGCAGATCTAGGAGATGTCATTCCTAAATCAGCGAAAGATGGTAACATTATTTTTCTTTTTTTTATACTTCAGGCGCAGAAATCGGCCTCGTATCTGCATGTTTCACTGCAAATGTCGTCGAAAGACGAGAGCCTTGCGTCTGGAGAGAGTGAACAAAACGTTTATTTGATGTTCTGTGCAAAAAATATGGTGAATCGTATTTTGGAGGTGCTGCGCTAAAGAGTCTAGATGCGAACAGCGAAGGCGAATGAGTACATCGAGGCTCGTTAAGCACGAGCGATATTCTGCAGGTATCTTCGAAAACGAAGGAAGGCGTGCGCACCTGTTGCGGAGGCCATAAAATGTAGAACACAAAGCGACGGGCAGGTGCCACCACCGTGTCGTCTTAGCAAAGCATTGGAAATACTTGCCTTTTTTAGCATCGCGTTCCATGGTGAGCAGATGGTGATAAACGTTACGGTTCTTGGAATTATTTATATGTGCCTTCTCTAGCATAAAGTCACACTTACGAAATATTGACGCGTTGTTACGGTGCCCTACATTTACAGAATAAATGCTTTTTTATTGACAATCGCACAAGTAATAATGCTCAAACTTGAGCAACATCGGTGGGCGCTGCGGGTGGGGTTGGTCGTTTGGGGTACTGTTTGGGATCATTTGGGGTATCGTTACGGCGGACAAGCAGACAAATGAACAAAAAGAACGACAAATAGAGAGACCAAACTTTTTGTGTCGATGCACCACAAGAAAGACTATCGTCTTTGAAATGTACACTGGCTCCTTGTCATGGTACATGTTAACATTCATGTGTTGTTGTTGGACCAGAATAATAGGCTTTTTGAAAGGCTTGTCTGATGGTGTTTTATCCTCCTTCATCGTACTGACGCGCTATGCAAGCATCTAACGAGAACAGCAAGAACAGATGTAGCCTAATGTGCCGAAACCTAACAATACACCTTGGTTGCAATAGCCGCATATGGTGCAATACGCAGCTTAATGAATGAAAATCGGTCATTCTCGCCGACAGTATCGGAAGTGTTTTTCCCATTTCGATTTTGCTCAATTGAAGGCTGAATTAAAACTCTGCAGTTAAGCACAACAGTGCATGTCGTTTGGATTTATATTTGCCCAATTCACGGTTCGATTCATTTTGATCTGGACCCTCTTTTCGGGGGAATATGATGCTGACTGAATATTACCAGCAAATGCTGACTCAGTTGGCCACATTTGATGCTTTGTAGTTTGTCAAATATTCAGTATTTCACTATACTATTTTACATGAACTGGTTTCTTATGCAGTTAACCTCTACCAGATAGAGGTTCAAAAAATTTTCAATTGCCGTCTCTTTGGAGAAAGGGCCATTGAATTATATTGAAAGAAATGACAAATGACAGAGTTGATATATAAGGTCAGCTTGTTTGCAGCAATAAATCTTTGATTGATACAGTCAATTTTCCATATTTGTGATCCTATTTCCGGAGGTTCATTTTGCTGCATCGTAAAAATGCTAATTTGGTTGCAGTTTAGCTGTGCTTTGATGAGATATATATATAATAGGATGATGAAGCGTGCAATCCTCTTTCATAACTGGTCAGTCAAAAGGCTCTTACTTTTTTACACTCTGTAAAAAATCTTGGCAATTCAAAGAGTACATGGCAGCCATGATATTTACTGAAAGTAACAGCGTTGCACACCCCGTAGAGCCTGCATTTTGAAGAACAAGACCGAAAAATAAAAAATATGCAAAGAAGATGAATAATAAATATGATTGGCCTCAATCGCGATCACACCCGTGTCCTTCGCGTGGCGAACAAGTGTTCTACCACACAGCCGCGTCTCTTCTTGTGAACGCATCGAAAATAACTTTCTCTGCTTGAAAATGCAGTGAAAGTAACTTTCATGCTTTGCAATCACATGCGTCCTTTAGACACGCTTCACAATATGACATGCAATATTGCCGTAATATTGCGTGGTACAAGTGTACATTGCCATCGGGCGTCAGAATATGATTTACACATATAGACTTCACAGTTTGAAGCCAGTCACCTGCTGCAAAAGAGACACACGTTTGTCATGATCTGTAGAAATTAAACGAAACAGGAACATTTTGGATCAAGAAAACTTCTTTAGGCGAAAAACATTAGCCAATGTACACAACAATATAAACCAAGGTCACTAGCACACACTAATTTTTCAAAACACCAGAAACGTATTTACAATTTCAATGCCGCTGAATGGCCCTGACTGGGTGGCTCCGGTTTTGGGTTGAAGTCTCGCTGTGTCCGTGAAAAACGAAGCTTTCGAGGCGCATGATCATGCGATTCCTCGTGGGTGCTGGTCAGGTTCCCCGAGTTTCCGGTAACCGTCGCGTCAAGTACACGCCATGGCTGTCGCTCTCGTTCTAAAAGAGCGCGGCCTACGGAGCGCAGCCTCCGAACTTCTGGGCAGCGTCTGGGCAATGTCGCACTGCGCTAAGCTTACCACCTTTATGTTTGCACCTTGCAGGTCACAGTGCATTCCTGCGAAGGCTGGGTCAGCTTACCAGGAGCTCTGCTGACGGACTTGCAGTGAACGCCTTACCGCGACCCGCGCATGTCCACGCCTCTTGCGGTTGCAAAGCACTCTCTTTCTTCTTTCCTCTCTGTAGGCCACGTCGTCTCTCGTGCATCTTTTCAACCTTTTCTTCCCGGTGTTATTTTACAAGGGCGAAGCTCTTTACGCCATGGACTGTCCATCCCGTGTTTGTAGTAGTAGGCACCTCCAGTTTAGTCCTTATGACGTCCGCTGCATGGTGGTAGATGTATATATTGAATATGTGATAAAAATATGCGAGATGGCGATACTTGGAGTGTTCAAAGATGGGTGGACGGACGGATGGATAGAAAGACAAGTGAACGGATAGAGGGTAGCTAGAACTGACAGACAGAGGGACGGTTGGATGGGTGGACGCACGGAAACAAGAACGAAAGGTTGGACGGAAGCACTGACGGAGTTACGGAAGCTTCACCCCACTCATCATCGTTCACTGCGTAGGCATACTGTGATTTTTTACCTCGCTTCAATTTACGATCTTCTTTATTTTATATACCATCGGTTATATCGGTTTATTTTATTGCTTCTTTCTTATCTTCTAACTTTTTCTTCAACAATTCTCGTACTCACGAAATAACACGCCTTCATTTCAAGAAATTGTTTTATTAAAAACTTCTCCTGACGTCCAAGGGCCGTCCGTTAATCTTGAGTACCACCTAGCCATTTTCTTGATGCACTTCACCAGCACACTCACATCACACCATCGCTTATTACTGCACCACTGACCACTCCAATGCCACATCATGCGTCATGTTTATTGTTGCAATGTTCGTAGTTCATATTATAACACAAAGTCTCGACTAGAATCACAAAAAAAACGCTCACTATGACGATAGACCTTTAATCCCTTGTCGTTATGAGGTCCTGCGAGAAAAATCAGCCCCCACGTTCTCTCTTTTTTCACATACTCAACTTGAAAAGTATAATCCTGTAGCGCAAAACTCCATCGCTTCACTCGAACTTTAGTTAGCGTTGCTCTTCTTTGTTACTCGAGCAGTTCATGATCTGTGCACTTTGAAGTGCCTACCATACAGGCAAACGAGAAAACCTTGCACTGCTCGAACCAGAGCTAGACATTTGTTTCAACTATTGAATGACGCTTTTCTCGCTCAAGCGTTTGCTTGCGTAAACCAACGGGTGAAGCGTATTGTCCTTTTCTTGCAATAAGACAGATTCCAGTTTATCTCTGATGCATTCGTGTGTAATACAAAGTCTTGTTCTAGATTGGGTGTTAGCAGAATAAGAGGTACAGTCATGTGCTGCTTGAATGCTTTAAATGCAGGCCCTTACGCTGTTGTCCACTTAGCTGTAATGCTGGCTCCTTTATTCGTCAGTTCAATAAGAGGATGAGCTATCTGAGCGTAATGAGGAATAAAGTCGCTTTAAACTCCCATCACCATCAAGAAAGACTGTCTTTTTTGGGTTTTGATGGCTTTTCTGTTCGGTTTTTTTCTAGAATATCTTCTTTTGTGGCAATGCGAATCAGGCTCAACTTTTGTCAAAGGAAATTGAGCGCTTAAAACCTCTATTCAATTTTGTTGGGCCTAAATTTCAGTCTTTCCTTCTCTAATCTGCGAAAGAGCTTCTCCGATGTTACAAGCGCTCCCTCCAAGTGTAGGTAGCCACAAGAATGTCGTCCATATTATGCTCGACATAGAAAGTCTATGCAAAACTCTCCTCTAGATTTTTGTTTATACGGCTGCTGTGGTCTCAAGTCCAATTGCCTTATACCTGCATCAGAATAGTCCTCGTGTTATTGAGAACGCTGTCTTTTTTTCTGATGATCATCATCATCTTCATCATCAGCCGGACTAAGTCCAGTGCAGAAGAAATACCTCTCCATTGTTTCGCCAGCCATTTCTATCCTGTGATTGCTGCTGCCAATTTATACCCACAGAGATCTCAATCTCATCTGCCCACCTAACTTTCTGTCTTCCGCTAGCCCGCTTGCCTTGTCTGGAAATGCAGTCTCTGGGAATATCCTTAATAACCAGCGGCAATCCTGTACACGCACTACATGCCTGACCCGTGTGCATTTTCTCTTATTATTTTCAACTCTGATATCCTCAACCACCGTTTGAACCCTAATCCACTCTGCTCTCTTCTTGTTTTTCAAGGTGAGAGCTACCACTTTGTTTTCAGTTGCTCACTGCGTCGTCCTCAATTTAAGCTGAAACCTCAGTATAAGCCTCCAGGTTTCTGCTCCGTAACTAAGTACCGGCAAGATACAGCTGTTATATACCTTCTTCTTGAGGGATAGTGGCAATCTACCTGTCATAATTTGAGACTGCTTGCCGAATGTGTTCCACCCTATTCTTATTCTTCTAGTTACTTCAGTCTCGTGGTTAGGCTCTGCGGTTATTACCTGCCCTAAGTAGACATAGTCTTTTACAACTTCAAGTGCATTATTACCTATCTCGAAGCGCTGCTCCTTTCCGAGGTTGTTGTACGTTACTTTCGTTTTCTGCAAAATAATTTTAGGATCTACCTTTTTGATTTTCTTGTCTAACTCCGCGAAAATGATGTGAAATTCGTCCCCTGAGTCACTCAGCAATGCAATGTCATTGGTGAAGCGCAGGTTAATAATGTACTCTACGCTAACTTTTATTTCTCACTGTTCCCATTATAGGCCTCTGAAAACTTCCTATAAGCACGCGGCAAATAGCATAAGGGAGATCGTATACCCATCGTATACCCAGCAGGATACCCATCAGGAGGGCTTTACAGCCCTCCTAATGGGTATCCTGCTGCTTTCTTTCTGAAGCACTATAGTAGCAGTTTATCTCCTGTAGATTTCTTCCAGAACGTTTACATATGCTTCATCGACACCCTGATCCCGCCGTGCCTGCATGACTGCTGATTTTCCATTGAATCAAATGCCTTCTTTTATCTATGAAGGCTGTGTATAGTGGTTGGCTATTTTCTCAGCATTTCTCTATTACTTGATTGATAGTATGAATGTGGTGTGTTGCTGAGTAGCCTTTTGGAAATTCTGCTTGTTTCATTGGTTGATGAAATTCTAATGTTCTCTTAACACTTTTACCAATTACCTTTGTAAATAGCTTGTATACTGCGGAGAGCAAGCTGAACGGGCTGTATTGCTTCAAGTCCTTGTAATATTTTTTCTTATGTATTGATATGATGTTGGAAATTTTCCGCAATTCTGGTACCCTTCCAGTAAGGAGACACCTTGTAAACAGGGTGGCTAGTTTTTCTAACACAATCTGTCCTCAATCTTTCAGCAGATATGATGTACCCTGATCCTCACTAGCAACATTTCGTCTTTGCATGCTCTCCAACGCTTTTAGGACTTCTATCATTATTGTTGGGGTGTCATCGGGGTGACTGCTAGCTCTTATAGTTAGAGTCGTTGTTGTCTCGGCTAGTGGTCAAATCTCTGTAAAACACCTCCGCTATTTCAACTATCCTATTCGTATTGGCAGTTATTTTGCCTTCCTTGTTTCTTAGTGCATACATCCAATTTTTGTCTATACCAGGTTTCCTCCTCAGTGCTTTGACGCTTCCCCCGTTCTTCAGAGCATGTTCGATTCTCTCCATGTTATGCACTGTTACATCGGATAGCTTACGCTTATTAATCAACTTTGAAAGCTCTACCAACTCCATCTTGTGTGTTGTACTTGAGGCTTTCACAGTTTAACGCTTCTTATTCAGCTTGTTTGCTTCCTGGGACAGCCTCCCTGTGTCCTATCTAACTACCGTACCTTTGACTTCCACTGCACACTCCGTAACAGTACTTGCCAGATTGTCATTCACTGCGTCAACGCTTAGAATGGTTTCCTCGATAAGAGCCGAGTACCTGTTCTGAAGTGAGACTCTCAATTCGTGTACTTTCCCTCTCAGTGATAGCTCATTGATTGGCTTCTTGCGTATCATTTTTTGTCCCTTTTTCTTAGGTCTTGGCGAGTTCGCAACCATAGCATTCTATGATCACTGCATCGTACCTTTCCAAGCACTTCCATATTTTGCACGATGCTTCGGTGTTCACTGAGTATAAGGTCGATTTCATTCTCATTTTCGTCATTATCACTCCTTAATGTCCACTTATGGTTCGCTCGTTTTCGGTAAAAGGTATTCAAAATCCGTAAATTTTTGCGTTCTGCGAATTATACTAGTAGCTCCGCTCTGGCATATCTGCTACCGATGCCATAATCTCCTACTGCCTGCTCACCACGCTGCTTCTTCCCAACCCTCGCATTGAAGTTTCCCATGAATATAGTATACTGTGTTTTTACATTACTCATTGCCGACTTTACATCTCCATCGAAGCTTTCAACTGACGCGTCATCATGGCTGGATGTAGGCGTGCAAGCTTGTACTACCTTGATCTTGTATCTCTGAGCTTAATTGCGATACGTACCACCCTTTCATTATGCCATAGCATTCTTGCTTGTTGTCAGCTATGCTTCTGTGGATACGGACCTCCACTTCCAGTTCTCTTCTGTCAGCCAAGTCCCGATAGCAAAGGACGTGCCAATTCTGCAGCACCATATAGGTCTCATCTGTCCTCCTAACCTCACTGAACCCTATCACATCCCAGTTACCATTCTCTAGCTCCTCGAAAAGTACAGCTGGACTTGCCTCACTAGATGAGGTTCCAGCGTTAAACGTGGCCAAGTTGAAGTTTCAATGGCGGCCTGTCCGAATCCAGAGATTTTTATTACCCTCTGCTGCGTTGCAGATCTGAACTCCACCATGATTATTGCTTCGAAGCCGCTGAAGACTGAGGGCAGTGAGTTAATTGACGTATGTATGTGGAAGCTTGCGGCCAGGTACTCCACTAGGGTGGCCAATACTCGTCTGGTGAAGGAGTGCGTTACTGGTGGTGGTCACCGGTCAGGCGGCACCCCAGGACTCCTAACGCAGTTCCATCACCACGCGGTTTTTTAATCCAGTTGGGACCTGCGCGGCACCGGGATTCGAGCCACGGACCTCGTGCATGCGAGGCTGATGTACACTTCGGACGTACCCTTCATGGCCATTTGCCAATACCCCTTGGCAAAATCTAGTTTGAAAAAAAAACTTCCTTTCACCAACTTTTGCAAAGACTACATTCACTCAGTACAGGTTCAGAGTTCGACACGAGTATATTGTTTAACCATCCGAAGTCTACGAAAAATTACTTAGAATCATCAGAATTCTTTACCACAACCAATGTTGCTTCATAGAATAATGTCGACTTGTCTAAGATCCCAAGGTGGAGCATTTCACGTACCTTCGTTTTGACGGGCTTTTGTACCACCAACAGGAAAGGACATTTCTTAACTTAGATGGGCGTCGCAGTGGTACAGTCTAGTTTGCATTAAATGCATTCATTCTCTCTTGCAGGTTGGAAAATATGTCGCCATACTTCTGCAATATTTCTTGAAGTTTCACTGCTTCACTTGCCCTAAGATTGGGATTGATCACGACCTATCCCTGCCGTAAGCTCTTCTTTCAGTTGCCCATTTTTACTTCTCTATCACCTCTCTCTCTGTAACGACCATACAGGTCACTTTCAAGAATTTGGTCTCAACTCTCTCCTAATATATTTTTCACGAGTTTATGCGAATTACTTTTTTGGCATTTGTCCCAAGGAGTTCGTTATCTACATCCTTCGTTTTCTCTGTGACATGAAAGTGCTCCTTGCACTGCAAGAGTAGTTCATTTTCCTCACTGTGTAATGACACTAGAGCTCTGCCTCAAGAATTCATATGCTTTGCCACGGCTTTCTTGATTTAATATTCTTTATACCGTTCCCTGGATTCCCTCAGGCTTTCCATTGCTAACTTTCATGTCTTTTGAAGTTTCATTCGCCGTTCTAACTAGTATGGATACTTCATTTTAAGGTCATTGTCGGGCACTGTTAAAAGACCTCTGGCCGTGCGACCATACAGCATCTCGAAAGATGAAAAATGTAGGCTTGCTTGCGGCCCTTCCCTTGTATGCAAGCAATAATGCTGGCAAGTAGCGCTCTTAATCTGCTGGTCTTTCTTGTCACGTCTTTTTCACTATTTTCTTAAACATGCCGTTGAATATTTTAACCAGTCCAATGAACGTGGAGTGATATGGCGTAGTGAGCATCTGATGAACGAATAACGGTCTATTGAATTATTTCATGAGTTCAGATGCAAAATTTGACCATCTGTCACTTGGTATTTATTTTTGCAGACTACATCAAGAAAATATATTTATTAATTCTTCGGTGACAAGTATTGCATATATACTTTTCAGTGTGATATGTTCTGGATATGTAGTCGCCATGTCAACCATCGTAAAAATACATCGGTTCTTTTTGCTTGAAGCTAGTGTAATTGGACTTATCATGTTTATTGCTACTCTACGAAGCGGTGTCTCTACTATAGTGAAAAAAGAAACACAGCGAAAAATTAGAGACCAGACGAAGAACACAGAGTGCTGCCTAACTTTATCATGTTTCCCAAGGAGGCCAGGGCTACCTGTAATTTGAAAAACATTCTTTGGCAAACGTCGCACGACTTCACAAATCTCTTTACTTTGCTCTGTAGGCTCGGCCAAAAGAAAACTTTAATGATCTATACCAAAGTTCTTCTTATGCTTTGATGGCCAGCCATGATACTGTCGTGAGCCAATGTAAGTACCACTTGTCCTATACCTTCCGGCACGAGCAATTGCAAGGCTTCTCTTCCCGACGCAAAACAACTACACAAAAGTCTGCTTAGTCCCTGCTACTCGTGAACAATCCAGCCTTTTCTTTTTGGGGCGTGTATCTTCGTCTTTCAAAGCATTGTCGAAGAACGCATCTTATTTTTGTACTTCTACAAACTCCTTGGGCGTAACCTTGAGGGCCTCAACTGTGGGCACTTTCAGCGCAGCTAACGACCACTGTGTTCTCCTCTGAAATACTTTTGTCATCAACGCTCAAGCCATTGCTTCGATGGGTTCTCTTTCATCATTTTGGGAGCTTTGTGGCTGACCTTGTGCTAATCGTGAATTTCCGATTCTCCCTGAGGCAATGTTAGTGCTCTTCCAGCTCTACTCTTCTAAAATGGATCAGGCTTTTTCACTTTTCTGATGCGCTGTATATTACCCAATGTGAGGTGTAGAGCACTTCATCGAGACGGCTAATGGTAATCCAACCGCTCTATTAAGGCGTTGAACCCCTATCTTGACCTCGGGTAAGCGTCGCACTGTGCTGTCGACTAGCGTCACAGACGTGGGCTCATCTATAGATTTCTGTTTGCGTACCAAACTGCATCTCACCAAATCTATGTCGGCTCCGCCATTTCGAAAACTGTGACTTGCGTTCCGTGATCCTCTCCACGTACAACCGGTAGATAAGGCCCACCTTCCTTCTGCTGAGCGTCTCCTCGTCTCTAGCAGTTCAGTTAGCTGGAGATTTCTCAGCCGATTTTGTCATGCGAGCTTTACATACTGCCAAGGGACTACACACTACACAGGCAGCTTCGCCATTGCTTCATATTCTGCAGTCTACGGTGCGATGGCCTTTCGGTGTACAGTGTTCCCAAACACTTAAATAGTATTGGTCCTCTCCTCCAAAACAACAGTTCCGGGCTCGATGACCGACATGGTTACACAAGAAACACTTAATAACTCTTGATGTACCACCCGTCATTCCTTCCTTTGCACCTCCCTCTACTTTAAGAAGCTTTTGCTTTGATTTACTGAAATTGTTGGAGTCTTGCGCTACAAAAAATTCATCAGCACACTCAGCATAATCATCAAAGCGTTTCATAACTCTTTTTTTAAGGGAAACACTTAAGTCTGGACAAAAACAAGGAAAAATTGGTTGATTAAGAATCTATCTAGGACACCTTCATAACTCTTGCCTGTGTTGGACATTTCCATTTATCTCTAAATATAATCAGTCATTCTGCAAATGAACTGTTTTCTCTCTCAGAATGAATTGACTTATAGCCTTTATTTTCGAACCAGAGCTTTTTTTGGCTTTTTCGCAGTTCACAGAATCAGATGCATGCATTCTTCCGAACACGCTTGTTGATTCGCCTACTAAACATAGACTCGTTGCTGTTGCCCACTCGCTTCTCTGTCATTCTTACACCAAAGCGATCTTTTCAAAACAGTGCATTTCTGCGTCTAAATCACCCCTTGTTTCCTCAAAGGGAGCCATTAGCTTGCGCTGACAAGTGCTCTTAGCTCTAGGAATGTTCAGTTCGACAGAAACGGATGATTAGTGCAATCGCCTCTCGAGCAAGATGCGTCCTTTAGGCGCAAATTTAAGTATATCGTTTTTGGCTTTTCGCACCTCGCAAGCTTTCTTCTCAGCGCTCTCGAACAACGTAAGCGACTCCGCTTGGCTGAGTCCCGATGATGTCGTGTTTTCCGACAATTTTTAGGGATCCATGTTTCTGTTACGTGTGATACCAATGAAATTGGAGAAACATTTTGGCAGGCTCGTCACTATTTTGTCGTGGTCTCTAGATGGTAAACGAAACAGAAACAGTTCAGATGACGAAAAATTTTTTATGTGACAAGAATTAACCAATGCACAGAACAAGTAGTGAAAACCCAAGAATTAAACGAATGTCCCCAGCACATAATGCCCCAAAATACAGGAAACGTATTTACAGTTTTTACGCTGCTTGAGGTGACTTCGGTTTCCGGTTGAAGTCTCGTCAAATCCATGCACAAAAAAGCTTTCTACGAGTATTACCGTTCGAATCCTCGTCGGCGCTGCTCAGTTTCCCGCAGTGTCCGGTAACGGTTGCTTCAGGCACAGATCGCGGCTGTTTCGCTTGTTCTCAAGAGTACAGCCCACGGAGCATATCCGCCGAACCGCTGCGCCTCTCTAAGCAGCAATGTCTGGCTGGGCTGAGCTGATCGCCCTCCATGTCGTGCTCGAGGGCTACAGTGTGGCGCTGCGAAGACTGGGGCACTTTACCAAGAGCTCTACTGACGACTTTGCAGCAAACGCCTTGCCGTGACCACCACTCCTATATGTCTCTTGCCGTTCCACACCGGTCTCTTTTCCCTCTCTGTCGGCCACATTATCTTGTTGTTGTTGTTGTTTTCCTGTGCAAATGGCTCGTACCTAAATGAGGGGATTGGCCAATTATAAGGTGAATTTGCTTTATACTTTCAGCATTGTGTCATTCCTACTAAACTTTTGTAACTTTCCCTCTTGGCTTCAGTGTACAATCTTCTTTTTTATTTTATATGTCCCGTCACGGTGGTCTAGAGGCTAAGGTACTCGGCTGCTGATGCGCAGGTCGCGGGATCGAATCTCGGCTGCGGCGGCTGCATTTCCGATGGAGGCGGAAATGTTGTAGGCCTGTGTGCTCAGATTTGGGTGCCTGGTAAAGAAGCCCAAATGGTCGAAATTTCCGGAGCCCTCCACTACGGCATCCCTCATAATTATATGGAGGTTTTGGAACGTTTAACCCCACATATCAATATAATCATCAATTTTTTATTCTATATATTATCGTTGATACTTTTTATTTTATTTGGTCTTACTCCTGTTCTCTCTCTTTTTCAAACAATTCACATACTCTTGACAACGTTACTGTACCTATTCTCTCAAGGCCATCTTGTGGGTGCATAGCAAGTTCGAAAAGATTTTATACACTTAGTGTTTGAAGTACGCAATTTTAACAGAATACCATTTTCGCATCGAACGTTTAACGGGAAAGCATAAGGGGCTCCCGATTTTTGGTACGCTGTGCAATATCTATCTCAATGCGTGCTGTTTCAGCTCTGGGACACTCAATATTGTGAATGTACTTTAACATTTTCATAGACTCCACTGGCACCTTTCAAATGTACAGCATATTTCCAACAAATAAAACCCTACATTTCCAATGTGTTATCTAATCGAGGAAGAAAAAGGGGAAGTTCCGGATTACGAAGGCGAAAATTCAGATGAAACCTTTAGCATTTGATTTTAGATTGTTCTAGTGCGAAGGCCATTCCTTTTCTATTGTTGGATTGTACTTACCTTCACGCCATTCGTTATATTTGGGCAACTCACATCGTTTTGAAATGTTTCCGAGATAGGCCAAGCACTTACCAAGTGACCATGTGATGACATCATTATGTGATGTTGAGTTACGTGACGTCAGAGAGACGTCCTAATGACCTCATCAGGTAGCAGCCCCGTCGGATGTCTCTTCACATCTCCAGAATTGACGCGAATGCTGACGATAACTTTTCGCGTTTTTGTTAGGATTCTGAGGCTTTCGTTTAAACAAAGACGCTTTTGAAATGAATGTGCTTGAAAAAGCGTGACCATGAGCTGTGGAAGCTGTGAGCCTGTTGTATGACAGTCACTTCAAAAGCAAGGAAAAACTTACATAAGATTATCGCTGTTCTATGTGTCAGTGATAAGTGCGCGTGTTGGAGCGAGAAACCCTGCCACTAGTTCGGTACACTGCTGAAGTAACAAAAATTGGTTTCTCAGACAAGGAAGACAGTAGAATCAAAATTATTTTCGAAATACTGCTGGAGAAATCTTCTTTCTAATTTTACTTTTTGGCAATAACTTTTCGCGGTTTCGCACCAATTATCCTGAAAACATTTCGAACTATGTTATCACGCTCATTTTTTATCACTTATGCCATGGATTGGGACCTGTAAAAGTGTACAGTAGACTCAAGCCGCCGTCAACTGGCATCATGATTCCCGTGATGAAAGAAGCTTCTTCAGAGGCCAGAAATGCTATACAGCGAGCAACCTCTTCTGGCCTGCCGATTCGACCAAGTGCGTGCGCTCCACCGGCCATCTCCTCCAGACTCTGCAAAAGTAAGAGCGATGTGGCGTGGAGTAATTCATATTCAAATCAAAGAACTTGTTAGGTCATTCAGTCTGTAAGGTAAACGCACTTGTTTAGAAGAGCATGACACAGTCTTGTCTATTTATAATATATCCTTAAAGGTAACATCACAACACCCGAGAGCTCGCATACGTGAAATATGATCCAATACTCAGGTTATTCAAATAACGAAGTTTTACAAGGACTGGACAAAGTGAAGGCTTACTGCAGCACGAGTTTGATTTCTTTTGTATGGCTTAGGGCTCAAGTACTTCTAACCCGTTTGGCTCTTCTTTTGCTGCAAATGCACATTTTTCACCATCTGCACTAAGCAATATTACTTGCCAGCTCGCCGTTTATTTGGTTGTGCAGAGATCACGCGTATTCCCAGAGATGCTTTCACTAATGGCACTTTTGACAATGGACCATTTCAAGTAGCTTTGAATACTCCGAAGCCCTAAACTCTGTTCCAGCCGTATATATGTCTGTTGTATATCGTTCTCAACAATGACGAATTTCACACTGTGGCAGCCTTAAAGCTAAAAAAAAGATTCTGCAGAATATATTCGTCATAGAGCCCTTTAATTAGAATGTCAGACCGTAAGGGCGCCGCAGATTGCCACCCCTACACTACACTCTGAAAGCTACTGGCCCCTTTAAAAGCTTGCTAGACTGCGGTAGCGTTGGTCTTTCTTCGTAGGTAAAGAAAGTGTGGTCCCGTAAAATACGCTTCTAAGCAGGCGTCGATAGACTACAGTTGATGGTACAGTGCAATTTACAAAACACGCTATCAGTCACCACCTCCAACCAAAAAGAATAAAGTGGCGCTATCAGAACTGTGTGTAAACACTCCTTCCTGCACCACAACTCCTGTGCACACCAAATTATGTAACTAGCATTGAAGCTGTCTTCAAGTCTGGCGTGGTGGAATAAAAGCTCGGCTGCTGAACCGTGATGTCAATCCCGGCTGCGGTGGGTACATAATATTGGAGGGGACATGGTAGAAGCGCATGTACTGCGCGACGTTAGTGCACGTTCCAAAACCCTGGTTGGTTCCGATTTCGAAAGCCCCCCACTATAACATGCATCATATTCATATCGTGCATTTAGAACCTAAATCCCCATATGGTATGTAAACAATTCCTAAAAACAATCTAAGTAGGCATCAAGCCTTGTATGAACGTCTTTGATGCAAACACGCGCCTATGTGTACTCTACATTACCAGTATTCCGTTGATACATACTGCCAGTAACCGTGTGTAGCCTCAATATTGGCCACCATGACAGCGGTGTCATGGGCCTTTATGCGTTGGCAGCACTTTTACTTCTCGTGAAGTCCACTAGCTGCTCCCTCAAGAAAGTCCTGTCTCAATACTTATTCTAATGTTCCTCTCGTTTCAATATGTAGAAAAATTTTAAGTATATGTAGAGGTTTAACGTCCTAAAACCACAACAATTTTAATCGACTCTTCAAAGAATCGACAATGAAAGCGGCAGTAACTCATTCTTCGTCGTGCGCACCAATGAAATTACCTCCCATATCTAACAGTAACAGTCCTTTCTCCAACTTTTCTATAGCAACGGTCACGATCAGGTGGATGATTATGTGGAAGATGCAGCACGAATGTCATCCAGTCTTTCTTTTCTGTCTAGTTTTTATATGTTAGGTAGTATCTTCATGGGGCCGGGAGGCGAAAAATACATTTTTAAAACTGTTCCAGCGACTCAGAAAATATTTTCTAGGTGGCAGTGCGGGTGTTTCGCGACTGCAAAGCGCAATGAATTCTTATTTCTTGGTTCAATTTATTGTGAATTGTGAGCTTTGTGTAGACGTCTTTTCTGCATTTGTTAAAAACGTGACACTGTAAATGACTTACGTCACCCACAAAAAATTAGGATATGAATGGCAAACAAAATCAAAACCATAATTGGGTCTTATTTTACGCACCTTGGCGGCTTTTGTATTTTCACGGAAATTCAAGGAAGAGGAGGAGAAAAAAATGTTTATTTATCAAAACTGTGTTTTGGTCTCTCGTACAGCATAGCCTATCAGAATATTCGCTTTATTTGGGTCCCCGGACATGCTGGAATTGTACTAAAGAAAATTGCTGATTCGCTCGCTTCGATATCTTTAAAATTCCCGGTGGTGCTTGTAGCCCACAGTTTCCTTTTATTACTGCCGAACGATTCAAATGCCTGGTAATCCTAAAAATCAACGAAACGTCTCTCCTACAATCTGAAGAATTTCGGCACTTGCAATTCACATGGAACACCGCAAAATGCCTTTCCCGTCAATGTGAGGTGACCCTCACAAGCTTTCGCTGTAGAGTTCCTCGGTTAAATTTTTATCTCAACAAATCAGGATTTTTATTAACTAGTTCATGTGCAGTTTGCAATGAACCGGAAACAATAGATCACTTTCTTCTCACATGCCGCCGCTTCGCCTCACTGCGACGAATAATTCTTGAAATACTGATTGGTATGCTCAAATTGCCAGTCAATACATTCACCCTGTTATCGTTTGGAGCCAGTCAGTTGGGTGTGGGCCACAGTGCTATTTTGTCAGCGCTACATAAGTTCATTCAGGCAACCGGAAGGGATACGCTGCTAGTGGTACCGCCGGATATATCCAATTTTTCGTCCCCCTTGCTCATTCTCGTTAATTTTTTTATTTATTCTGGTTTATCGGATTCTTCTGCACTTTTTCACGTTTTTTTAAAGGAACATTAATATAGTTATCAAACTTCGCTTTCTTTTTTTAGCAAGCGTTTTAAAAAATATCTATTATAAGGTACAGTGTGGCCAATCACCAATGTGGGTATGAGCCAAGATCGCCTAGGTGACAAGACAAGACAAGACAAAACGGTGTGGCGGTGTAGGTTCGGCGTCCACCTTAGGTGAAAGGTTTCTTTATTCCAGGAACCCCCTAGCCTTCCCTGCCTCCTTGGTCCTTCATAAGTTATGTCAAATATAACCTTTTACGGGCGTAAAAAAGCCCAGAGAACATTTTAAATGTCGACAGCTGACTGTACCAACACAAGTAGGTTTCAATCGCGGTGTATGATGCTCTCTCCTACGTTTTTTTTGCGCACTCATTTAAGCAGGCAGTAATAGCGTAGTGCAAAAAAATTGAATCCTTCCAGATGATGTGCGGAAGTTATTTTCCTGAACCGCATTTCATGCAGAGATCGCCTGGAAGCCGTGTTCCCCATAGTGGGGGCGGATCTTGCGGCATCTTTGTTTTATTGAATTCTGAGGCAGCCTTTTAGCCTTGCTGCGAATGTGAGCAATGTATGCGATGTTTTTGTGAGCTTCTCTTGTTTGTTTCTAAAGTATGGCACATTTTTTATTTTGCATGCGTGGTA
This sequence comes from Rhipicephalus annulatus, assembly GCA_013436015.1. Lineage (NCBI taxonomy): Eukaryota > Metazoa > Arthropoda > Arachnida > Ixodida > Ixodidae > Rhipicephalus > Rhipicephalus annulatus. Next base: position 370,392 of record WOVY01000325.1, on the reverse strand, counting down.
CAATCGCGTTACGCACAATTACGCGCATATAAATCTTTAGAGCATCAGTTACATATATGTCTGCGACTTTCCTTGGACAAGTTGTGTACTGTTCCCAACAATTAAAAAAATCATCATGAATTGTATGTTAAACAAAAAATATTATTGTTTCTGTATATTTCTAAAGCGCATTCCAATTTTCCAGTTGTCATGTTTTTCCAACACATAATTTGTACATCGCTGCACAGCAGTTTTTTTATGTGTCTACGCGTGAAAAAGTTCACTGTGTGCTGTCAAATTCTGAGGGAGCGGAGCTTCTGTCTATCCCCTAAATTGGCGAATTTTCGCTCCCGTCCTAGCATTTGCTTTAATAAATGCTGAAATGTGGGAATCTTAATCTGAATGCGACATCATAGTCACCATGATCAAAACCAATCAGAAAAGAAGTGGCACAGCTGGCCCTTATGTAACGCAGTCTGAGTCACAGCAGAGCTGATGGGTCCTTACTTGGCTAGGCTTTTGTGAGCCCTCTTACCTTTCTATTTCCCACAATTCGATAGAGTTTATTTCACATCGACATCCTTATTTTTCTCTTTTTCTTTTCCTGTACTAGTTTTCTCGCCCATAAACACAGTCGCATCCCGCACCGGACAAATCGGCGCATCTGATTGGGAGCGAAGGACGAAAAAGATATGAGGGCAACGAAGAAGTAGACAAAGTGAGCGCGTTTCTAGTGATGATAGTGATTACTCTTCGTGTACGAAACACGGAAAACTGTACTATGGACAATTTACAGAAGATAAACTATCCGCGACTTTCAAGAAATTTTACGCGGCGCATGAGTTATTCAAACTGAGACTCTGTTGCCCATCGTCAGTATTGCCTTCCACGGAGGGCAAATCGGTGAACGTGTATTGGGAGCGAAACACAAGAGGAGGTAGAAGATTACGCTGAAGGAAATAATGAAGCGAGTGCAAGCCCACTCATGAAGATGTTAGCTTTCCAACACCACACAGCAAAGTATATTTCATACACTGTACAGTACATGTCTGTGCTTCTTCTATTTTGGATTATTCCCGCTTTTTGTCTGCTGATTTCTTTCTGTGCGTATTTTTTCTCCCCTTTTCTGACATTTAACACGAAAACGTTTTATGCCGGGGTCCGCCACGCCCCCACGTAATTTCGTCACCAATATAGGGTTTCGAAATATACACAAAGATGAAAAGAAAGCACCAAAAAGAAACAGTTCTATCGCCAGGAGTCCAACCAATGACCTCTACCTCCTAAGTGTGGAGTGAAAATCAACTTGATCACAAAGCCTACGTTGTTAAGCTTGCAAACGCAAGCTATTTATGTACACCCTTTGCTTCGGTCAATACTCGGGAATCGGTGATTTAGGCGTTTTGTTCTTATCGCTTGCGAAAAGGTGCGACTGGCGCACAGGGCGTGTTTTAAAGGTCATCGATGCACACGTTGCGACGTGGCCTTCCCTCTAGGGTGCGCGGCCGCTTATGCGCGCGTGTTTGGTTCTTGAACGGGGTGGTTTGTAAGTTTTGGGCATTCATGAAGCGAGTGCGCTGAAGCTACAAATAGCACTTGCTGCAGCGGTCACACTTCCGAAATCGCAGCGTTCTTCATACAGTAATCAATAATTGTGACAGTTGTCAAACATTTTTGGTCGAAGCATTTTTCCTTAGGTTTGAACAGAGCACCTCAAGTGTCAAGCTGTGACAGTTGTTCACACTCGTCCTGTATATGTTACTTCCGTGCGTCCTCTATGCTCGAGAACGTGGTGCAATCGAGCAGTTTGCCTTTCTTTCAGCGAAATGATTTATTGACATAGCATTCAGTACTTCGCCACTAGACACATTTAGGGGCGAAGCTCCTGAAGCCATTGGTTTTGCCATGCATGTCTGTGACCGACTCTTGAGTACCTAGTTGTATGGCTCACTCAGCAGGTGGAGCTAGTGTGGGTGACAGACAGACAGACAGACAGACAGACAGACAGACAGACAGACAGACAGACAGACAGACAGATGAACGGACGAACAGACAGATGAACGGACGAACAGACAGATGAATGGACGAACAGACAGATGAATGGACGAACAGACAGACAGATGAACGGACGAACAGACGGACACAAAAATGAACGGACGGACGGGTCAACCTACTGATCATCATTCACTCAGTAGATAAGCTGTGATTCATTTTCACTTTTGTGTTATATTGATTTCTGTGACACAGGGATCGCCCATGTTTCTTTTCTCACTCAATCCTCCTTTCATCTATATTTTTAGCCTACTTGTTATGTTTTTGTAGCACTGTCTTTTTGTAGCACTGTAATGTTTTTGCAGCTTGTCTTTACAGTAAGCTTCATCGTGTGTTCAAAACATACACTCTCAGTCAGGTGCCGGATAACGAACGGCACATAGGTGGCGCACTCTTCGTACTGACTACAAACCTGTCTATAGGGAGCCCAGTTTTAAAAAGTACCCGTGACATACGCGCGGCGCGGAAGTGACACATACAGCCGGTAAGAGCAGGCGTAAGAAGGATAAAAAGGGGGAGGGGAAAAGCCGCCGTCTCTGCCGCGCCAGCCTGACCCAAGGAGCCGGCATCAACTTACGCAGAACCATTCAGCCACAAGCGTGAGCGCGGCAAAAAAAAAGAGAAAAAAAACACACACACCCCTGCCGCCGCCACGCCAGCTGGGCGCCCGGCGCCGGCATCACGTTCACCATCGCCTGCATTCCGTGGCAATTCTCCATCGCAATTTCGTTCCGCTGTCTTGTAATGGTCGTTTTTCTACGAGATGGTCTGGGTGAAAACATTTTCTAGTGCTATATGGCACACTTTATTCACAATATCATACATCTCTCAGCATTTGGGCATACACTGGGATGTGCAGTCCCTTTGTTAATTTTTCGAATTCAATAAAAAGTACAAACATCTTTCCGTTCATCAGTTGTCGAAGTATGACACTGTGTCATGCACTAAAAAAAGAGTACTAGTGCATGCGCGATAGCTTCGTGAAACACTGGCCTATAAATGTTGATCCTAATGTTCTACGAAACAAGCTGAACTAATGATTTAGGAAAGCATGGCAAAAAAAAACAAGTTGAGGGCCATGAGACAGAAAAATATCAAAATGGAAAATCGCTTGTTCGATGTTTGATTAGTAGTGCCGTACTTTGAGGATAAACATCAAGTACAGAAGTCAGAAGTCTGGTGCAGAAGTCAGCAGGAGAGCCCTGCCGCGGTAGTCTATAGGCTAATGTACTCGGCTGCTCACCCGTGGGTCGCGGCTTCCGTGCGATCCCGGCTGTGGCGGTTGCATTTTCGGTGAATGCGGAAATGTTGGAGGCCCGAATGCTCAGATTTGGGTGCACGGTTAAGAACCCCAGGGGGTCGAATTTTCCGGAGCCCTCCACAACAGCGTCTTTCATAATCATACGGTGGTTTTGGGAGGTCAAACCTCACATATAAATCAATGAATCAATCAATCAATCGAATTCAGCAGGGGAGCGTATTTCACCGACATTCACTCACTGTTTGAACATTAAGTACAGTTACCATATTCCAGCATGGATTTGTAACAGTGAACCACGACCAAGGCAACCGGTGCTCTGCTGTTGCGATAATGTACCAGCTATAAAAATCCCCATTTCCTAAAGAGACTGCTAGCTGTAACAATAAAGATTTTGAGGTTAGTTCTGCACCATTTCTTGACCCCAACTGCACGCCCACGTTCGCGAAAGTGCAGAAGCAATATGTATTTGGAGGGAGACCTACCTGTCTGTAGCTAATTTGTGTACGTCATACTTGACGTTGGCACGCGTTTCGGCACTCACTTGACCAGTGGTGTAATGCTGAATAAAGGTAACAGTAGCCACTTCACATAATTAGAATCCATTCAAGGCTAAAAATGAGTAAAAACCGCTTCAAATAGCGAAATAATGCGCATAAATTTTAATTGCAGAAATAAGTAATCGTCGAAATGCTTAAAAGGTGCTGGTGCCCCAAAGTGCAGCTTGTGGAAGTTCGTGCGTACGAAATGCAAATGTTAGAGTAGACACGCTAAATACCCATAAAAGGTTTACGTGTGAAAGCGCAATGTGTTCAAACAGCTGAGAATAGGCTGCTGTCACTGACACGCGTGTACCTCCCGACACAAATCAGCAAAATTTCTCACAGCAAACGCACGTGCGAGAAACAGACGCCGGTTTCGACAGCCGAACACAGCCTCGTCCGCGATTTTCGGTGAGCGTAACCCCCGCAGCTCACGAGGAAGCACTAAAATGACGCACAAACATACGTTAATCGTTCTTGCGGAACGGCGCACCATGAACCGAAGTCGGAGCCGAAAGCGCTCACCGTGGTTGTCTCGAGTTCATGAAGCCCTACAAACTATTCGCTGATCAAATGCATGCACATTGCACAAAAACAGCTCAAGGTTCCGCCGGCGGTTTGCAAAAATTTACTTGGTGAATATACACCACCGCAACAAGACTCGCGTACATGCGGTGGCGCTGTAGTGCATTAGGCGAAACATCTGCTTCACGTGCATGCGGTCCTGAGTTCGATTCTAGGGCTGTGCTTTGCATGTTAATCTCGCAAATAGTCGTTTATCCGCCGCATTATCACCAAAAAACCACTGTCAAAAGCGTAAAGTAATGCATTTTTTTCCGAAACCGTATCATGGCCGGGCCGCCTATGGAGATGTCACGCCTAACCACAGGCCGTATCTTGCGAGGAATAATTTGACCTAAAATCCCGGCTGTTTTTCCTGGCTGTTCTGAAGGCTACTTCAAATCGGGCTGATTTCTCTGAAACACGGCTACGGAGCCACCTAGAAGCGGCGATGATTGCACTTGATTTACCGCCTGCGGGCGTGTAGTCTAGCGAGGAAGGACTAAGAGTGTACGCAACCCACATAATAAAATCGAAGTGACCTATCCCATGCTTCATGTGTCACCTGATTCCGATAAGGATCATCATCATGTACCGGGGCGCACTTTCTTCCAGACCATGGTAGGCGTTCCTTAATTAAGCGAGTTAGACTTGAGTGCTAGTTAGCTCACTAGTGCGAGACAAATTTGAAGGTTAGTTTGGCTTGTGGGCATACTTTGGCAATAGTATAGAAAGTTGGCTAGTTGATACGGTTGCATTTTTCGTTACAGCGTGAAACCGACGAACACGGAAACAGACGGGACAAAAGTGGACGCTGACTGGCAGCCGACAACTCTCATTTTATGATAAATTTGTCTTTTGCGACTTCAGATTGTTTGTGTTCCTTCTCTTTTTTGTCTCAATCATTATTGCGCTATAAGCAAAAGGCATCCGTGCCAATAAGTGAAGATTTGAATACCATAGGAGCATAATTCTTTTACACAGGGCTATGTTGGTGTATTAATCTTAACCTTTCCAATTGTCGTGTATGCGAGGTTTCGTGGCAATTAAGACACAGAAAAGCAATGCAAATATTCTATGGATTGCTCGTGATTTCCTACATTAATCTCGTTATGTCCGTCGGCTTAGGCATTCGCGAAGACCTAATGATCCCATTGCCCAAGACAGGTTTCAGAGTGGTAAGTGCGAACTTAACTAAATATGGAAACAGCAAAACATTTCTTCGCTCGCGTTCAGGTACCGGATCTGTGATGGATGAATACAGGATGTTCCAATTTGCCTTGTGCTGCCTCACCTTATTATTTCAAAATAAATAATGACGTCGTAACTGACCGGCTAGCCATACTACTTGATTTCAATACCTATTTTGTTTACGTGTTTTTTCTAACAAACAACACCATTCCTTCTTTGTGTAGTATTCCTCGTTGTGAACAAATCAGTGTTATTGAAGTAACGAGTGAAGGCATTTGCAGCCTTATCATAAAACTGAATGTAAAAATACATAGGCCTGGACAGGATACACGATGCATAGTTAATTGGCTACTCCGTCTGGCAATACAGTTATTTAACTACCATATTCAATAAAACTCTATATTTTGGCACTGTTTTCTCTTCATGGAAGGTGTCTGAGGTTCTCTCTCGATGTAAATCTGGCCTTAAGCTCTCTCTTTTGAAGCACAGGTCCATATAATTGACTCCCCAACCTTGCAAAGTGCTAGAACTTGCTATTCATAAACACATTGCGCTCTTCTTGGAGTCAAACCAATTATACTATCTTAAAGACCAGAAGGATTTAGGTGTGGTTTCCCCCAACAACGCAATTAGTCAAATTCACGCATGATATATCACTTAGCATTGATCACGGCGACCAGGTTGAAGCTATTTTTATACACTTCTCAAAGGCGTTTGACACAGTATTACATTTCAAACTCCTTGCTAAACTCAAAGTGATATGAAACAATCTCGATTGGTTAACTGTATATCTAGCTTTTTGTAATCTTGGTTTCCGCTTGTTTCTTACAGGTCAATTACCTCTGCTGTTATTATTGTAACATCTGCAGTGCCACGAGGGTGCGTTTTTATGACTTAACCTTTCTTTAATTTACGTAAACGACCTGCCTGCCAACAGCTTCTCTTCCGTTCATTTTCATCCAACGATTGTGTTTTATATGAAGTGATTAAAATACACATTGACCACTATCACTTGCAGGAGTCATTCTCTGGGTTTTTTGATAAGTAAAACACCTGGAAAGTGCACATTAACTTTAAGAAAACCATGAGTATTTCTTTGTGTAATAACTCACACTTTGTTTTTGATTACTCCTATAATAACAGTCCTGTCAGTAGGGCGTCCGATTATAAGTATTTCATTGTAAATTTCACACGTAACATGTCATAATTCAAACATATTGACTATGTATGCAAAAAAGCATTGAAGTAAGCTACGTTGTCTACATCGCACTCTCTAAATCTCCAAAATACACAAAGATCCTCTGATAAACATTGTTAATTCGTTTTTTTGTTAACTACGCGTCCGTTGTCTAGAAGCCGTACAAGCAGTACAAAATTCAAAGAATAGAAACAGTCAAGGAAAAGGCTGTAAGATTCATATGCCATCTTACGACTGCGACTTCCCACCTTTTTTTAAGCTATCATGCTTGCTGTTACCTCCACTTCATTCACTTGGGCAAATAGAGCCACTGAAAATTTTGTGTAGCATCGTCTCTTTTACAGTTGAACTGTCAAACAGCAAGGAATGCACCTAGTTACCCCACAGTCAACGACGAGAAGCTTTCGCATCCTAAATTTTAAGCCTTACTATGCTCGAACTGATACGTTCAAGTTCAGTTTATTTCCGTTTCATCAAAGACTGGAATTCATTACACGGTTGTTTGGTTCATTCATGGCGATCGCAAAGTCCTTTAGCGGAAATATACAACACGCGTCATGTAAGTAAAACACATTAAATTTTTTGAATATGGTACTTGCTTGTTCTATTTTTCATATTCCTTATATTTTGTACTACTTTATCTCTGTATGTTCAAATGACGATATTTTGTTACCTGTTTGTGTTTTCTTCATTATTATTACCTACGTTTCTGCATATTCTTGTTTACCCACTCCTGCCATAGCGCACTTGGCACTTCGGTAAGTGTAAATAGGTAAATAAATCAATGGAGGCCACACTCTTTCCTTATAGCGCTGATGGTGTGTAGAGGAAGGACAGTCGCTTGGCATCGTAGACAAGTAATTAGGGTGCCTACCGGATCTTGCTGCATTATTTGGAGAGCTGCAGCCTACTCATGGACACGCACGCAAAGTCTACCGTGTTTTGGACTCTGAATGGTGGCGACCAATGCATTTATTCAAGGACAAGCGGCGAGTGCAATGCGAAATGGGTCACTCTCTAAATTGTCAGCAACTGCGCTAGAGGTACTGGATGAAGATGGTGGAGCAGGCAACCGAGTTCCTTTTGATCTGAGCACTTCTACAGCTTCCGAAGGAAGACAAGAGAGTGTGTTCAGTGGAAAAGTGTTGTTTCCAGGCCAGACAAAACTACCCGATGTTGTAACCAATGTGCTGCGGAAAGGCGGAACTTTTCATGTGAACCAAGCCTATCGCCACCGGAGAAGTTTTCATTGTTCAGAAGTGTTGCGCGTGGTATTACAGAATAACTGCTCCCAGGTTGTTTGTCTGAGTGCACTGACGTGCTTTCAAATAAGGAGACCAAAGCAGACGGTGTGCTGGATATTTTACATGAGACAAGCTACCTAAAACCTAGCTAAGTCAGCCTAAGCGCGTAGTAATTTCTGACAAGAAAAGCATTTTTATAACAGCTCCTGAACAATTGATTTTAGAGAGGGTAAACCGCGCACTACAAAAGAATTTTATTTTGAAATAGGTGCAGCCTAAATAACGTAAACAGCAAGCATTCAAATTTCTTGACTGTACTGGCCTTGAATGCTTTGCTGAAAGTATTAGGCAGCCTGAATCGTTGCACCTTAAACTCGTTTTTCGGGGCGAGAACACAGAAGCGTGAAGTACCCGATAGAGTCATAATTTCTGAGAAAGCTGCTTGCCAGTGCAGGGTGTCTTTTTCTTTGGGAAATGCTTGCCTCGGTTAGCCCCAGTGACCTGTTTTTGGTAGATAAATCGCAGGAGTTAGACCATTTCTGTCCCGTAAATACCCAGATGAGCACAAGGCCACTAGTATTTATGTAGAAGACATCTTGTATTCGCTTGAGCAAGCCCAACTTTTATACAGTGTCAGAGGTGCGGCTACTGAACACAATGATGAGTTTATGTTTAAAAAAAGTTGGGCTTTGTCAGTGCAGTTCTTATTTGAAATTTTATTGTTCTCTCTGTTCGATACTTTTGTGAAATAAAAACACAGTGTACGTACATTACAGCGCTATCTGAATAGGTTTCTGAGTTCAACCTGTTCTCAGCGACATGTACTTAAGCCGCGTCAATAGATAACTACAAGACATCTTTTAAAACTTAGCAGGGAACTATGTTTTGTTATTTTGATTATTCTCATTCTTTTTTTCTTGAATTATTATAACACAAGGTCAACATTCATACTGAATGTGTTTCGAGATCATAGGAATGCCCTTAAGTTCACGTTGGAACTTTGAGGAAAGAAATTTACAGCTCTTACATAAGTGCCCATTATTTGAGTCTAACAAAGTTTGATAGCGCTACCATGCGAGGTCCGAAAAACGTGTCCTACACTTTGTTGCGTCTATTTCTGAGATAGTGAAAAGCGGGTCAAATCGAAGGTCCACTAGCGGTTCCCATTAGACACTGAGACCCGCAATGTTCATCTTCTTAAAAAACGGCAGAATTCACGTACAGTGGGAATCAATAATATGCGAAGCACGTATGGGAAAGGTTGGTATGTCATTTTCAATCAGCACAACGTTACGAGGTGGAGGTAAATTATGCCGTAAATGACTTTCGTGTCATCATTATCACTTTCGAATGTGTCGTTAACCTTCGTCAACTATTCAAACTATGTGATACTAAGTTTAGTATATGAGAAGTCAGCGAAACGGCCGCGAGCACGCTATGAGTGTGGTGTGTTGTCATGTTCTTACATCATATGCGTATCAGTAATAACATGTTTGCACTAGCCATATACCTTCGTCATTCGTTGAAGAACACTAAATTTCGTATATGTTGAGCTAGCAAAATGGCTGCGAGCACGTCATGAAAGGCTCAATGTACTCACACGTAACGTTGACGTGCGTGCACAATAGGCAGAGTGACGGACGTCAGGCATGACGAAGCGACCAGCGTCCGACGGCGCGGGTCGACGACAACCGGCACAAAATGCAACATGCTGCCTTTCAAGCCGATGTATTACCCAGACAGCACTGCGTCTGCCTCTTTTCATGACGGAGGAATGCCAGACGCGCTGAAACGCGCATGCTTCAAAACAACGCGGCATGGCGCGCGCGTGCGAGTATATGGCAGGACCGGCGCCTGGCACGACGCGACGAAACGAACGCCGGCGCGCACATGCGCCGGGTCACGTCGAGATGTATTGAGGCTTTGACTGTGGCATGTAGTCATGTTATCACACGACACGCAATTCACGATTGTCATGTTTGCACCAGTCACATAACTTCGTCATCCATTAAAGACAAGTAATACCAAATTTGGCATAAATGAAGCAAGCGAATAGGCCACGAGCGCATCAAGAATGTGGGAGGTAATGTTGGTACAGGACACGCATCCAATATTTTATCGCGTTTGTACCAGTCTCATACCTTTGTCATGTATTCACGTCTCGTAATACCAAATTTAGTATAAGTTAAGCTAGTGCTACGGCCACCAGTGCATCAAGAGCGCGGCATGCAGTCATGTTGTTACATAACATGCATCTCGTGATTACCATGTTTGTACAAATCACGTCCGTTCGTCACCCATTCATGTACCGTAATACGAAGTTTGGTATATGTGACGCTGGCGAAACAGCTACGACCACATCGTGATCATGGCATGTAGTCATGTTACATGACACGCATGTCATAATTTCCATGTTATGACCCGTCGCTTGTGTTCGCCATGCTATCATGTAATACCATACTAGTTTTCAACATGTCAAGTAAACGAAACCACCGCAAGGGCAGCAGGATCATAAAATATAAATGATACCATTCAAGACATAGATATCATGATTTTCATGATATGACTAGTCAAACATGCTCGTTGTACAGTCATGTTATGCCATACCAAGTTTGGTATTGAATCCAATATCGGCGCGGCCGGGAGAGCTAAAAGCCGTAGGCGGCTAGATAGATAGATAAATAGATAGATAGATAGATAGATAGATAGATGATAGATAGATAGATAGATAGATAGATAGATAGATAGATAGATAGATAGATAGATAGATAGATAGATAGATAGATAGATAGATAGATAGATAGATAGATAGATAGATAGATACGCTCAAGGTCGCCAAAGTTCGCTAAGAAATGCTTTGCATTTCAAAAATCACAGCTATGCCGGAAAGGCGAAGCAATGAAAGTGATAGCAACGAATTGAAAGGTCACGCGCAGACTGGAAAGCAGATCCAAACATGCCCCGCGTTTCTCACTCAAACATGACGCACAAAACGTACGAACAGGTATGAATGCACGCGAATGAGCGTCTCATTTGTTACGTTGGTGTGTCTGAAAAGCGCGCGCTTTTTGCAAACGCAGACTGCGATATTTGCAGTGATCTTTGTGCGCCTTGTAACTACAGCAGAATCGTTTCAGATAAAGCCTGAGGCCAACCAAGGCGTATGACCTCCCCCTCCTCACTACCACGAGATAAGGGCGCGCGAGGGAGCGTCGCTCCCCATCTCTGAGCCGGGCAAAGTACGCGTAGCAGATTAGAGTGGGTGCCGCCGCACAATGTGGCGACGCGCACTCATTGTGCCATCTTGCTGGTAAAGCTGAAAACACAATCTCCAATCTCCCACCCCGAGATGCTCGTGAGCAGTGGTTGGTGGTAGATATAAGTAGTTTGCCGTTTGAATGATGGATGTGCTCTGTGGTGGTTCAGTGGTTAACGCCTCGTTTTCAGGGCGCAGAGGTCCTACGTTCGATTTTGCGCGAAGGACTGTTTATTTCTGGATTTTTTTTCTTTCTTGCGTTTTCATATATATATATATATATATATATATATATATATATATATATATATATATATATATATATATAGGAGATCTAACAGACAGTAATGCCAAGGAATGTACAGGGGAAGCTATTAGAACCAATAGAATGTTAATAAGAAGAAAGAAAAGTGGATGAAAAAATTACGAACTTTGCTCACAGTTGGTAATTTTTTCATCCACTTTTCTTTCTTCTTACTTACATTCTATTGGTTCTAATAACTTCCCCTGTAATTTCCTTGGCATTACTGTCTGTTAGATCACATTAATATTGTGTTAAAACACGGAAAGACGAGCCCTTAGGTATACACTTCTTTCCCTTATATATATATATATCTATATATATATATATATATATATATATATACATATATATATATATATCTGTATACATATACGGGTATGACCTCTACGCCGACGCCGACTTTGACGGCAAAATCCAGCCGAGAGTTGCTATATAATTGCTGTCGCACTAAAAACGCTGGAATCTTTCTTGTTTAACTACACGCGAGAGTAGTGTCTCACCAGCACTACAATCCAGGCAGCAGACACTCCCTCCATCAGTTGTTTTCTTGCGAGCGATGGTGTGTTTTTGTACCATGTCGTGTGAGATGGTAGTTCAGCATTCATGGCAGAAAGAGCGTTTGCATAGTCAGCGGGAGCCGTTCACTCTCTCCCGCCACATAGCGAAAGCTGAGGCAGGTGCCACTCGCTGTTGCACTAAGCAAAGAAACCAATATGACAGCAGCAGCAGACGAAGGTGCACACAGACACGTTGGCACACTGGAGTGCTCCGCACCAAAAAGTACAGTTCCACCGTCCCTCAGCCTTGCAACAGCAACGTCTTGCAAAAGTAGCCGCTGACTTTTTTCCTCAATTTTCTCTCGGTTTCAAGTTCGCTATCTTCCTGGATTTCACGGCGGCTTCCTGACACATTATTTGCACAATGGTTGGGCACTTGCTTCATCAATTGGGGAGCACGCAAGGTGACATGCATCCTACCAAGCATACTGTACGTCAACAGGATCAGGTCATCGAGAGTGTACAAATTGGCATTGACGCTACGAAAGTTAAGACGTCAACTGGAAACTATAAATCCTATCCGTTTCCTAATGCTTCAATAATGTTGACGAGATGTTCTAGATTTCCACAAAAAGCATTTAATCTTAATAAATAAATAGAGAAATGTGCGAAAGCTTCTTTCTCATATGCCTCAACTGCCCATTCGCATACCGGCTATGTACCCAAAGGCCCTAAAACAAATTTTACCTGATCTGCTTTCACCAGTTGTAATTGCTTTTTACTGGAAGACAATAATTATCAGACTTACTTGCAATTAGCGCCAGATTATCTGCTGTGCGATAAAGAAGATAGTGACATGTGCTTTCTTTGGCTTTCATGAGAATGCGTCCTTACAATGAGGGAGCACCCACGAGCCATGTAATTTGTGTTCTTCGTCTCTGTGTTCAGACATAGGCAAGAAGTGAGTCTTCCTCCTTAGCGTTGACTGGAACCTCCTATGCTCCGCCATTATTACTCGACCGCTGCGGTGGCTACATGCTCAGAGCAACCGCTTCAAATGCAGGAGGTACCGAGTTCGATTCCTTGTGCCGACTGGGAACCAACCGATGTTTCCCAAAGGGTAGAGGTGTAAACCAACCTGGCGCTCGCTCGTTTATGGGTATTTATCTTGAAAGGTACAACGATAAGGTTCCGCGAATGCCCCTGAAGGTGCCTTGATTTACCAAAGCCTTGTTGAAACAGTTAAGGATGCCCCGCTGCTTTAGGAGGCCGGGAAAAGCTGCTGCCAGGCACCAACTGGATCAATAGGTAGCAGCGCGCTTCTGGTCTCGTGCTGGGCAAAACGAAGTTCATAGTCGCTGGGAAGAGTATCCGCCCAGTGGGAGATTTGCGGCATAGGACCGCTAAAGCTACAAGGAAGGCCATTCTTTTTTTTTCTCAAGAGAAACTGAGGTGAGTTAGAAGGATGGAGCATAATGAACATGGTTGTGAAGACCGTTCGATCAGGTGGCATGATCTAGTTGGGCGTTCCTGCTTTAAGCTGTTGCTGGTTGCGCTACTCGCAAAGTGCAAAAGGAGGGAAAGTACGCGTCGTTGCTTCAGAGTCTACAAAGAAATACGTTAAACATTCAGAGAATAAAGTCCAAGAGACGAACCTTTAAGTGCTCCTGCACGTTGTTTTCGGGATTCATTCCAAACGTAGTCTTGATCACACCGGGGCTGCAATTTAAAAAGAAATGCACTTTATTATGTACGCTGCCACCATCACATTTCAACTGCTGAATCATGCCTTTTGCGTTGAATCACCAGGCCTCTCATGCAACCAGGGTAGGGCATAGATACACTAACATAGTATCCCGATACCGTACAATATAATCCTGCTGAAGCTGCTTGAGATACCGACACAACACAGAACCACAATTATTGTATCCGACATGATGTTTGTAGAGACAAAGTGATCAATAACCTGGTTGCTCTAGTTAAAACTTCGTTTATTCTTTATTGCGTGGTCACGAGAATCCGCGCCTTGCGTCCACTTCCTCGCGCGTCTAGTGCCTTGCATTCAGAGCATTTTCTGCCAACGCGATTCCGTGGTTGAAGCAGCGTACACCCGGGGCCACGTCGGGGTTGCTTGACTCCAGTAGAGAGCGAGAGAAATAAACTTTTTGACGAGGTTCTTTGTACTTGAGCCCTAAGGTGGGTGGCCTCTTCAGTCTGGGTAGATACCGCTGTTTTATCATGCGCTAGACTTGATGGCCGTTAGAGTGTGAGGTCCACATGCCTGTCGATGAGCTCCTTCCAAGAAACGCATCTGTGACTGTGGCGAAGTCCCACTGCAGCGCGAAGACACAGTCCTTATTGTCAATGAGGTGCAAACGCGCAGTCGCGATCAAGACGATGGCTAAAGCAGTGATGCGAGTGGCCAAGACGCCAGCCTTCCGCCTTTGTTTGCACAGCCGGGAAGGCACTTTGCATTTAGCACGATTTTTGAAGTCATGCAAGGTGGACCAAGGCCAACAGTGGCAAGATCTTCTTAACACCACTGGAGGCATTTGGTGGCTAGGAGGTGCGATCCTGTCAGCACCCGAGTATCTTTGGTACCCTTGCTGAGAGGCGTACGAGAGTTATGATGCTCTGACGCCCCGATAATCCTGAGCAGCATAATGAGGCAACGTGGAATGCGGAAGTCAGAGAGAGTGGCAAGTTTAAATGACATCTTCTAGAAGTTCTGGACACAAGGTGGGAAAGGCGTGTCGCAACAGATACCCTACCTCCATGAACGGCCGCGTTCATTCTCCTCTAATGGTGTGGCTCGTAGACCACGTGGCACGTGGCTTTGTATGACGCAGATAGAACGCATGTCTGCCCAGGTGACGAATTGGCACATAAATATAAATATTGTAGCGTCTGTGCTATGGCGCTAACGAGATGATACTGCATCAAGTTGTCTGTTGCCTTATGATCTTGTGCTTGTCGACCCTAGGAACATATCGGTGCAGAGGATGTCGAGCATTCTCCAGGATTTCGGGCCCCAATCATGCTGAGACAGAGAAGAGACCGACATTTGCCTTATCCATATGGAGCACTCCGTTTATGCTGTGTTGCGTGCTGACGATTCGCCCCGTCTTGCACACGCTTTCTGCCCGTTTTCGGGCGCAGCATGCATGTTAGCAAAGTGTAGGAAGCGCCCACTTTTTCCAGCATAGCCCCGCTATGTCAGCGCAGCGTAACGAGCGCTTTAGCCTTTAGAATTATGTATTTAGGCCTTTTTCAGTTTGAAGAAGCACGCCACAAGACTTTACTTTTAGTTTTAGCATTTTATTATATAATGTGCACAAATATGAACGCAGACACCTGATCAAGATTGGTGGGTGTTGAGGAAGTGGTTGAATTTCGGCCCGGCAACTGATCCATTCTTGCCGACAGAAAGACAAGTGGAAAGAAAAGCCGACGAGAAGTTTTCCATTGAAGTATTCCAAGAGAAACTGTCGTATTTAACAAGAGTCCTCCTAGAGCATTTGAACTCCCCACTTTGGGGTGCACTCTACTGAAAACACTACGCTTCGTGCAGAAGCTCTCCAACTTAAACAGACAAGAAGAACGTAAGTGGTAAAACAAGCTGCTGGCAGTCAAACAAAAAATCATTAAGGAGAAGCTCTATATATATATATATATGTATATATATATATATATATATAAATGTGTGTGTGTGTGTGCGTGTGTGTGTGCGTGTGCGTATGTGTGTGTGTGTGTGTGTGCGTGTGTGTGTGTGTGTGTGTGTGGTTGATTCCAGCTTAAGTTATATCGAAGATGTCTCATTCCTCCGCACGATTCATTCAAGATGCTCGTCGATAGGAATTCTAAGCTGTCACAAATGTGGTCGAAGTTCCGAAAGCAGTGTAACTGGCTATGCCATGCAGCCCAAGACGCCGTTGATGTTTCCGCTCTTGTAAATGACGTCACTGCTGATAACACCATTATACTGTCTTAGAACACGCAAATCATCCGTGAGAAAGTTGCGCGTCAACTTTCACACGTAGACCAAACAAATGAGCCAATGACGTCTGTCACACAGGTCCCGTTAATTAGGAAGGCGATCGCCGGGCTAATTCCAAGGGCCGAAGTATTGGCCCCCCGAACCGCACCACTAAAGCGTGGACGATTCAGAAGTGGTCCTTTTTGGCGCGCAAGCGGACGCCGGCTGTAACCCAAAGAACAAGTCAGAGCCGAGAGTTGATAAACAAACAAAATTATATTCTCAATAATGGCAGATCGAAAACATACACAAGAATGCACACTCCACAATAGTTGCATACAATATGTCACCAATCAAACAACGCACTACGCAGTACATTCAGCCACGCTCGAAACAACGGACACAGACAACAATACACACTACAATTCAGTCGCATGCATTGGGCAACCAAGACACTTAAAGACTAAAGGAATAGAAAACCTTTTCAGTCCAAAGTTCTTGGAACAAAAGTCTGAATGATACTCTTTCGAGAATCGCTCACTCAAAGACCAGCGTTGTTGTCATTCCGCTGCCCCCTGAAGTTTCTCTTCCAGAAAACTTCGCGTCTTCTAGTGGCCACTCTCCAAGCTTCGAACTTCTTCGACGGAAACACGTCGGCTGCACACACGCAGCTGTTGCCACGCGTCTTCGCTCAATAGCGGTAAACACACACTCTTACCTGTAGCTCGAGTCGTCACCCCTCAGGTGGAAATCTTCTTCTTCTCCTGGTTTGTCGCTACAGACAAAACCTTCGCCGACTACACGGCGGAATCCCTACGCGCCCTGGCGCTAACTTCCGTCTTCTCCTGCTCTCTCGTCTCGGCCGCTCAATTAAATACATTCCGTGCGAGATTCCAGAAGGTTCTCGTCATTTCGTCGGCGCGATACGCAGCGAAGGCTGGCGAGAGGGCGAGACGGTTCGAATAACCTCCGCGTCGGATGACTCGACTCGGCATGACCACGCCTATTTCCTTCTAGAAATTTCCAGTGCTAGCTCGGCCGCCGTTGTGGGGTGAGGAGGTTCATCGGCGAGGCCACGCTTCCGAGGGGAGAGCGTCGCGCGCCTGGGGAGCCTTGGATGCTTATTTTCTCTTTTCTTTTTTTTCGTTGACCTTGCCGCGTCTCTCCCGCGCGTTTTTGCAAGAAGTTGGCGGCGCGCCCATTTTGAGCGCTCGTCCTGTGACAACGTCATTAGACTCTCCTTTACGCGACTCGTTGAGACAGAAGTCGCGTATATGAGCAGGAACGCGACACACACTCATGCCCAAGGCAACATATTCACGTGTTTTCTGTCGTTTGTTCTTAGTTTTTCTCGTTGATCAGCAATGACATGCATGCCAGCCTGTAGAAGTGCGCAATGTACATCTTGTGAATGTCAAAAGGACGCTCTTTCTCAACATTTCACATTTGAGAGTGTGGCCAGAGCCTATCAATATTATATTATTCATGCTGGTGTAATATATATATATATATATATATATATATATATATTGTAAGATGGCGTCCAGTACCCTCAAGACTCTTCTTTATTGTCTCGAGTATGTGCCCCACAACCTAAACTAGAGTGGTAATAATGAGTATGTACAGATGAAAAGATGGAACGAGTTATGATGCTTACACTTATTTTCCCCGCGCAATTAAGCGGCCGGCCCGGCCAAGAATTAGGCGGGAAATGTACGGCAAACAAAGGGTTTAAGGCGTGAAACGTGAACTATCTCGGATGCACGGTAACGACGGTCCGAGGAACCCTCGACGGCAGTAACAAGGTAATTGACAGGAGATGTTGGTTCACTAACAACGTAATGTCCGAGAAAGCGTGTCTGAAACTTTTCACACAATCCGGGTGTACGAACAGGCGTCCAAAGTAGTACTTCATCTCCAGGGCGGAAGGTGACGTCTCTTCGAAAGCTGTCATAGCGTTCCTTGCGGTCTAGTTGACTGGCCTCCGTGTTGAGTTGAGCACGTTACCATGCGTCAGCGAGCCTGGAGACGAAACTTTCTGGCGTAGTCGTGGACGTTTTTGCCGTTACATTGAAGAAAGAGGCGTCAATACTGAATGTCGGCGCACGACCACAGACGAGGAAGAAAGGTGAATACCCGGTGGTTCGTTGTACAGTGGTGTTGTGTGCAAACGTTGTGAACGGCAAGATTTTGTCCCAGTTATCGTGGTTCGGTACGATGTACATGGATATCATGTCGATTAGAGTCCGGTGGAATCGCTCTGTCAGGCCATTTCTTTGCGGGTGGTCAGCGGATGTGGTCTTTTGAACTGTGCCACAAGTTTTTAGAAGTTCTACAAGAATTGTCGACATGAAGGCCTTTCCCCGGTAACTCAACAACGTGCGAGGTGCACTATGACGCAACACAATGGCTTCTAAAAAAGGCAGCAACGTCTGAGGCGGAGCTAGGGCGTAGAGAAGCGGTCTCCGCGTATCGTTTGAGGTGGTCGACAGCTGTGACGATCCAGCGGTGGCCCGCTGGCGTTACGGGAAGTCGTCCGACGAGGTCTATTCCGACAACAACAAAAGGTGTATTGGGACATGGAATGGGTTGTAATAATCCAACAGGAGCAGAAGTAGGTCGTTTCCGGCGCCGACACAGTGCACAAGAAGTGACATAATTAGCCACAAAGTTAGAAACACCAGACCAGCAGAAACGGCTCCTAACGTGGTTGTAGGTCCTCTGAAATCCCAAGTGTACAGCTGATAGGTCGTCGTGGAGTGCTTCGAGAACTTGTTTTCGCAGTGAACGGGGAAGTACGGGCACCCACCGATGCCCATCCGCATTGTAAATATGGCGCTGCAGGACATTGTTGTCTAGCTTGAACTACCGTAACTGACGACGTAGTCTGGCATTAGGGGGAGAAGGCGAGTCATTCAAGTACCCGATGATGCGGTTACAGTATGGGTCGTCACGTTGGCACGTGGCAAACTGAGCGCCGCTGTTTAGATATAGTGACCCAGCAACTGCCAGGGGTGATAACGTGAGTGCAGAGGAAGCCGCTTGATCACCTGAGGGGCATCGAGGATGCGTGGTTGGAGATGAAAGTGGCAGAGGGCAGCGAGAGAGAGTGTCGGCATCCTGATGCTGTTTGCCAGACCTGTGCACAACGTCAAAAGTGTACTATTGCAAACGGAGTATCCAGCGACCGAGTCGCCCAGACAAATTCTTCAGCGAGGACAACCAGCATAGGGCATGGTGGTCGGTAATGACAGTGAAGTGGCTTCCATACAGATAAGGTCGAAACCTCTGAATGGCCCAAACGACAGCAAGACATTCCTGCTCTGTTATCGAGTAGTTCTGCTCCGCAGAAGTTAGTGCGCGGCTGGCATACGCAACTACTCGCTCACGTGAAGTGTCGTCACGCTGGAAGAGGACGGCACTGATTCCGTGGCCGCTGGCATCTGTGTGCACAAAAGTGGGTGCGCTCTCGTCGAAGTGATGGAGGACGGGGTCTGATGTCAAAGCACGTTTAAGGGCTCGGAAAGCACGCTCGCACTCGTCAGTCCAAGTGAAGGCCGTTCCTGACGTCACAAGCTTGTGTAATGGCCCCGCAATGGCAGCAAAGAGATTGATAAAGCGGCGGAAGTAAGACGCCAGGTCCAGGAAACTTCACAATTGTTTTTGATTGCCCGGACGTGGAAAATTAATTACGGCAGCAACCTTGTCGGGACCGGGTCGAACGCCATCTTTGCTGACAAGGTGACCCAATACTTTGATGCTCCAGCTGGCGTAGTGGCACTTCTTTGTATTGAGCTGAAGCCCAGCGTTCGAAATGCACGTAAGAACTTCGTCCAAACGTTTAAGGTTGTGAGGAAAAACAGAAGAATAAATTACGATGTCGTCCAAATAGCATAAGCAGGTTTTCCACTTGAGACCACGTAAGACAGTATCTATTATGCGCTCGAATGTTGCTGGAGCTTTGCATAAGCCTGGAGGCATGACTTTGAACTCGTAAAGCCCGTCAGGCGTTGCAAACGCTGTTTTCTCCTCGTCTGCTTCACGCATAGCTATTTTCCAATACCCGGATCGAAGGTCAAGGCTGGAGAAATATTCTGCGCCTTGTAGGGAGTCCAAGGCATCATCTATGCGTGGCAACGGATATACTACTTTTTTCGTTATCTTATTGAGCGCTATTTAGTCAACACAAAAACAGACAGAGCCATCGTTTTATCCGGACCAACACCACAGGAGACGACCAAGAGCTGGATGAAGGTCGAATAATATCCCGTTTGAGCATGTCGGCGACATTTTCCTCAATTATTTGCAGTTCCGCTGAAGACATACGGTATGGGCAGCGGCGCACAATGGAGCTACCTTCGGTTTCGATGCTGTGCTCTGCAACGGAGGTGCGGCCCGAAACTTTGGAATGTACTTCGAACGAAAAGCTGTGGTTTTGGAGAAGCTCTAAGAGGTCTCTCTTTTGCTCAGCATTGAGGTGAGGACTTATGGTAGCATTTAAAGCAGCAGTGGTTGCCTTGGTACCGGTTATAGCAGACAAAGGCGGTGATTCTTTGTGAAGAGGAACCAGCGAAAAAGGCTCGCTGTCAACGAAGCAGCTCACAGCAGTGCCCTGGGGCAGCATCACTGGCGAAGAAGTTGGGTTCACGGCGGTGACCAATGCCTTACCGTTGTTAAACCGCACAAGGCGGGTGCAATGGTAAGCCCCGCAGGTTTGGGGTGCACTGATGAAGCAATGAACACGTCACCGTTAACTATAGTATCCGAAGCGATCGTGAGAATTCGTTCATCTCCTTGCGAAATGAAACAATCCGCGGCAGCAACGAAACGGAAGCTGTATGGATCGGCAAAAGATGAACTCTCAGTAGCTGTCATATGAATTAACGACGCGATATGAAACGACGCTGACGACGCGATATGAAAGCTGATGCCGAAGAAAGGAAGTCCCATCCTAAAAGGATTGTGTGAGTGCACAAAGCAAGTACGAGAAACTGAATGTGGTGAAGGATACCATCTATGAAAACGCGGACTGTACAAACACTTGAAAGTTGAATAGGGAGTCCATCTGCGCAACGAAGGTGAGGGCCATCGGATGGCTTTCTAACTTTTTTCAAGCGGGCACAAAAGTCTACACGAATTACGGAAAGTGGTGCACCTGTGTCTACTAGTGACTCTGTCTGTATACCTTCAACATACACCAATAAAACATTTGATAAGCGGTATAGAGGAGTTTGATGCAGTTCAAGAGATGCAGCTTCCCCTCCCGAAGTTGCACTGTGTAGTTTCCCAGTTGGTGGTCGGGAATCGAAGTAGAAGGTCGAAGGGGAGAGGAGGAACGCCACATCGGTGAAGGTGAGCGACGACGTGAGAAACGGGAAGTAGCACCATTCCGCAGTACTAAAACTCTCTAATGACTCGTGTGCAAAGTTCTGCGGAGACGGCGACCGGCCTGGGCTGTTCTGATACAGTCGGCGATAGGGTGGTCTAGTTGGGTAGAAGTCGTCCTGTTCATAGTCACCGTAGCTTCCTCTTTCGTCTTGTTGATGGCGTCGGCAAAAGCTTCACATATGACCATGGAGGCCGCATTAAAAGCAAGTCGGTCGTGTAGTGCGCAAGGTGTTGTAAGCCTGGGAAGATGGTCGCGGTGCGAGCGAGTTGAGCGAACCATGCACATCGGCTGCTGGTAGCTGCATTGGGCTGTGCTGGGGTGCAGGTGTCCTAGCAGCAACCTGAGCATTAGTTGGCATGGCCACAGGATAAGAACTCGGAACAGGTGTGACAGTCATCGAGGCCAGGATTTAGTGGGGCGCAGGCGTCGTTGCAGCACCGTGAGCATAACTTGGCATGGGCATGGGATGTGAGCTCGGAGCTGGTGTGCCTGTGATCAAAGCCAGTTCCTCCCTCACGACGTCGCGTAAACTTGTAGCAGGGGGCGTCGTTTGAATATCAAGGTGGCGAGGTGAAGCCTGTGCATGAAGTTCCTCGTTGATGATAGAGCGGATGAATGCACGCATCTCTGTTGTGTCATAACTTGAGCTGAGATCAGGCATATCATGTTGCACCCGAGTGGTTTGAAGCTACTCGAGGCGCTGACAGGTAGCTACAACATCGGCTACGGTCTGGGGATTCTGCACCTCAAGCATATTAAAAGCGACAGTCGCAATGAATTTTAGCAGGAGGCGCATACGGTCGTTTTCCACCATATGGTTGTCGATGCAGCGGCAAAGGGCGAGAACTTCTTCAATGTAAAAAGTGTAAGGCTCGCCGGAGCGTTGAACACGTGCACCAAGCCTTTTCTTGGCAATATCCGAGCGCGCTGACGGTTGGGGAAAATCTTGCGGAGCTGGCGCGTAAAGGCGGGCCATGTCAAAAAATGTGTAGCGTGGTTTGAAAACCGCGTTTTTGCGGCACCGCTCAAGTAGAATGCAACGTGGGTGAGTTTCGCAGGCTCATTCCAGTTGTTGATCGTACTCACGTGGTTATACTTCTTGAGCCAGTCTGCCACGTCCTCACCCGGAAGCCCTGCGAAAATCGGAGGATCCTTTTGAGGGCTGGTGACCAGGTGAGAAGGGTTTCTTGGCGGTGGGAGCGGTGGCGCAGCTTCTGCGCTGGGCTGATCGGCTTGCGACATTACCGAACCCAGGTCGTTTAAGCGGCGGCCTGAACGGAGCTCCAGGGATGTGTTCTAGAAAACGCTGGGGTTGTCCGAAAGCGCGAGAGGACGCAGGAATCGAGCAGTACTCTCCGCCACTTGTAATATGGCGTGCAGTTTGTTTGTTTGTATCCTCTAATCCATGGCTCATACCCACTCAGGGGGATTGGCCAAGAGAACTTATAGTCTCATGTGGATGATAACTGCATTATTGCTTACAACGAAAAAAAGCGGGGGGGGGGGAGTTGTATAGTGAAGACAGTATGTTAAAAAATAAAGAAACCAAAGATTTAGATAGTGAGAAAAAAGAATCAACAACAAAGTAGACACTAATAGCTACAACTTGATTTTGGGAGCCGACCAGACAGCTGGTTTTGCCACACCCAATTCGCTCAGTGCTCTCAAGACTCTTCTTTATTGTCTCGAGTATAAATGCGCACATCACAAAATGAAGCTCTAACACGCGCGCAGAGAAAAAAATGAAAAAAAAATAAAAAACGATTGAGCCGGAGTCAAGACCTCTACCCCTATACATCACACATCCCGAGCCTGGCACGCTACCCACTACACCATACCTGAAAGTCGTGGATAAGTGTATGTTTTTCATCTCAAAAGTAATTCAGGTATTGAATATTTTGATTTTGTTGCTGACATACGCAGAGTTTCGTCTCTTCTTGCTCGCGGCAAACTAACTGGTGATTGTTAGCTTATTTTTTGTGGGTCACCTTGGATCACATCCATATGGCACGTTTTACCGCAAAGCTTGTTAGCGTAGCTGCAGATGTGTTACGGCAATCGTAGTGACTCGTTATGCGGTTAGTCTCACCTATGTAGAACGTGGCGTTCATAGTTACTGCTCACTGAGCAATATAGGTTTCGTCCCTCGATAGTTTGGAACTATTTTCTGTCCTCTTCGTTTACGTTCCGCGTACGACAGCCACAGCAGATCACTCTAGCCGAAACGACCATTAGGCTTCGGCTGTACTTCTTGTGCCACGGTTGCTGTGATGGTCCTTAGATAATCAGTTGTAAAGAGTCTAGTAACTGTTAAACTATAGTTTAGATTATAACTAGCCCATCAGTAGTCATATTTTCACCATCTACTACAAAAATCAGAAGCTAAAAACACCGACATTGGTATTTCAGCAGATGGCTGCTACCAGGGACGTGCGGATTTTATGGTACGAGCCACAACGACTCATTGCTAGAGTAGGTTGGTCTTGATTATCAGACTGATTTTACTGTCATAATGTGTTGCAAATTATTAGTTCTACCGATGCCGTTTATGGAATACATTGACGGAACTCCATCAAACGTCAAGAAAAGCGCTCCCGTGCCGGGGGGGGGGGGGCATCTATAGGTGCGCTGAAGCCTTTTTTTTCGTCAAATTTTCGCATGCCCCATTTGCCCCCCCTCCCCTAAGAGCAAGTGTAGTTAAAACACGACGCATAAGTTCTGTGCCTCCCTGCCCCCTTGCAGGAACACAATTGCCGTTGGTCTCTCCAGCAAAATCCTCGCGGTGCCCCTGACACATGCGCTCGACATAATAAGGCTTTAGCGTACCCGCATCCAGTGCTTAACTAAAACTGAAGCTTTATATGCGTCCCACTTAGATGAGAAAACCATCATATTCGTTAAGTTTTACGCTCGACATCTCGCGATTCCGTATGAAGTCTTACAGAAAGTGCGCCGATCGCGCCTAGTTTCTTCCAATGTGCCGCTAATGTTATCACTGTGCGGTAGAGACTATACAGCGAAACCAGTGCCTCCTAGCGCACTTCAAGACACTGGGCGACGCTGTACAGTTTAGCCCAGTGCGTTTCAGCGCACTGGGTACTGGAAAGGCTGTTTTTTTTCAATAGAATATATATATACATATATATATATATATATATATATATATATATATATATATATATATATATATATATATATATACATGTGTGTGTGTGTCTGTACGTGCTTTTCTAATATTGGAGCTTATATTGTTTTGAATGCAACGTGCATGCGCTTCTTTTACCTTTCGCAAGTGTTAGTGTTACTGCGGGTACAATGATGAAATTTCCGCTAATTACAGTTAGATGTGCAACCATGCTTGGGTGTTGCGCCTCAAATTGCACTATAAAACGTCATAACTAGTTCTTTTTTTATTTTCGAGAAACTTGTGCAATAAAGTCGGATTGTACGTGCATCTTTGTTTTTTACACCGTCCATGTTCTCGAAATTGCTAACGCGATCAGGCAGCATCGACCAGGTTATGTCTGCGCCAGGAAGCAGTTAATTATGCGATACAACAGCGCTAACAGCGAAGTTAGGTGTGCCAGTTGTACACACAATTATCAAATGTCCCCCCAAAAAAATGCAAACGTTTCGGAAGCTGGAAAACATGACATGCCTGGAAAGTGGTAAACTTCGGGCCACTTTACTACATTGTACTCACGTTCTTCTCATTTTCAAATGAGCCAGAGTCAAGTGGCATTAGTTATGTTGTAGGCTTTTGAGGCATCATTAGCATGGCCATAACAGCTTGCCTACATCTATCTTCGTAGAAAGTGAATGATGCCATTAAGCTCATTTTGTATGAAGGCAGCGCGAAACTTTTCTCGCTGCATTTCCTGAAGTATGCACAAAAAGCTTCAATGCATTCTACTCACTTGATTGCGTTCACCCGTACACCGTACGACGCATTCTCTGAAAGTGAAGACAAGCCAGATTAAGAGAATTTTCCTGTTTAATGAAAAGAATGCATTTATTTACCTAGAATAAAAGACCTTGTTGTTGGCTCGTACGCAGTAATTATCAATTAACAAGCTATGATGAACATGTATGAACATTGGAATACACCAGCATAACAGCACTCTTCCGAATTTCCACAGTGCCTGCTTTTGAAAGAAAAGATGTATATAGTAGCTTCTGCCCACTTTGTGAGCAGATGTATTCAGACATGATGCACATGTTGTGGGCATGCAAGTCAACTCTTAACCTCACCCCAGCACGAAACGTGGCCCAGAGGAACAGAGATTCTGCCGTGCTCGGCTATTTCGATGCGGCCAAGCAGAAGGCTCTGTTCGACCAAGCCGGATTCACGGCGGTTTTTTACGTTCTCCTGGGGCCTCAGAATATTGCCATGTGAGCCGAAGCAGGCCTACCCCTGTACAAGACGATTTTGAGACCACCGTTGATAAGATAACGTGCGTCATGCGCAAGGCACCACAGAGATGTTTGATGGTATGCCTCTCGGTTCACTGAACATCGCCACTCTGATAAGCAAACACATGATCTTTCAGGAAACGCATCCGAAAATAAAAAAAACGATTTTTTTAAGCTGCCTTCATAATTAGTCTCTCTGTGGTGGCAGACGTCTCAAGCTCAGCAGAGACAATAATTAGGAGAGAAACAAAAGAAAATAAGGTATTTACCCTAAGTATAACTCAAGGAATATGGTCGTGCCAAATAGAAAAGTGGTAGTTCTGGCTAAGAGCTTGTTGCCGCTCTCCAACTTCGCAAAAGTAGCTGCTAGCAATTATTAGCGAATTCTGCCAATTTAACCGCCAATGGATAAACCAAAACTTACACGAGCACAAGTGACACACTCTACCGAGGCCTGCAGAATGAGCGAGCGTTGCTGTACCAATCATCGATGGACTTGAATTGTGACTGTGGAGGTTTAGTTTGCGATTAGATCATGCTTTGCACGTGCGTATTCAGGAATGCAGAACTAAGCCTACCGCTATTGTCACCGTGAAGAATAACATCATGCTTGTGGTCTCTTCCTTGCACTCATTAGAGTTGTGGTTACAGCTTCGCCGGTGACCATATATAAATTTTACATATTGCACAATATTCACTAGAGAGCAATCTCTCCAACTCCTATTGCGACCATGATCATTGCGTAAAAGGGAAAGAAATCTTTCTGGTGATCCGACCGCCTATTTGCGCTAGCTAAACATTTTCATTTGATATTATAGGTTTTATATTCGATGTGCCTCCCACCACCAAATACTTTTTACGAAGACAGTGAGCGAATATTGCACTTCCTCTAATTTTCATATTTTTCGCACACATTTCTTTAAACGCGCTATGTGAAGTGATCAGAGCAGTAATCACTATTCAAGACTCACAATAGGCACAGCTTCACTGTGTTCAGTCTTTAATGCAATGGAAATGATTTCCGATTTCTTATGAGGTAAAAAGCTATGATGAAAATGACTTTTGAAAATTGCCCAACTACATTGTGTATTCATTGTTTGCATAAAACTGCGAGAAAAATTTGGCAACCATAAAGCAAGAAAACATACCTGAAGAATTAAATGAGTCTTGTGATCGGCATCTTTTATCTGCGCTCTGTAGAAGTTAAGCGCCTACATAGTGATAATTTTACATTATTATATACATGGCTGATACATTGCTAAAGCCTCAATGAATGTTCACTGAAAGTATTCCCACCTAAGGATCTCTCGAACGACCACGAAGTATATAAGACTAGACTTAGAATTCACAAGTGAGGCGAATTTGCGATGAGGACATAACTATGGCACAGGAGTGGTTCAAGAGTTTCATTGCTGCGATACATGGTGGCAACAGAAATGTTTTTCGCAAATCCATAACAATGATAGATTTACACAACTGAAGATTGAAGTAAAAGAGAGAGCAAATAAGCATTCATTCAAATTTAGTTGCGAAGCACAACATAAATGATAATTTTTCTTGCAAAACATCGTCTATCAAGTTTGATGTTGCTATGTTTTTCATGATGAACCAGTAAAGCTTTTTTATACAAAACGCTATGTCTACAGCATTTTCTTCCTGCAAGACAGAACAAAAATAAACGTGATATGATTTGATAGTTTTCTTTTGATAATGGTGGAGGGTGCCCCTCTTTCAGGGCGCGGCATGCTATGATTGTGTGAGACGGAAAAACACATGAGCCAATTAGGCAGTTGAATTGTTGAATTATCACCAAAATTAAAATGCCCGTACTCGATTCAGTGGTATTGAATGACGATGTGTCAACTATAAGGAAATTGCGACCATATACAGAAAGACGATTGCCAAAATTGATTTTCTGGGTTGACGTTCTTTGCGAGCCTTCATGAGGCACTTCGCCACGCAATACATACGGTCCTGCTTCATAGCACGCCAGGGACAAAACAATCATGTGAAGTAGTAGTACTACTAGCAGTAGAAGTAACCTCTTTACAACCAGTCGTGAAATTTTATTTGGGGGAATAGATACTTGATAAATAAATGCGGCTTCTGCACCGTTTTAGTGGCGAAGTTTCTTAGGGCCAAGCCATCGGCCTTCGTTGTCGTGACATGCTTTAGATGCCCACATGCATTTTGATGTTCATATGAACACCCATATGAATACGTAGACGTTCATATACATATGCTTATCCATATAAATATTTATATAGATGTCCATACTGGTATCCGTAAACTTGTGGGTATCCATGTGAATAATTTAACAGACATCTCATCCCTATTTGCGCATTGCGATTCTTATACAACTTTGTATATACTGTACTCACGTGTTTTCCCGTCTTAGCATGATGGAGTGGGCAATGTGCCGTGGTGAATAATTCTCCAGAGCTTCGCCCACTCGTTATCATTCCCTTCGTGGATATGCTGTCTATTTTTTTGTTTCTTCGTGGCGCTGCGTTTCGCACTAGTCACAGCGTATGATGAAAGAGCGGCCTTTCAGAACCTTTTTTAACCACTCTTTGTTTAATTGCTACAAACTTACTTGTAGGGTACCCACTACTCCATACAACATCATAAGTTTTCGTTAAAGGAATGCATTAACTATGTTATCTTTTATAATCTTCAGAGAAACGTGATAGCCGATACACACTTAAAAGGAATATTTTGCATTTTGTTATACTGGGGCTGAACATGTTGAAGAAATATGCTTAAAGCTTTTGTAAAAGGTTGGACCCTTTACAACCTATTCATAACGCAGTACACACTGTGTGACGTCTGGTCGTTCTTTTGCTGCTTCAATAGTTTTTTTTTACCGAGAATAACGTGATTCGCTGACATAACGCTGACATCAAGCCTGCCTAAAGCCGATCTGTCACACAGGTTCAAGCACCGGCAATCACCTGTTGGTCTGGCATACAGGTGGCCCGGGTTTGAATACCATTGTGTCTCTGGTGTTTTTTATTTACTTAGACTTTTTTATATTTTAAACAATACTGGTTACAGACACCGGTGGTCGGGGCGGACAACAACGACGCATGCGACACTTGTTGTGATCTCATACCAGCTTTCACTTTACATAGTTCATTATAACAGTACTAACCCCCTTACTGAGTATCAGTGGGACCCAGGGTCTCTTTGATAACGACTTCTCGACGAATGAGATAGAGATTAGACGCTTGTACATTTATGTCTTAGCTGACAGCAGTAGTCAGCACACAACACAATGAAAGCAAAAAGAACAGCCAACGAAGCCTTAATACTTGAACAAGTTATTTCTAAAAATTACCAGTTTTATGGTGCGTCCTTTCAGCAATAAAAGACTTATTAGCCAGAGATGCACCTAATTGATGCAAGTGTTGCGCTGCCAGTGTTGCTTATTACACATAGTACTGGTATGAAAATTCGACAGTCATTTTCCGATGCAATGCTACTGTGCGAAAATTCATCATCATCATCATCATCATCATTATCATCATCATCACCCTGACTACGTCCACTGCAGGACAAAGGCCTCTCCCATGTTCCGCCAGTTAACCGGGTCCTGTGCTTGCTGCTGCTAATTTATACCCGCAAACTTCTTAGTCTCATCTGCCCACCTAAACTTCTGTCTCCCCCTAACCCGCTTGCCTTCTCCGGGAATCCAGTTAGTTAACCTTAACGATCAGCGATTATCCTGTCTACGCGCTACATGCCCGGCCCATGTCCATTTCTTCTTGATTTCAGCTGTGATATTCTTAACCCCCATTTGTTCCCTATTCCACTCAGCTCTCTTCTTGTTTCTTAAGGTTACACCTACCATTTTTCTTTCCATTGCTCGCTGCGTCGTCCTCAATTTAAGCTGAACCCTCTTTGTAAGTCTCCATGTTTCTGCTCCGTAGCTAAGTACCAGCAAGATACAGCTGTTATATACCTTCCTCTTGAGGGATAGTGGCAATCTACCCGTCATAATTTGAGAGTGCTTGCCAAATGTGCTCCACCCCATTCTTATTCTTCTAGTTACTTCAATCTCGTGGTTCGGCTACGCGGTTATTACCTGCCCTAAGTATACATTATCTTTTACAGGGTGAAGTGCACTATTATCTATCTCGAAGCGCTGCTCTTTTCCGAGGTTGTTGTACATTACTTTCGTTTTCTGGAGATTCATTTTAAGACCCATCTTTCTGCTCTCCTTGTCTAACTTCGTAATCATGCGTTGCAATTCGTCCCCTGAGTTACTCAGCAATGCAATGTCATCGGCGAAGCGCAGGTTACTAAGGTACTCTCTATTAACTCTTATCTCTAACTGTTCTCATTCTAGGCATCTGAAAATCTGTAAGCACGCGGTAAATAGCATCAGGGAGATTGTGTCCCCCTGCCTTACACCCTTCTTGATTGGTATTCTGTTGCTTTCTTTATGAAGCACTATGGTAGCAGTTGATCCCCTGTAGATTTCTTCCAGGATGTTTATATATACTTAATCGACGCCCTGATTCCGCAGTGTCTGCATGACGGCTGATATTTCTACTGAATCAAACGCCTTCTCGTAATCTATGATGGCTATGTAAAGTGGTTGGTTATATTCTGAGCATTTCTCTACTACCTGATTGATAGTATGAATGTGGTCGATTGTTGAGTAGCCCAATCCAAATCCTGCTTGTTCCTTTGGTTGATTGAATTCTAATGTTTTCTTACTCTGTTAGCAATTACCTTTCTCAAACACTTGTATACTACATAGAGCGAGCTAATCGGCCTTTGATTCTTCAAGTCCTTGTCATCTCCTTTCTTATGTATTAGGATGATGTTAGCGTTCTTCCAAGACTCTGGTACTCTTCCCGTCAGGACACACCTCGTAAACAGGGTGGCTAGTTTTTCTAACACAATTTGTCCTCCATCTTTCAGCAGATATGACGTTACCTGAACCTCACCAGCAGCTTTGCCTCTGTGCATGCCCTCCAAAGCTTTTCTGACTTCTATCATTACTGGCGGGGTGTCATCTGGGTTACTGCTAGTTCTTATAGTATTAAAGTCGTGGTTGTCCCGGCTACTGTACAGATCTCTGTAAATTTCCTCCGCTATTTTAACTATCCTATCCATATTGGTAGTTATTTTGCCTTCTTTTTCCCTCAGTGCATACATCCGATTTTTGCCTATTCCAAGTGTCGTCTTCACTGCTTTGACGCTTCCCCCGTTTTTAGGGCGTGTTCTATTCTCTCCATGTTATACCTTCTTACATCGCATACCTTACGCCTATTATTCAACTTCGAAAGCTCTGCCAGTTCTATTTTGTCTGTTGTACTTGAGACTTTCATGATTTGACGATTCTTAATGAGATTCTTCGTTTCCTGGGTAAGCTTGACAGTGTCCTGTCTAACTACCCTGCATCCAACTTCTACTGCACACTCCGTAATGATACTCGTCAGATTATCATTCATTGTATATATGCTAAGGTTGGTTTCCTCACTTAGAGCCGAGTACCTGTTCTGAAGCGAGATTTTTATTTCCTGTACTTTCCCTCTCAGTGCTAGCTCATTAATTGGCTTTTTGCCTATCAGTTCCTGTCGTTCCTTTCTCTAGTCTAGGTGAATTCGAGACCGTACCATTTTATGGTCACTGCATCGTACCTTGCAAACCACTTCCACATACTGCACGATGCCTGGGTGTGCACTCATTATAAAGTCTATTTTGTTCTTATTTTCGCCATTAGGGCTCCTCCATGTCCACTTGCGGTTTCCTCGTTTTTGGCAGAAGGTATTCAAAATCCGTAAATTATTGCGTTATACGAATTCTACTAGTAGCTCTCCTCTGGCGTATCTAGTACCGATGTCATAATCTCCTACTGCCTGGTCTCCAGCCTGCTTCTTCCCTACCTTTGCATTAAAGTCTTCCATCAGTATTGTATACTGTGTTTTTACCTTACTTGTTGCCGATTCCACGTCTTCATAGAAGCTTTCAACTGAAGCGTCATCGTGGCTGGATATAGGCGCGTAAGCCTGTACCACCTTCAACTTGTATCTCTTATTCAGTTTAATTACGATACCTACCACCCTTTCATTATTGCTATAATATTTTTCTACGTTTCCAGCTATGTTTCTGTGAATTAGGAACCCCAGTCCCAGTTCTCTTCTGTCAGCCAAGCCCCAATAGCAAAGGACGTGCCCATTCTTTAGCACCGTATAGGCCTCATCTGTCCTCCTAACCTCACTGAGCCCTATTATATCCCATTTAACACCCTCTAGCTCCTCGAATAGTACAGCCAGACTTCTCTCATTAGATAAGGTTCTAGCGTTAAACGTTGCCAAGTTCAGGTTTCAATGGCGGTCTGTCCGGATCCAGAGATTCTTAGCACCCTCTGCTGCATTGCAGGTCTGATCGCCGCCGTGGTCAGTTGCTTCGCAGCTGCTGGGGACTGAGGGCCGTGAGTTATTCGACGTATGCATGTGGAAGGTAGTGGCCAGATACTGCACCAGGGTGGCCAATCCTTCTCTGGTGAGGGAGTGCGTTCCCGGCGGTGGTTACCAGTGAGTCCGCACCCCAGGCCTCGTAATGCAGTTCCATCACCACGCGGAATTTTTTTAAGTGGTAGGAAACTACGCGGCACCGGGATGTGAACCACGGACCTTTTGCATGTGAGGCGGATGCTCTAACCACTACGCAATCGCTGCTCCCTTAGATATCTGCCAGCTCTAGATATGTAGAGTTGGCTCACGTTGGCTCACGCGAAAATTAAAGCATATAGATGTCTTTAGTTCACGGGCGCATGACCCTGTTTCAAATGCACACTTTTCCGGCCAAACTATAGAATTATATAAGGTACATCGGTATTCCACAGATGAATATCTGTAGGCTATAAAATATGTGATACAGCAGGTTCCTTTGTCGATAGCTGGCCCCCTTCAGATGACTACAGCGATTGTGTTGAAGCTAATACTTTGCGGTGAGAATCTGCCATTTGTTAAATGACAAAAGTTTATATTTTATACTAGAGGAATTGTTACGTAATAAAAATCTGTCAAAATTCACAGCTACGGTATAATCGAGTACTGAGGCAGTGTGGGGAAGTGTTTACATCAGTTCCCACGAATGCGGTGTATTGCCATTTCAGTTCTCCCCCCACCAGAACAGATGAAGCAAGCCACACTATATATACGAACATGAGGATGATGATAGCATGAGGTTGCACAAAAGGACGAGAACACGGGAAAAAAACAAAGAACGCGAAACATGGCCCCAACTATGCCTCATAATTTATTCAAGCAACAAGCATATACATTTGTGAGAGGGTTAGGTGCACACGGCCAAAACAATAAACATGAGTAGACCAAGTCTGTCTCAATGAGGCGTTTCCAGAAGATATAAATTAGCGGCAAGGAATTTACCCGAAGATCTCGTGATACATGATGAATCACCCGCTTTATTTATGAGATACGCCTCTTCGATTTTATGCACTAGCCTATTCGCGGCTGTAGAGCGGGACGTCAAATGTTAGGAGGAAGACATATATGTTTGTAGGGTCAAGCACAGGCCCGAAGAAGTCAAATGCGCAAATCTTGGGGTCAATGACATTCCACTTTAGGGGGAAGTGATTCTTAAATGAAAAAAAGAGAAAAGTGAGCCCTGTAATTGTCTCTCAGGGGGAGGACACCTCAAGAGTAGCTCACGAGAGAAGGGGGTAAGGAGGGATTAAAAGGATAAGATAAAAAGGTATGGAGAAAGAATGAATGGAAGTAGAGAGCAAAGGGAAGGGACAGTGACACACGGAAGTAAGGAGAAAATGGAAAAGATGAACACTGTCGCAGGAGTCTGAGGACGGGGCTTAACTCGGCGGGAGCCCTTGTCGGCGTCAGGAGCTTGCCCAAGCCAAGCCAGTCGGGCAGAGCAGGGCTGTCATTCGAGAACGCGGGGGCACAACCTGTCGGCACGAAACCTAGCGAGCGAGTCCTTGCACTTTCGGGTGATAAGCGTTGTGTTCGACAAACAAGGTGTTGTGTCAAAAAAGATTCTTGGATCCTGATGCTTCGCTTAAGGAACAGTCTTGATCTGCCTTTCTTTGCGCTGTTGCGGATGCGGCTCCATCTAATTGCTCGCTGATGCAACAGTTAATTCTTGCTTCGAGGATAAAGCAGCCCAATAAATCCAAGAAGCGCGTCTTATCAACGAAGGTCATTCATAGATCAGGGAGCGTTCGGCCTAATCACTAGCCACTGAGTTAGACTCTCTGAATTTGCGTCATAGAGCCATTATTTGTCTGCTCTTATTTTTAGCCCATCTTCAACTATGGTACACATAGTTTTTCGTTTCAACGAATTCTGAGTTTACAGTTCTCTCAGTGTATAGTGTTACTTTTTGTTATCGCTCTTTTGCGCACCACCACGCTATTTGAATTACAGGCACTTGTAGCAGTCCGTACTTCTCCCGTGAGCATGCACAAGATGTGTAATCAGCACCGCAAGAAATGCACCACACAAAGACGACGCATAAGTCCCTTGCTTCATAGACTTATTTGCGAGAATGTCAAGCGATGTTCAGTTCAGAGATTAAAACGCTTACGGGGCCACTCATTTAGAGACCGGCCTTAAGCGATAAGAATATATTCAGCGGCTCCATCTCATGGTCTAAGACAGGACGCTGGCTCACTCGGGGTGTTCCTCAGTTCCCCGTCGGTATTATATGTAATCCCATCACTACCAGCCATTTTGTCACTCGGCCATATGTGAATAAGCTTACGAAAGCTTTTGTAGGGTGTAGTTGTAACATACTGGACGGCAAAGGCTCTGGTGTTAAGTTTAAAACGCAGAAAATAGAAAGTGGAAATATAAAAACACAAGATTAGCCCTGAATAGCGCTCGTCTTGTGTCTTTCTATTCGTCTGTGTTTTTTCGTGCTGTTGACCTCCAACAACCAATCGTTACCAGGTTGCCTAGTTTTGAGAACTACTAATTGCGTAGCCATTGCGGTGAAACTGTAACCTATTTTTCGGTTGCGCCCGCTTGCTGAGGGGGAACTGTAGGCGCGGTGCTTGAAGCTGTTCGGATGCAGCTGCGCGTGCCTATTTTAACGCTCGAATGTCAAAAAACGAAGTGCTCGCGAGAGGTGGCTGGCCAGGCAAGCCACCTGCTTCCCGACCTGCACTCACGTTGCGATTTGTATTTCCGAGAGCAAGTTTTTCGTTGTTTTGTGTGCCTATAGATTTGTGCTCAATTCAGTTTCTGTTACGATATTTTTCAGTGTCCCGCGAATGCCGCCGCGGATGTTTGATACTTAAATCCAAGAAGCGCGTCTTATCAACAAAGATCATTCATAGATCAGGGAGAGTTCGGCCTAATCACTAGCCACTGAGTTAGACTCTCTGAATTTGCGTCATAGAGCCATTCTTTGTCTGTTCATATTTTTTACCCCATCTTCAACTATGGTACACATCAATTTCCGTTTCAACGAAGCAGGCTGCTGTGTCCGACTATGACGGCACACAGGAACACACTCATTTGTATTTGAAGGCAGTGGGTCAGCTCTCGAAAAAAAAAAGAATTAAAAAGGCAATGAGCGCGGACGTCAACAAATATTTACGTCGCTTTTGGTCTTTGTGGAATGGTTCTAGCAGTTTCGTTACTGTAGTCGCACGACTGAAAAATCGATCAGAAAGGGACTAGCCAAGGCAGTCGCTTTGCGAGTGATACGACAGTTTGCGACCAGTCGCAAGGCTACCAACTTAGTCACGCGTCATGTGCTAGTCGCTGGTGTGAAGCAGCCCATTGGTTAGTAGGACACAGAACGCCATCGTGCATTCATGGCAAGAGTTTTGCCTCCCGTGTTAGTAAAGCGCAGTGTGGTGGTGTATGAATCACCACCATACCATTTCTCTCTTTATTGACATTGCTTGAAAGGGTGAATGTGGAGTAACAGTGTGAATGCTCTTTTTTGTTTTTATGTTTCAGTGGGTGTCACTATAGGTGGTGTCTAGCATCATCTACTGTAACGGCCTACTCATATTCAGGAACTTTAGTCATTGGAACAAAGATGTGCCACTGGTCGTCGATGTGGTTTCGAGCCCGTCAAACGGTGCTGTTGCGTCTAAACAACAATAGGCGTTGCGCAATCTTTCGTTTCTTAGTTCACACTAAACACTCAAGTACTTTTACAAAGGCACGTTTGACTGTCATGTCACACCGACTCTCATGATGGAAGGCTCAGGCGTATATATTTCTTTCAACACATGTGTAGCTCCTGTCGCCGCGGGACGCTGATGCCACAATTCTGAGCCAATGAACAGTTTTGGCATTTCTTGAGGCAATGAAGGCATTTTTATTATTATACATTTAACAGCATATTCTCTCTCGGTAACCAGGTAAGTGAAGTGACCGAAAGACAGAGAATTCGACGCATGAGCAATGTAGTCAACAGGAGCCCACACAATACCAGTGGTTTCTGACTACAGACAGGTATGCGGATTCTGTTCCTACTTGTGTAGTACTATGGGGCCTGTAGTAAAGGGTGTCTCGCTGGCGCTGGTCTAATCTCTATTAGAGGGTGGTTTATATTGAGAATACGTTGTAAAAGTGACAATGAACAAAACTCACCAAAAGCTGTCATTCTTGTCAGTTTGTCCAGGGCAGCTTTCGTTATGCTGTAGGCGGTAAGGTTGCGAACCTGTAAAAAATGGAGGATCACTAACAATTTTGAATATTTCAAATATATCCTCCAAAGTGACCTAATTGTGATTGCGCTCGACAAAGGTCGAGCGATTGAGTCGTTTATGAGGCTGTCGGTATTTTCTATGAAGGTGAAACATCTTGAAGCCCGTGTATTTGGGATACCTCAATGGCCAAAGAGGTCCTAATTTCTCTAATTTCGGCGTTCGGGATAACCACGTCATAGACTTGAGACGTGAAATCAGAATTTTTTTTAAATAATAGATTTTAAGTATGAATATGAGAAAGAGGAGGGAAAGGCACAACTGTTCACCAGACGTAAGACGTTCCGGTTTCCTGTCCCACTCTGCAAGATACAAATAAGAGAGCATCACTGGCGTAGCCAGAACGTGGCGAACCAATGCCACACCAGCCTGCACCCCCTCCCTCCAACAGTCACCTCATAAAATATGTTATTCGGCATTCAATGCAGAGCACGAAATAATGATGCAAAACATCTGGCCGCACAGAACTTCTGATCAATAGGGGCACAACAAGACAACAGAAAATAAAATCACGCCTACACCCCTGGTTAGCACGAAAAAATACATTAGTTTAAACACCGTGGTCGTGTTCCACGCACGTTCTTGTGTTGACAAGTACAGGGTACTGACGATCTCAGGCGCACTTAGTTCTTTTGTAAGCATTAACACAGTGCGAGTAGTTCGGGAAAGCAATATCTTCTTTGAACCATGCCATGTTTCTTTTGCCTCGCAAACCTACGTGCACACCTGTAAAATTGACGTCATGAATATTGTGGCAGTAAAGCGATGTGCTCTAGTGGCAGGGCACAGAAAGATGAAAACTTCAGGGCTGGGCAGTATCTTGGGCAGCATCTGTACACTAGGAACGAAGAATAAAATAAGGAAACTCTGTTGCCAGTTAGGCCGAGCGAAATTAGGTGCCTTTTTCTACACTCTAAAACCACTCATTTATGTATACCTTCCCAGTCAATCAATCCAGCAGGCCGTGTTTGGTGTGTTTTTCCCGTTGACACCATAGCGGGAATTCACACACGGTTTCTTGCGTATACGGCTGGTCTGGTCTATACGGCCATTTTCTGATGTGACACAGACTGGTGTGTTTTGGTAAGACTCGGAGTGGTGTGCTCTGGTAAAACCCGTGGTAAGAACCAAGCTGGTGTGTTTTTGTTTGACGGGTCCTGTGTATTCTTGTATTTACGTATTTAAATGCATTGTGGATGAAACCATGCACTTTTAAGTGCCCATGGGCAAAAACAGCAGGCTCGCACAGTAGGACGGAAAATGAATTCTGTGTTTATTTTTTCCTCCTCTTCTCAGCTAGATTTTTGTGTTGACCTGCGTTTCTTTCTTTTCCACAAGGTTTCAGGCAACACTGCAGGACATGGAAAAGACGAACAGTTAAATAACGTTAAATATGTTTGTTGCAGATTTGTGCTCTCACATTTTGGAAAAAAATTAACAGTACGCAAATATTCAAACATTCGAATATTTTTCTCATAGTACTTGCTATTCGAGTATTTTCCACCGAAATTTTTACTATTAAAACTTCCCGAAGACAAAAGTCCATGCTCATTTCACTGCGGCCCCTTCATGATTTTCTAATGCTTTGTTTCAGTACTTTTGTATTTTGCGGCAAAGCTGCCTTTCAAGCCATAGTAGCAATTTTTTAAGGCGAGAAAATGCTGCTTCCTACATGGAGATGCACAGTGCCCTTACAGTCACTCCTTCATCTTTGTTATTATGCATCACCAATTCATGGGCTACGCTATGGGCGTAAGAAAATTGACTCATGAAAGCGCTGGTTCAAACCTGAATTGCAGGGGTGGAAGCTTTATTTATTGTTTCAGACCAAACGGTCCGAAAAAAATGTACGAACATTCTCACTCTCTGAAGTATCAGGTTTTATTATACAAAGACATCTTCACAAGAGATCAGAAATTTCAAATTAGAAACAAGCACGCCCTTGTGCACCAACTCAGAACGAACTCACAGAAGTTCAGTGTGTGTGTGTGTGTGTGTGTGTGTGGTGTGTGTGTGTGTGTGTGTGTGTGTGTGTGTGTGTGTGTGTGTGTGTGTGTGTGTGTGTGTGTGTGTGTGTGTGTGTGTGAGAGAGAGAGAGAGGGAACCTTTCACGTGTACACTGCTACTGACACAACATTGGTTGCACAAAATATAATAAATAAATACAATCCGGTCTGCAATGCCTCATACTTGATAAAACAAGGAGGCACCTTTCCTCCAGACCTTCCCTAACCTAGCCAAAAAAAAACAATGCCCACTTCTATCCCGTATTGTTGCGCTGAGGAATTATTATCGGGCTGAGGAGCTTTTCTTCAGTAACTTCACTTCTAGGTATTTAAAAATATTCAACAAATGTTCAAAATTATTTTATTCACACTCACACTTGAAAATTAGAATTGTTTTGAACACAAAGTTGTGCGATTCACACAGCTCTAAAAAACAGGGATTTATTTATGTTCAATAAGTAATGCCTATCGCTGAACTACGGCAGTTGATTAGGTTCGCTAATGCATTAGCAGTAAGTGTACATTTGAAAAAAATCTTATGTGCTCTTCATACAACCTAAGCAACTGAGCAACTCATTTTTAAAAGTAGGACTATCATTCAAGCAAATCCTGACTTAGGGAAGGCTCACACATCATGAAACAGCAACGGCTGGAATTATCATCATCATCATCATCAGCCTGACTACGTCCACTGCAGGACAAAGGCCTCTCCCATGTTCCGCCAGTTAACCCGGTCCTGTGCTTGCTGCTGCCAATTTACACCCGCAAACTTCTTATACCCGCAAACGGCTGAAATATCAGTACAATAATAAATAACTGTTGAGGTTTTCTTTGCGCAGACTACTGCAGACAATAGAAAATATGCAACAGGTTGATGCCACGTAAGTTTCAGAAATACCAAATAATTTCTGTATGCAAATAATGACAAAAGAAAAGTAACACTGCACTTCAGCATTTATTTCACCCAACAGGTATGTACAGCATCAGTTTCACACCACCCATGGCCTCAACTTTCTACGACTGATGCAACGCCGCCAAATCTTGCACACGATTTACTCACTGTAACAAATATTAGATGGAGCACGGACTGATTTCTCCAGTAAACTTCCAGTTCACTTCTGCCTAACTAGGGAATCTAAAACATAATTGCCGGGTTTGTTTTTGCCACATTTTGCTCTTGAAAACTTTCTTTTGAGCCGAAAAAATTCATTGCCAACGCTTATCTCAGCAATGAGCCACTGCGTGTGACAACACATGCACCTTTGTAGTTTAAAATTGCAGGTGCTGGTAAAAAAATTTGTGTATTAGAAAAACGGAGGAAGCTCACAATTTTAGCGCTTGTAAATATTTCACAATAAATAAAACTGAAGTGTGCTGATCAAGCAGTTCGTCTTATATACATATATATTACTTCGTTCAAGCAGCAACTACAATTTCGAAACCGAATGTTGTGTTACTGTCACACAATGGTTCATTTCGTAGACAAACATATGGCAACGAATTTGATCGGGTGCGTGGAACGTTGCCATGGGCGAAACATGGCAAAAAGAACCTGCCAAGTGAGTGCGTTAAACCCACCAGTAAGACAGACGTGAAACAAAAATTTAGTATCCAAATCGACCCCCATCTATCTATACTATAAGGCGCAGTGAACACGCAGTGCCTTATAGTATAAGGAAGGCACCCGTACAAGGAAAGCTTGAGAAACAATGCAGTTATGCCAATATACAATGGAATAGTACTTCAAGAAGCATGACATTGTGCTTTCCATAATGCGTCGGTGCTTCAATAAGCTGTATGGGCCCAGATGCTTTTGGTAGTTGTTTGTCAAAGGCCTAACGTACTATAATGTCACATCCTATGTGACATTATTGCGTAATCTATTGTCGACAGCAGCATTCCCACCTCCCATGTTATCTGCCTTTCTCACTTCTCGGTACTGTTGCGGATGAATAAATCATGCCTTCCACTCATATCCATTAGAATTCGGCCTGTTGAGTCAGTATATCAATTTATATCTTCTATGTTTGCATTCATAACTCCTAATTTAATTACCCCGCACTGATCTCCTAATTCTTCAACGCCATTTTCTAAGCGACGCATTATTTTTTATTTTCTTTCTCTGGCTTTTGCCCCTGTCCAGAAGCATACAAAACCCAGGAGCGTCATCGGCCCTGCTACTTTTCTTTTTATTTTAGCCATAAATGTTTCCTACAATCCGGCTTTACCCTTTGTCAGTTTGTGCTTTTATGAATAAATGACCAAATATCACCACAATTTTTGCTGCCTTATGTTTTATTACAATACTCCCATGCATAGTCCGGATTGTTAGGTGGTTGTTCCAAGTCCCTAAGTTGTTTTCCTACAATACCACATACCATTGCCTTCTTCTATCTTAGCTGCCCCGCCGCGGTGGTCTAGCGGCTAAGGTACTCGGCTGCTGACCCGCAGGTCGCGGGTTCGATTCCCGGATGCAGCGGCTGCATTTCCGATGGAGGCGGAAATGTTGTAGGCCCGTGTGCTCAGATTTGGGTGCACGTTAAAGAACCCCAGGTGGTCGAAATTTCCCGAGCCCTCTACTACGTCGCTCTCATAATCATATGGTGGTTTTGGGACGTTAAACCCCACAAATCAATCAATCAATCAATTCTCTCTTAGCTGTTCTTGTATCTCTTTTCACTTTAGCCTATTCCTGTTACCTTGCATGTCAATATGCCCTGCGCCAGAATTGGCTCAGCCCTCGGAGCTAAGTTGCTTCCTGCCCCAGACTCTACATGTCTTAGATAAAGGTGCTACTATGGATTTGTATCTGTCTGTACCACCTGTCAAAGAGTTCCCTGGTTGTTTTACTCGTTAACGATAGAGAGAGAGAGAGAGATAAATAGAGAGGAAAGGCAGGGAGGTTAACTCGTTACTAGCAATCCTGAACCCTGAAGGGCCTGCGTGCCCCCCAAAAAAGCTACTTCGCGTCCTGCAAGTCGCCTATCCGCGTCATGACGTACCCTTACATCGAACTGAATTCTGTCTCCTTGAAAACCACTCCACCTATCCACCGCTCTGTTTAATTGCGTCATCTCAAAGCCTTTCTCTCGACTTATCTGCCATATCTTTTGGTTTGCGTTGACGACCGCTCTTTGCGGGTTGCTGTCACGCACCGGTACCTCCGGTATTGTGCATATCGCCGCCTAGCGGAATTCAGGAGCGTGCTCTTAAATATAATCAGTAGGCAGACGCTCCCAATGATCCCTTGTTTGTTGGTGCCAGCTGCAGTGTAAACACGTTAGCAAGAAATGAACACGAACAACTTTGTAAGTTTCGTAATTCAGTGAATATACCAGACCGTCCGTGACACAATAAATCTGATTCGTTATTGCGAGCCGCCAAGGTTTCATAAGAAACGTGCCAACTCACGTTTCCTATTATTGCTCGCAGAGTACACATATCACCTTCGCAAAATTTTCTGCAGCACTTTGGGTAAATAAGGTTATCGTCTAACAATTTCAGGTAAAACTCGCCTTGTTTTACGTGCGTATAGCATTCGTCAGTGATTTTCTATTGCATGAATTCCATACAATTTATTGCACTTAGAAAGTGGCGCAGGCTCGCGGTTTGCGTTTCGAAACCTTGGCCTACGCTGCACCGCTTCTTTTTTTACCTTCGTTAATAGATGGAAGCACATTGCAAGCGATTCTTTTCTTGCCTGGTATCAGAGCGAAATGTTTGGTTGATATGTAGAGTTTAATGTCCGAAAACTACCATTTGATTATGACAGACGCCGCAGTGGAGGGCTCCGGAAACTTCGACCACCTGGAGTCTTTACCGTGCTCCCAAACCTGATCACATGGGCCCACAACATTTTCGCCTCCATCGGAAATGCAGCAGCCGCAGCCGGGATTCGAACCCGTGACCTGCGGGTCAGCAGCCGAGTACCTTATCCACTAGACCGCCGCGGCGGGGCAATTGTCTGCTGAATACAGCCTACCAGCGTATGTTCGAGCTTTCGTGCAAGGAAGTTTGCTTAGAATTCGATTGCTATTCTTATCTGTTGGTAATTTACATATTTTGTGACAAAACGTGCCAGATAGACGTCGCGATTCTTAGCTGTCACGAGCTCTAAAGGACATAAATCCGCATAATTGAAAAAAGTGACGACGATGCAGGGTACTCGTATTGGGTATAAATTGACAACGCTCGGTTTTTTGCAGTGTAGTCATGCGTTAGCGCATCAGCAGCATGTTGCCTGGGGCATCGGCAGTGTAGATTCAAGCTCCGCTCGCTAAGATGTACTTTTATTGCTATAAAATGGACACATCTCAGCTGGTTTTTAGCGTCACCTTCATATCCCGGACATGAATATGTAGCAATATATAACAAAGGCATAAAAAGAATCAATCAGTAGAAAAACTTCAAAGCAAGGTGCGGGCGATTCTCACCAGCAACCCCACGTCCAGCAGTCCTGTGCCGTAGTAAACACAGCCACATGTTATACTTGTACCATCGACATATCGGCGAGATATACATATGCATCACTTAGCGTTCACGGTACCCAGATACACGGTCGATCAGCTGATGCCACTGCCTTTTGAACTGCGGTAATAAATGAGGACGTGAACATTCAGTAGATCCTATCAGCTGGGAAAGTACTTTGGTTCGCTATATAATCATTTGATGATCAAGAGTTCATCTGGTGAAAGCGGCGTGGGGAGTACGTACGTGCGTCTTATCTTTTCTTATGCAAGTCACGGGTTCATCATACTTCCGCAGCCATCTTGGATTGCATGGTGCGCCACCTATAGGTCATGGGCATTGCAAAGAGGCCTTGGATCTTGATCTCCAAGGTAATGGCGGTAGTCGATTTCTCCTGCGCGTTTTTAGTAATAGGAATTCGCAGCGTGTGCGTTAGTTAAAAGCAGACTGTTGGTCTAAGTCCAAACGTAGTCTACTGTCTCTCCCTGTCGCTGCCTGTGTAAGCGTTAGCGCTCGCTGCTTGTTATCTCCACATGGTTCCCTTCAGCTGGAGATGACATATTAACGTGAAAGCTGTTATGAGATCGCTTTTCGGGTCACGCGCTGTTGTTTTCTATCACTGCCGCCAGTATCCACAACCACATCGCGTGAAATTGAAAAAAACCTTGCACTAATGACACAGCCACGGATTTACGCTGGTGCTTGTAACTCGTTGTCAAACGTGCCTTAGTGAGGGATGACCTAGCAACAATGGCACAGTGGGGCTCCAAGCAGGGTACGCTAGGCACCAGCCCCGTATTCTTCCGCTTTGCTACGCCCGTGCTTGTGAATTGTTGTCAACCTTGCCTTATGCATAGTTCACACTGAAACATCCGCTTTCTACAGCGACCAAAATTCCCCTGCCGCCGAAACGCAGCGTCGTTCGCACTGGACGCGCCCCGCGCCGCCGAATATGTGATCTACTACGGGGCGAACGCGGGATGGATGCGCTGTCACCTGGTTGTTGCCGCGGCTCGCAAACGCTACTACGATATCCGGTGGTGTATACTTCGACGATTCTTGTATGCAAGAAGCAAGAAAAGACAGTACTGCTTACTTTGCTGGCAAGTGGCTGTCTTGTAATGCACGAAGAGCAGAAAAACCACCGACGCCAGCGCAATTGGTGGGTTTGTTTTGCTCTGCAAGACCGCAACAAGCTCGGTCACGCCAACAGCAAGCTCGGTCACCTCTTTCACGAAATACGGAGGCGAAGTAGGCACAGAGTAGGTTAAACTCCCGTTGGTTTCAACATTAGGTTACGTGCACTGCGGCATAACAAGTGAGTAGGGCTTGGCCGCCATTTTTCAAAATTCCTTGACTG
The DNA here is from genome assembly GCA_013436015.1 of Rhipicephalus annulatus. Classification (NCBI taxonomy): domain Eukaryota; kingdom Metazoa; phylum Arthropoda; class Arachnida; order Ixodida; family Ixodidae; genus Rhipicephalus; species Rhipicephalus annulatus. Next base: position 325,976 of record WOVY01000325.1, on the reverse strand, counting down.
GCGCTCCTATTGGTCCGCGGTGACCGATTCGGCGGCAGAGGCCGCAAAAATTGGTCCGAGAGCGATCGGCGAGGAGAGGGCCCTTTCGGCGGAACTCGCCGCCGCCGAACCATATTCGAAGCACTTTCGGCGGCCGGAATGCTCAGTGTGAACGCGGCCGTAGACCGGATTGATTTCAGGAAAGCAATCGCGTAACACGACTTATAAAGCGTTTTACAACAGCAAAAAACAACAAGTCGTCGCACGGTGCGGTTAGCGAAACGATTGGTCTGTTCAATGCTCCAAACCAACACAAAAGCTTGATTTGTGGCGCATACCCACTTCAGTCATAATTACTTATTGTTGTCAACACTTCAAGGACAATCAGCACAAGTTTCCTAGCGAGTGGTCAGCTGATACCACGCTTCTCAGAAGAATGATGAAACATTTTGAATGCTGGCGTACTGCCCAAAAGTTTATTATTAATGCCCTAGTGTATACCGAGCAAGTGTGCTTGCAGTAGCTACGCATTAAGTGTTTGTAAAAGGCTCTGAAAAGTTGCTCTTCCAGCTTTCGCTGTTACTGTGCTGCGCCTACTGCGCGGGCCTGGCGTTTTTTTCTGTGTGTGCACTCGTGGAGAGAACTGTCAGTCTGGTAATTCGTAATAAGCATGCCTGGGGTACACATCACAAAACTACGATATGAGAGACGCCACAGTAGAAGGTTCATGAAGTTTCGAACACCTTGGGTTTTCAACCTGCAACTACATCTAAGTTCACAGGCCTCAATAATTTTAGCCTCCACCGAAAATGCAGTGGCGGCAGCCTTGGTTTGATTCCGCGACCTTAGGGTTAGCAGTCGAGCACAATAAACCCTAGCTCCGCCGCGGTGGTCTAGTGGCTAAGGTACTCGGCTGCTGACCCGCAGGGCGCGGGATTGAATCCCGGCTGCGGCGGCTGCATTTCCGATGAAGGCGGAAATGTTGTAGGCCCGTGTGCTTAGATTTGGGTGAACGTTAAAGAACCCCAGGTGGTCGAAATTTCCGGAGCCCTCCACTATGGTGTCTTTCATAATCATATGATGGTTTTGGGACGTTAAACCCCACATATCAATCAATCAATCAACCATAAACCCTAGGCCACCATGGCAGGGTGGCATGGTGATTTAAAGCTGTAGACAGGACGGGGAGACACGCTTCTGATTTAACACTAGTGTGTGACAAAAATAAATGCACAGTGGTTAGTATTACGCTTCCCGATACATTTCTCGACGCTGTATATCGCAGCGGGATAGGTACTTCACAGTGGCGTTTCTTCTCTCGTTCGCATTGCTCAATGGGACAGAAGAGTTTCGCTGCATCACACCACCAAACAAGCCCAACTACCACACACACGTACGCACCAAAGAACCGTCACAAAGTACAGAAAACATGAAGCTGCCTACGCACACAATCACATACAAAAACACGCATGAAAGCCCAAGGGCACGCTTTAATTCTCATGGAACCACTTTGTAACACTAAATGTTGTCTGCTTTCTTGTCTGGAATAGTGGCGTGCTCACGGAAACAACGGAAGGAATTGTTAACTTATTTTTGACGCGCTCAACCATTGGTGGTGACGAGACGCAGGCTGCACCTTTTTTTATGTAGCTGTCATGCATAAGCACAAGGAAAATACTGGCGGATAGATGCTCCAGTGTTCGCAGAGCGTTCACGTGAGACGTAACTGACACTGATCTGCTTTTTTTGTTGTTTTTTGCATTTGTGAACATTCCGCTGCCTGTGTGAATTGTTCAGCGCAGAAATACAAATTTAGAGGCGGCGCTGAATATTTCTCTGATCTATTATACATTTCAGTGTCATCTCCCGTTAAACACTGTCCTCCGAATGCTTTACCTAAAAACAATTGTGTCCGTACTTGGTTACCTGCTGGATATATACTTTGTTTTCAGCAATAAGTTTTAAGCCACTTTTTTGCCTGAACTTAAGTTACTCTTTGTTTCAACTGACTTCTTTGCAATAATGTAGCTGTGTACTGTTACTTATGCAATTATTTTTATGCAGTTTTAAAGGGGAGCACCTTTCGCATCCTTGTTCTTATGCACCTCATGTAGCTGTATATTTTTTGTATTATGTTCCTTTTTTCACTTTGAAAGAACGCTCAAAACTTGAGATCTTAAGTAGGGGAAAGTCGGGAGGATTGGAACACTTTTCCGAAATGTATCATTATTTTCTTTAATTTGAACACAAAACGAGGTTCGCTACTGTAAGATATGTGGCCAGATGAACAACTCTCATGACCTTAGGAATTCAGACAGACGTTCATTAGCGTCAGCGTGATCCCAGAACGTAAACAATGGCTTCTCGTCGTCTTCTCCTTACAGTGAATTGACACTCAAACTAGAGTTGTGCATGGGCTCGGGGTAGCCCGAAAGCACGAGCCCAATTCTGCCCGAGGAACGGGCTCGGACAGCCCGAAATCTTTTCAACTCGAGCGCGGGCAAGACTCGGGTCTCATTAAAAGACCAACATAATGCCAAAAACATAGATGATGTGCCGAAATTTTTCTTGTTCATGTGTGCTTTCTTTGTAGAGAAAAAGTACACTTTTTGTGAAAGAAAAATATTTGCTTTGTCGTATTTCTCGTAGTTTCGGTGCTAATCAGCAGAAACTCACGGCTTTTAATACTAAGGGCTGGGGGAACAGGACAGATATGCTCTTGACATGGGACTTCCCAAACGAGAAGAAAAGTGGTGAGAATGTGACGACGGCTAGCATTTGCGATGGCTGGCATAACCAAGAGAAAGTTAGCGAGTAGTTGCGCACTGAATCGCTAAGAACGTGCTCCAAATAAGAATTTCTTGAGTTTTGGAAAGGGAAAGAAAAGAACTATCCGAAACCTCCCAAACTTGCAAGAGAGATCTTGGCGCCTCCAGCTACAAGGGCCAGCAGCGAGCGCAACTTCAGTGCCGCACGATACGTAATGCAGGAACGACGCACTTGATTGAAACCTGGGGTGCTATTCTGGACATTGTCGAATTCCACCATGTTGTCGGATTCCACCATTGATCGATGCTGATTGGCAAAATGAGCTGCTACGAACTCTTTGGCCTAAAATGCCGCCATTACTAACTCTGACAATATGGCGGAATTAAACAATGTCCTGAATAGCACCCCCGGATTGTAAAACAACCTTTTGCTTGTGCATAATAATTTGTGAAGGGTTTTGAACTCAGTCTAGACTTTTATCAACAATTGAGAAACAAGAAAGCTACAGGGATGGACGGCACGCTTTTTTCAAGAAATGCATTTTCGTTTTTCTGTTGGCATGAGCTTTATTGCTCCGTACGTCTAGTCGGGCCAGGTCGAGTGGGGCCGGGCTTTCGGTACGAAATTCCCAGCCGGGCCTAGGTGGCCATTCCGCTATGCTCCATCTGGCCGGACTGGCCTACCTGCGGCAAGCATTGGGCCAGGGTCCAGCCGGGCCGCCAAATAGTGGCCCGTACACATCTCTAACCTAAACTTCGTTGATGATGAGGTTTCTGTGCTCCCCTTGAACTTCCATTCGATTTTTATTGCAGCCAGTGCGCTATCGTTTCCAGTTCTCGTCTCCTTTTATTTCTCATAGTTCATGTTGACGTCTTTACAAGCCTTTCGGCTCAGCTTTTTCGGTCGTACATACTAGATGTTTGACGACCCCTGCGTCCCGAGCATACTATTCTACGCCTGCAATTCCTTGCTCGATGACCTTTAGTAGTGCATCTAAAGCATCTCCTGTCGACACAGAGAAGTTTCATCTTCTCTGATAGCGGTAAGTTCATGCTACATGAATCTGTCGGGTGCTGCTTTGATTTATAAAAATCGCAGCTGCATTTTGTAGGACCAGCACTAGCTTGACAGTAGAGCACTGATACTCTTGTGGTCGCGTTGTGAAAGTGATGTCTTTGTCGCTCAAATAGGCTGTTTCGTCGCACGCTAAGTCACTCTCCTCGAGGCTTTCCAGTTGGATTCAAAGTGAAGGAGACGTTCAAGTTCTGTGGCATGCTGAGCGTTGTTGCTACGTTCGTGTTGGGTCGCACAGGAACGATGGTAAGCAACGGCATTGTCATGCAGCAAAGACCTCAGAAAAGCGTCACATAACATTTATGAAAAAGCTAAGGCCCAGCACCTCAAGAGCCCACGTATAATTAAGCACTTGATCGTTGAGCTTGTGCGGTTGCACCACTGCCTGATAAAACCATACGAAAGTGAGCCTTGACAGCCTCGTGAAGTATTTTTGTTTAGAGGGCTTCTTGCCACCGAAACGTCTTTTCAACATTGCGAACGCGTCTTCGTCAGATGCTTCGGTAGTAAGAAGCCCTGCCTTGATTCCCGCCACGTATCCTTTCAAAAAGAGCCTTAAATAATGAAATTTTTCTGTTGTGGTCACATTTCCTTTCCTGTTGTTAAGCTGGTAGAATTGTTCTCAGAGTGGGTTACACGTGCACAAATCACCTGGGAAATAAATATTTGTCAGCTAGTGCAAATGAGATCCAGGCCTTTCAGCAGGAGACTTAGCCGTCCGCTCGTCACGAACTTCGACTGGTGGTGAAACCACAGATGTATCGCCGTGTTATGAGCGCTTGCTATGAAGCTCGAATATTCGGATTGTGTTGTCTTCATATTCGACAAGGGTGGCGCACGCCACTTCGAAGACCTCATCACTTCCGTGGCCTTCAATTTTTTCGTTCATTTTCTTCAACTCGTCTTTAGACTGTCATAAACTGATTATATTTGTCGCCCCATCACGTCGTCATTATCATGTATGAAACTTGTCTTTTGAACGAGCTTGGTATTCTGAGCCCCTCGCGTATTCCTCTGGGTCTTGAGCTTGTCCATGGTGGTCAGCTGTTTGGTAGGCCTCCATGGTTTGTAGCTGTTACAGTCAATGGCCACCAGCGATGTCGCTCGACGTTGACTCCAGGCCATCGCTTCCCTGGTTTAACGCCGCCAAACGTAAACTATGTGGCCAGCTGATAAACTGACCCGGACTAAGTAACTCAGACAGGTGTTTATTAGCGTCCGCATGAACTCAAAACGTAAAATATGGCTTCACGATGTCTCATTTCAACGAGCTCTATAGCACGCTGACGACAAGCTCCGCGTTTTCTTCTTTCACGCTAAACGCGGTAAATTCAATAGTAGCTTATAGTACAGGTCGAGGTAGGCCACACATATACTCAGAAGCGCTAGTCCCTGCAACTTCCGGTGTAGCTGTAAAAACAATATAACAGCCAATATCCGCCCCATTTCGCTTCCCGCTTTGGGTGGAGTGGGACATCACTTGGAAGGTATGGGACATCTGTACACATTTGTCCAAATGTCTGATGCGAACGGTATAAGCCGAAAGATCTGCATCAAATTTAAAACAGGATTGCAGACGCTTTGGGCTCCCGATAGATTTTAGTGCAGGGAGCTTCATCATGAGATTTTATACTGGCACGGTACCTATTTTTATACTGGCACGGTACCTATTTGGAGCTCTCTATTTTTTTCGCCGGAACTCAACACCAAAAAAAATAATTATCATTGCTCTTGACTCTACCAGTTTAACAGATGTCCCATTTTTTTACGAATCCTGACATGAACAAAATCACCTCTTGTAACTTGAACAGGTTTATTTGGCCAATACAGTTCAGAATCATCGGGCTTCTCATTAACAGAACCTAACTTGTTATTGTCAGAATCGTGAAAGACAACGGCCGTAGTCTCTTCCTAATTTTAAGTTTTTGAAAGTTGGTACGCCAGTGAGCGAACCTGAATTCTCGTAAGTCTGTAATGCTTTTTGCTAGCCTTCATCAGATATTCCTGCACGACCACGGCATCATCTGCGATGAAAAACCTTTCGCAAACCATGTGGGACTTGAACAAAATGTTATATTGGTCACCGCTATCATTGTGCTTCTGGCTGCTCGGCCAATTGCCGATTTTCATATCTCCAGAGCTTCTGTTACTTCGCTGATACTTTTCCTTTGGTCGCACACTGACCTCGCGGCATGAAGTGTCAAACTGTTCAATGCATGAGCATTATCGAAGTGTTTTGTTTCTTGTACACTCAGGTATCTTTCTGAAAACTGAAATGAGCAATAACTTGCAAATGCAAACATTCACGCGCGCGATTCACGCTCAACTTTTTCTCACCTAATTTAATGAGCGCAGTTCACCATACTGCTGCTGTAGCTGACTGTTCGCGCTTATCCCACACAACTCAACAACGTAAAGGTAGCTAAAGCTTTCCAACGCAGCAAGATCAACATTTATGACGTCTTCTTTGTACAGGCCTTGTTATCATCGATTGTATTTAGTAAATAAAATTACACAAAGTATAAAATTATACAAAATGTATACAAAATAAATGGTGCTCACCGTCACGGTTGATGCCACACTGTAAATATTGACAATGGTACCTGTAAAGTTACGAAATGAAATGAATGAAATGGTATGGTATAGAGAGCACGTGTAAAAAGTCCGTCATCATAGAAACTGTATGGAATGTGCTGTGTGCCAGGGACATACCTCAGTGAGTATCGAAAGTGCTAGCAGCACCGTTATATTGACGCCTCGGGTGTACTCTCTCAATAGAACGATACAATTTTGAGAAACACTGTAGTGGAGGGCTCCGGAAGTTTCACCAGAGTTGCCTCGCGCAAGGAAAAAAAAACACAGCACACAAGCCACACACACAACAAAAAATTGCTACTTACACCTACGTGTGTCTGTTTGGTGTGCTGCTTTTTTTTCGTGAGCTTAGTAATTCGTCTGAATATGCATAAAATTTGCCATCAAAAGTCCACAAATTTTGACCTGCTGGTGCTGGTAATGTGTAAGGATATCGCGGAGCACACGGCTCTTGGCAAAATGCCAGCGCCACCACCACGATGGAGCCCCTGACTTTCGAGTGAGCAGCCGAGCATCGTAAGTGCCACAACATAACGGCGGACGTGAACTTGCAGTTATATATGTAACGCATTAGTCAACTGTTTGTCGGGGATTGTTGGTCTGCCCGTCAAAGTTAAGAAATATTATTTTCAGCAATTTTCAGGTAAGGGTCTCTCAAGATGCTGAAAAGATTGCGTGATGAGATTTCAGAAACCTGTGGACACTGGGGAATAGAAAGTTGTTAGGTAAGCAGCCTTCATTGTTGGGTAGGTAACCCTGGTGTACCAGCTCGAATTGCAAGCAATAGTGACAGTGACTATCTCCCAGTGCACTTAATTGTGTTGCACTCGTTCGGTTACATATTACTAAGCGCCATTTAGCAGTAGGAAAGTAACACCTGTGAATATCACTTCATGTGCCTGAAGTGAGCACGTGATAAAGACGTTTTGTTTTACCAGTGCCTTTTTTTCGTGTCTTGTTATTGTGTACATTTTCAGTTTAACTAGCTCATTTATGTTGTTCCACTAAAGAGAGCTGTCACGTGCCTGTTATTCCTTTCTGAATACTCTTTATGCCATTTTCGCCAAGCATGGGAGTACGGGCCCTCTAAAGTCTGATTTACGGCTGTTTTTTGTCTACTCACTGCTCCATCGAGCGCGTTATAAGCGGAAAATGAACCTTGATTGATATTTTGATCGATCGATAGGTGGTGATGAGGCGAACCTGCAAGACATAACCTGTGGCCACTGACATGAGAGGCATGGCAGCCACATGAAACTTCAGCCGTGTGGGCTAATTTGCACCAGGTTCGGGTGAGGTGGCAGGTTCTTATGTTTATGTTCTCAAATTTTAATTCTGAACAATTGACATTCCTCCTGCAATTAAAAGGAACGTTCACGTCAAAATACGCCTACCCATAGACCGAAATGTTCAGTGGAGGCCCGGCAGATTCATTTATTTTTTATTTCATAATACCCCTAAAAGCCCCCGAAGGGGTATCACATAGGGGAACGGACACATGAAACGAATCTTTGTACGCATATACAATGTAAAATCAATATTATACAAAATAAGAAAAGCGAGCTAAATACAAAAAACAACAACAACAACAACAAAAATCAGATACTTTGGAAAAAGAGAAAAATAAGTAGAAATAGAACATTGAATACTGTAAACATATATTAAGGGCACTAACAAATAAAGTATACAAGGAAAAAATAAAACGAAGGCATAATCCTAAAATACAAAAGTTCGCAATTAACACATAAATAATACAAATAAAGCGCGTACAATGGTCATGAAAAACATAACACATGATAACAAGAAAATTAAACAATGATGTACATATGAAGAAGCTTAATGAGGGTACGCACGGTGGATATCTAGTCGGAAATGTTGAGTAAATGTTCGTGAAATGTTGTGAAATCTGCTTGAGTGGCAATGTGGGATGGCAAGTTATTCCACTCAACTATTGTTCGGCGAATAAAGGAATTACCATAATGAGCTGAGCGACAAGTTATACGTTTTATCATGAAGATATGGTCTGTGCGTGGAAAAAATACGGTTTGTGCTTCGAAGATGCGGTGAAGGTATGGGTGACGATAGAGTTTGTAAAAAAGCGACAGGGGGGCAGTTCTGTGGCAATGAGATAAGTCGTCAAGCTGAGCGCGAGTTTTTAGCGCTGAAATGCTAGTATAGGGTGAATAATCGGAAAAAATGAAACGGGCTGCACGGTTTTGTAAAGACTCTATTTGTTGGAATATGTACATTTGTGAGGGATCCCGGATAGCTGATGTGTATTCAATTTTAGGACGTATTAATGTGATGTATGCTAGTCTACGGAGATTATCTGGAGCATGCTTGAGGTTGCGCTTTAGTAGGCCTAATGAGCGGTTAGCAGATGCCAACGTTAGGCGGATGTGATGATGCCACGTAAGGTCAGACTAAGTGAACACCTAGGTACTTATACGAAGTTGTCAGTTGAATTCTGTTATTATTGATTACATAGGATGTCGGAATGCGGTGCATGCGTCTTGTAAATAATAATAACTGTGTTTTAGCTGTATTAAGAGTCATCAACCATGTTGAACACCATTTATTATTTGCGTTAAGATCAGTTTGAAGAATAACTTTGTCATTGGTTGGTTGGTTGGTTGCGAAACTTTATTGAGGTCCTGCAAGGCGCGCGTCAGCGCGCAGCGGGCGTGTCCCACGTCGGGACCGTTAGGCCAAGCCTATCGGCCGCTCCGCGGGCCTGCTGGACGGCCCAAAGTTGGTCGGCCAGGAGGGAGCTGCGAAGGGCCGCCTCCCACCTGACCGATGTAGTGTTGGGGTTAGTGTACATTGCCTTGCACTCCCAGAGCATGTGCGCCAGCGTGGATACATCCCCACATTCGGGGCAAGCGTCATTGGGGAACACGTCAGGATAAATAGCGTGAAGGGATCTCAGGTTAGGGTACGTGTCGGTCTGCAGTAGTCTGAGCGTAAGGGCTTGTGGCCTATTAAGATTTGGATGAGGGAGTGGATATAGTCTCCGCGCGAGGTAAAAATATTTTGTTATTTCGTTGTACGTGGCAGGCGCGTCCCTGTTTTCCGCAACCCCGTTGGCCCCGAATCGTTGCCCGGAACCCGCGCGGTCGGTAAGTGCGCGCGCGGCCTCGTGGGCAGACTCGTTGAGGTTGGGGGGAGCGCCTTGGACCTGTCCAACATGTGCAGAAAACCAAATCAGTACGTGGTGCTTGATGCCGTCGCGGCCACCACTTTGGAGCACGCGCAGGGCTTTCTTGGAGATTACACCGCGCTCGAAAGCGCGAATAGCTGACCTAGAGTCACTATAGATGACCTCCCTCTCACCTTCCAGGATGGCCAGGGCGATGGCCACTTGCTCGGCAACCGCCGGATCGTCAGTGTGAACCGATGCGCAGTTGGTGATTTGTTGTTTGGAGTCGACGACGACTGCGGAGAAGGCGCGGCTCCCACGGTACGCGGCCGCATCGACAAAGCTGACGCCGTGCTCCTCACTGTGAATCTGCTTGAGAAGAGTGGCAGCTCTAGCCCGTCGCCTACCACGATTGTGCTCGGGATGGACATTCCTCGGTATCGGTGCCACGGTGATGAGGTCACGAATCTCACGGGGTACCTGTCTCATCTTCTCGTCCACTTCATAACTTTGTCATTGTCACATAAAATTATTCGATATATTACACAGTCATCCGCGAAAAGTTTGATGTGAGAGGACACGCAGTTAGGTAAGTCATTAATATAAATTAGGAAAAGTAAAGGCCCAAGAACGCTGCCCTGCAGGGACACCGGAGGTTACGTTGGTGGATGAGGAGGTGCTGTTGTTAACAGATGTGTATTGTGAACTAGATGAGAGGAAATTTTTATCAATACATTATTAGTTGGCTGTATATTCGGGTTCATTAGTTTTACTATTAGTCTATGGTGAGGAACACGATCGAAAGCTTTCGAGAAATCGAGGAATATGGCATCAACTTGAAATCCTAGGTCTAGATATGAATGAATGTGATGTAAAAAGCCGGCTAACTGCGTTTCGCAAGAATAACCCCGACGAAAGCCATGCTGGTAATAAGAAAAATGTTGCGGTCTTTTCAGTAGTTAAAGATTTTAGTGTATAATACGTGTTCAAGTAATTTGCAAATAGTACTTGTTAGAGAAATGGGGCGGTAGTTCGATGGGTAAGTGCGGTCCCCGGCATTGACTATGGGTATGACTTTTGCTACTTTCCAGTCACTCGGAAAAGTGCTAGTAGATAGAGACTGCGAGAAGAGGGCACACAGTATAGGTGATAAGCTAGGAGACAAACTTTTTAACATTTTGTTATTAATGCGGTTGTGATCAGATGCCGAAGAAGTTTTAAGTTTAATTAGTAAACAAGAAATTCCTGCTGCACTAATCATTACTTCAATCATAGATAAGTTGAGTAGATTGAGAAGGGAGGGTGATGATGTGGTGTCTTCATGTGTAAATACGGATGAAAAAGCGTTATTCAATAGATCCACACACTCGCAGTGGTGAACCATGTCGCCGTTCTCATCAACAAGTGTTATATCAGGGTAGTTCTTCGGGTTTATTGCACGCCAGAAACGCTGAGGATTGTTAGTGAGCATGGAATACAAGTCATGAGCGAAGAAATGTCGTTTCGATGATTATAAGGGTGATTGATATTGCTTATCGCAGACCTTGTAACGGTGTCAGGAATCGGAGAGGCGGTCCTTATCCGCTGAACGTTATAAAAGCTTTTTCTTATTGTTAAGGCGTCGAAGCTTTATGGTAAACCAGGGTATTGTCGGAGTGCAGGCTATTTTTGTTAGAGGGACGAAACGATTGGATAGGTCAGTGAGAGTGGTTTTAAACATTAACCAGTTATGTTCAATTGTTTGAGATTGATAATTATTAAGTAAATCTAAAGAAAATACATGAAGCTCAGAGTTTATACTGTCGAAATTGGCTCTTTTATAGCATTGGATATATTTATCAGAGCACTGGCGTCTTGGAAAGGAAAGTGTAAGACTACCTGTTATGACGTCATGATCAGAAATCCCATGTTGATGAGATAGGTCAGAGCAAACTTCCGGATCATTGGTTAATAGGAGATCTAAAATAATGGCTGATGTAGCCTAAGATCGCGTAGGATGCGTGACAATTTGTGGTAAAGAAAAATTGAGACAGGACTGCAAACATCCATGAGCTTCCGATAGGTAGGTTGTTGTGGAAAGGTTAGCCCAATCGATATCGGGGAAATTAAAATCCCAAAAATTAGAAGCACAGAATTAGGAAAACGAGTAGTAATAATTACAAGAAGCCGTTGGAATTTCTGAGAAAACGTCTTGTCCATGTCAGGTGGTCGATAAATGGCACCAATGATTGTGAGACCTGCTTTATGTTTGATTGAAATCCAGACACACTCTAAAAAAGTGTCGAGGAGAACACGTGCGGCGAAAAGATCTTTTTGCACTGCTACCAGAACACCACCACCTATTCGATTTAACCTGTCGCACCTAAAGAAGGTAAATGAAGTCCAACTATCCAGAATGCAGTTATCAGGCGCAGTATCGGTGAGCCACGTTTCAGTTAGTATCATTAAGGAGGCTGACCATGAGTGAATCGCGGATGATAGTGGTACTGTTTTCAAGAGCACACTTCTTATGATAGTTTACAGGAATGGAATAAGGCCTTCAGCGTCATTCCTCCCTGATAAACGTCGAGTGGACGGAAACTGGTGCGATTACATGACACTGATCATTATGTTGCTTTTTTGACACTCACGTCACGCATTTAAGGTCGTTGTCCCATATATAAACGTCATCATTTACAAACAACTTGTTGAACACGAGTCGTTCACGATCACCGTCTTTTCGGATTGTTTTTGAAAATTTTAGAAGGTTGCGCCGCTTGTTTCGCACAGTTTCATAGTAGTCACTTGATATGCTAAACAGTTTGTCTTTTAGTTTGTAACCATACCCAATTATAACCTCAACTTCTTTGTCACTAAAAAAATTTTGCAATGATTGGTCGCTTTTTATCGTCAGTAAAGCAGCCTAACCTGTGCGCTCTTGCTACTGAGGATATTTTCAAACCAACATTGTTTTCACAAACTCCCGAACCAGGCGTTCAGACGTTTCCCATCTCTCATTCTATTCAGAGTCAGAAAGCCCGTAAAACAGTAAGTTGCACCTGCGGGAGCGGTTCTCCAAATCATCAACCTTGTCTTCTATTTTATACATGTGCGCTTCATGTGTTGTCAGAGTGCGCAATAGCCTCCCCCGACAAAGATCCTGAAGTTATCTTACGCTCGAACTGATCGAATTGATTCTGCAGTTTGGGAAGCCGCTCTTCGCAAATAAGTGGGACTTTTTCAGAAGCATCGGACTGAATTTTGGCTTCCAGTTCCGAGACACGACAAGTTATATGTTCAAGTTCACTTTTTAGGCCGATATGAATTTGTAGTACCTTGTTAACAGATTCTACAATACCTATACTGCTCGAATCTAGTCTCTGAACAGTATTGAAGACAAAGTCAAGCTTTTTTTTCTTGAGATTTAGTCATGGGGCCTGGATTTGCCTCGACATCACCCCCAAACAGCAATAGGCGCCACAGATGCGTAACACAATCACAAAAACACTTCACTGAGTTGGGTGGCCACGACACCGCTATTAAAAACACGTCGTTATCGCGAAAAGAATATGCATTATTTAAACTAACCTGCGGAAGCATGAAAAGTGAGTGTCCTTAAGTACCGTGCTTTCTGTAGATAAGGTTCCATGTTGCCGGCCGGGTAACGCAGTCGTATCCGGAATAGGCGGTTAACATGGTGGCGGACTCGAAGGTAGGCCGCGTGTCGAGCGTAATCCTTTCAGCACGGCGTCCTCATTGGGCCCGGTATTTTCCGATAGATAATCAAGGCACTGCGGTACGACAGCCGACTGTAGACCAAACGTCACCAACAACACCACCTGCGGAAGCATGAAAAGTGAGCGTGGCATCCCCACAGTTGCGGTGTCGTGGCCCGAAGTGCTGTAGAAGTGGGCGTCCTTAAGTACTGTGCTTTCTGTAAATATCATTCCATGTTGCCAGCCGGGTAACGCAGTCGTATCCAGAATAAGCGGTTGACATGGTGGCGGACTCAAAGATAAGCCGCGTGTCGAGCGTAATCCTTTCAGTGCGGCTTCCCCATTGGGCCCAGTATTTTCCGATGGATAATCAAGGCACTGCGGTAAGACGGCCGACTGTAGACCAAAAGTCACCAACAACACCACCTGCGGAGGCATGAAAAGTGAGCGTGACATCCCCACAGTTGCGGTGTCGTGGCCATCTATTGAGCTTTCAGAAAGCAGTTACAGCAAGGCGTACAGCCGTAAAAGCTTAATTCTTCAGTGAACAGGAAACGAGGTGCAAATGTTTGCATTGTGAGGGTGCGTGTCCAGTTCGACACATGCAATGACACTATTGCAAAGAGCATGGGTGCGGCGAAGTTTGCGAGTGGAAAGCTCACCGCTTAACTTGAAGGCCCCGGACGGAAGACCGTAGGAAAACCACTCAGCGCCACTGTGTTTGGACGCCAAAGTGTTCCTGGTCTTCGTAATAGCAGGTTCAGAGCCATCGAAAATGCAGCGGCCGCCGCCGGGATTTGATCCCGTGACCTGCGGATCAGCAGCCGAGTACATTAGCCACTAGACCACCATGGCAGGACCAGACGCCGATGTCACTCGCTTTTATGACTTCAAAAAACTTTAGCGTTTTCATGCATGCGCTGATTCTTAAGTCTGATCAGCACAGCGATTTTGTTTAACTTGGCTGCGTAGCCTCACTGTCAGCAATGAAGATAAAGATGCTTAGGTGGTGTACCTTTCCGAGAGCTGGGGTTTTTCTCGAGACGGTCGTTGAAACAACATCCTATCTTCCGAACGTATACGTACCACCACACCACAAAGGGATGGAGTACACCACTCCGCTCTCACAATCAGTAAAATACATAGAGTACTTTGTAGAGCAACCTTCAGCGCTGGCAGCGACCTCCCCCTCCGTACCTTTTTTTGAACTCTCGCGCTCACGCTTCCCACATCTTGCCAGCACGGAAGAAAACGTTTATGTTGTATTGAGCGCCAACTTTCGTGAATTGGTGCGACACCAATTGCACATATAGAACTACGACAAACTTCTTTATTATATGCAAGACCTTAACAGCAGCATCGAGGTCCGTTGTTTCTTCCCTTAGCAAGAGCATAAACAGCTGTTGTCAAGTGGAGGCATTGACCCGGCGCAGAAAAAGCAGTGACTTCCAAGCTTCTGAGAACCTGCCTTAACAATCACAGCCTATTCATCGAGGGAATGATGATTAGCGGGGCGAAGCGCCTGTCTGTCTGTCTGTCTGTCTGACTGTCTGTCTGTCTGTCTGTTTGTTTGTTTGTTTGTTTGTTTGTCTGTCTGTCTGTCTGTCCTGTTCGTTCGTTCATTGGTTCCTTTGTCCATCCGTTCTTCAACTATTCGAAACTATCAACTCCAACTTGTATTGCCGTTTTCGTATACTGACTGATCGTAGGCCTGTGCACGAATTATGGCACTATGAAAAGCCAATGACACAACCTCTGACCCCAAAAATACTGCCGTGGACAACATGAATTTCTCCATATGACTAGGAGCTAAAGGACCAGCCCGCATACTGCCCCATAAATGCACATCACCTTAGTCGACTGCCTGCAGGAACAGACGCACGCTCAGCTGATGAAAAGTAGGGCCAAAGACGAATGCTACAGTCAACGCCGTAAATCACTTGTTATGCTCACAACATTGCCCGGGGCATACGGAAGGAGTCAATCTTGGCAGAGTTCAATGTTGTGTGGTGAACAGCTAGCCATATTGCTGAAGCTTCATCAGGGAACCTCCAGAAGCCTTCAAGTCACTTGGCGTCACCAACAAAAAATTCAGAGTACAACGGCAGTCTTCTGTGCCACAGCATGGTGATTAGCGCAAATCAAATAAGAAATCAGGTTCTCCTGTTGCTGCACTGTACTAATCCTAGCATCAAACACATAAAGCTTTTAGCAATAAGCACAGTCTGGTTGTCAGAAATGGATGGAACATGGAAGGTAAAGCTTGTCAGAACTGTCAAAAGATCAGGTCATAGGCACTGCGTGCAAGGTTGGCTGCACACATTAGGGGGGGTTTGCACTAAAGTGTCCTTCCCAATTTTCTCAGCAGGCATCCACTGCTGGCCTGTACAAATTGTAAATATTGTTGATCTGTTGATGTAGCACAACCCAAAGAGTGGGCTGAAAACTCCTGCTTTAGAAGGCACATTTACTATGCAGGGCTATTTAAAAGAACAGTTTGTTCCCCAAGTGAATCACGCACGCTTCAAGCGAGTAGTATTGCTCTCTTTGCCACTTACTCTATTAATATATGTCTGCTACAAGTTCGTGTGTTGTTTGCAGTACACGATAGTCCACAAAGTGTAATCTAGCACAATCAAACATCATAGTTTTCTTAAGAGAACGCAGATTTGCCAGTGAGCCAAATCTGACATGCTGAATGACACTTAAGCACCCTTTTTTATCGGTCTGTTGAAATGCAGGGTACACAAAAGAAAACAAACTCTTAGATGCATGAGCGGCGCAGACGTAGCTACTAAACTGCCTCGTTTTGTGTTAACCCAACTTGTTCTCCTGCAAATGACAACACGCAAGCACCTTGCAGAAAGGGTCATGGGTATGAGAGTATACACAGTGCAGTGGACAAACTGCACCTATATCTGTAGAGAGAGGTGAAGAATAAGCAAGAAAATCTGCCACAGCAACACTGTCGCTGCTGTCGCGAGCGATGGCGGACAACCAGATAAGGAGGAAAAAACACCATCAAGCGGTGAGAAGAAATGTGGAAGACAGCCTATAGCAGAGTCTTAATAGTCTCTGCAATCTAAATAAAGGTATTTTGAACTATCTCGGGGTAATCAAGTTTTCTCACAGCTGCTCTATGCCATAGTCCACGCATTGTGGTGCCGAGCGACCTGGGATTGACCAACTGACGATTACAAGTGACCAGGGTGAAATGGAAAAGCTCGAAGCAAAACGGACTTCACGATGATCATAAATACCAGCTTCATCAATAAGGCAAGTGCTCTATTCTGCAATGACTCGACAATGCATCAGCAGCCCGGATTCTTCTATGAGCTTCTAAACACTAACAATGACCAGTTGTAGAACATTAAGACGCTATTATGGATTCTGAAATAGGACGAGGACTTACTTCACAGCCGTGTTTAACACAGCCGTTGAAGTGTAAAGCAACGCTATGCGAGTCCTTCCCAAGCTTTAAGCAGGCGCGACCTCAATTGAACCACAGAATCGAAAGAGGGATCAGCGACGGCCACCCGAACGATCACTTCACCATCAAAGAGTGCGAGAATGTCACGAAGCTAAAAGTACTTCACTTTGGAACACAATGACGCAACGCTCAGTGAAAGAAACGAGGCCATTTCTTAACGGGCAAGACGGGCACTTAAATTTCTGGAGCACACGACAGCTAGTACAACAGCAAAGTGAAAGCAATACAAGCATGCAAAGGGCGAAAAAATGAAAGAAAAAATTCGCCATTAGGGAGGAAAAGTCACGGACGCCCTATAAACGTCAATTTCGGCCCAGGCGGCGCTGTAGGAAACGCCGCCACCAGCGCCCTTACCGCCGCTCCCGCGACAATGAGGTAGTGCACACAGGGCCATCCGTAAGCGAACGTGCATAAGCCCTCCGCTCTCGTTGGTCTGGAGGCGCGGTTTTCTGAAAATCAAGGACCTGGCAAGCTTTCTCTTTCATTATAAGCTCGCTTATTAGAAGTAGGAAGCTCATAAAAACGAGAATCGGGCACAATGCAAGATATGTTCAAATTATTTTGGTGTGCTGCACCTGGCAATTTAAGTGTAAGCGAGCATTGCATGACATCGAGTTTGAGGCAAGCACTAAACATGGGCCACTTGGGCATACACATGATACTAAAGCGATGGAGTGCATACAGGAAACATATATATCATCAGTGGCACGAAGCTCGCTATATCCAGCACAAACGGCTGTGGTGATTTTCGCTTTGCAGTTGTAATATCCATCATTGTCTCGTCTGCTGTGCATTTGGGTGTTTTTATTACGCATGCTCGTTCGCCCTGTTGACAGTTGTCTTCTGTTTCTAAATACTGCAAATGGCGATACATGCGTGTCCGCTTTCTCAGTCTACAGCGAAAGGCAAAACCGATGCCTCCGAGATAGCTCCAGTAATCACAAAAACCAACAGCAAAAATAGAGAGAAATAGAGAAAAATAAAAACTGTTTGTGGTCGCGAATATTTTGCGATTTACCTGTATGACGCACGTGTTCGCATTTCCTAGTTAAATCCACCACTTATAGCCTTCAAAGCCCTAGTGTGCGTAGTGCTGTGTGGTGGCGATAACTACACATTATCGGTGGTAGCTGCGTATGCGATGTTTGTCGCGGCCGGGCGTCACCCGTCTGCAGACTGTTGCAAGTCGCGTACCGCAATCAGAGGGTCTGTTAAGCTTCATAATCAAAGGCACCACAATTCTTCTTCAAAGCTACTTAAATCAATAACAAAAGACCTACATTATCACACCTAATCAAGCGAACGGATGTAGAGAGCGAGAGTATTCGCAAACCTAACACGTTCGCAACGGCCTGTATTTAGCGCTCTCGCCATTCTGCTCTGCGAAAGCTGCGGAAATCAGAAAAACTGAAGTCATCTATGTTCGTGGCAATTTTCAACGCAACAGTAGCGTCTCCCGGATTTGTATAGAGCAGAGATTTTGCGTCTGCTCTTGTTTTTGCCATCGTTAAGGTGAGTAAACCAGCAAGCACTTCACGGCGGTTTGGTAAGGCGTCTAACTAGCGAAGAGAAATTCGTAGCTCTTTTTCGGAGTGCTCAGTGCTCAAATACATCCAATATTTAGCTCAACCCTTGTTTCGTACGCTGTAGTTGCACCTGGTTGCGCAGCTAACTGTGCAAGAGAGTTAGCTGCGTTAGAGAGTTAACTGCGTCGACGGGTGGCACTGCGTGCCCGTTAAACTCCCGAGTCGGATGTCCATACCGAAGGTTGTGTTGCAACCGCATATGACGGGAAAGCACTGGAGAGTTAATGAGGACTTTAGACGTTGCGGTAGACGCCGAACCTGGTGGAGGTCTTTGGCTGGACGCCCTTTCATCGTTCGCAAGCCAATGATTTCTTGTAGTCATGGAGTCACAGGAAGGCCTTCAATCGCTCGTCTTTGTGAGAACACCAAGATGCCTGTGCCGAGTGAAAGCTCAACGTGGCGCGTGGTGGGAACCTGCAGCGACCATCAGCCTCATGCTCGACTGGCTGCTACTCCCACACGGTGAACCTCGTTTTCTCACCGCCACCTCTGATAACCCACCTATGATATGGATTTAGTTCCCTGTAACCTCTTCCCTGCAACTCCTACGTTGTTCTTTTTTCGTCATCTGTTCCGAGCCCGCGTGGATGGGGCTCATTGGTCGGGTCACTCTTGCTCCACATGCAGCAGGTGAACATTGAGATCTTTGTCTTCCTGTGATCACAAGCACCTCTCCGCTCGCGCACAAAATTGCAAAGGCTCCCGTTCAAGAGATTTTTCTTTTCGAAAAAAAAACAGGCAATTTGCGAGACGGTGATTCATGAAAAGTACAAACCATATACCACATGAAAAGAATACAGAACATTACTTTCATTTCACGCCAAGTTGCCGAAGTAAGTTTCCAGTCAATGAAAACTAGCATAAGGCTTCGAGTCCCAAACTATCCTGGTTATCGTATACCTTGACTTAAAGCCAGCAACATGTGATTCTCGCAGTGGACTGTCCCAAAACAACTAACTGAAGCTATGTACGAAGAGATGCCCGTTATCTACGCGGGCATTGCAGTAGCCAACAAAACGCATTGTGCATATGCTGTGGATCTTTCATGGTAATGGGATAGTTGTAAACGAAAAGTCTTTTTGTAGTTCTTATTCAACTGGCAGTGGTTATGTCCTTATTTGTTTTCGCTAACTTCAGATCGTCAAATAGGTTCAGTGGTTCCATTATAGCTAGTTACGTTTACTAGGAACGACTTTTACTAGCTATGACTAGCTACACCGCTGCAAACCTAGTCACTAGGTTTGCAGCGGTCTTCATATTCATCGACGCTTTGCGACATCGTACTGACGACATCACGAGACATCTTTGTTATTTACCACTGTACTTATGCCACAGAATGTGCTACGCATCATGCTGTTAATCCTTTGAAATTTGGCGGTCTATTGAAGCTACTTTCGGTTGAAGTATCCCAGATGAGAGTGACTACGTGAACAGCAGCGAATGCGGCAGCGGCGATCAGCCAGCCTGAAGCCACAATTACGACCAGCCAACTTTATCTGCTCTTCTGACTGACTCATCTTCCTATTATCATGGTGTCGGAGAAATCAGTGTGTTCTGCGCATCAAAGCAGCTCCCAGCAGAAGCGTGTCCTATGACATTTCACGAACACAGGTGAAACGCTCTACAGCAATAAACGGCGTTTCACGCGTGCGATGATACTCCGCTAGGCGCGTGACTGCTCTCTCGCTCGAACTGCAAGGGTCGGACGATAATACACTGGGCACGTGACTGCTCTCTTGCTTGAAGTGCAAGGGTCGACATGCTTCAAGCATCCGTGACTCAGAAAAAATTGCTAAGAACTCCTAAGGATGTGTAATAACATACAGTGCAAGCAAACTAAATGCATATGCAACTGCGAAGAAAGATTCAAGGATTGTGGAACCAAAGAAGTCATCGGCAGTTCGATGAAAAGAGGCAAGCTCCGCTTGCATCCGTACCAAGTAGAACAGTTAAAACTCGTGATTCATCTGCCCTTGTACAAACTCCATTTACCTTATCGAAGAGAAGACCTACGAGAAGAGAGCATTGTACCATTAATGTAAGGGGCTCATACATTAGAGCAACACTGCACCACGTCAAGCTGAAGTTCAGAGCAACATGAAGCAGGCAGCATCGCTTGAAGCCAAGAATGCCGAGTCACGATTCAAGTTGCGTGATCAGAAAATGGAGCGTGAATGCGAACAGAGTGAACACGTGGCCACACTGAATGAACTTCAATGCCTGCTTTCCAAGGTGCGAGGAAATCGTCAACAATCGGAAGGTAAACCTGAAGTCATGTGGTAAGCTGTTGAAGCATTTTTAGATAAGGAGTACGAGGCGAATATATAGAAACTGAATACATAATAGCTAGAGGTGCGGAAGCGGCTGCTTGCAGTAGAAAAAGAGCCACGACAGGCATCGGAAGTGGAGCCACCACAACACTTTGGTGCCGAAGGGGCAGCAGAAGTTGGTTGAGGAACGACACCACGAAGAATTGGTTCAATGACAGAAGCAGCCAGAAGACGTTTTGGAACGTCCAGCACAGCAGATAACAGGAAGCGATGTTGCATTGGAAAGCCTGGAGAAAGATATAGGTTCGTTTAGGGTAGTACGTATCAACTAGCTGTTGCACACAAGGTCAAGCTGTCATCCTGAAGCAACGAGAGAATCTATTACAGCTTGTCAAAAAAAGATGCGTCCCGTGGCAACACAGTGGGCATCGGTCACAAGGAGACAGAAGTCTCTCACCAAAACCACATCCTAGACAGGAATATCTTGCGGAGCATTATTAGCGAAAAGCGCCTCAGGTACATGTGACGAAGCAACGGAGTGAGCGTCCCAATCACAAGGTTGCTAACTTAATCGATCTGGCGGCAACAGATACCAGTGTTCTGCATACTAAGTGGAGACAAAAACTTGACTAAATGAACAGTCAGTTTTAAGAATAGATGGCTGGTGATGACAAGAGAATTCATCATTGAAAATGACCGAGTCTCACAGAAAATATCCAGTTAAGATTTACAGGTAGTAACGTTCATAGTTTCGCTGTAAGATAACACATAGAGATGTTATGATAATTAGGCCTGCTCGGAAGCTGTAGCGCCTGGAACTCCGCTACTAACTTCACTGTGAAGCCGGCAATGTTACTTCCGTCGGCAGCTCTGGCGGACCCCTTATAAAGAAAGATAAGCCACAGCAAGCATGAGAGCAGAACCAGGGAAGACAGACTATTAGCATCGTCTTAATAATGTGTTCAAAGTAAATAAATGCCTGTTTTACCTATCTTTCCTTAATCAAGTTTTTCCACGTCTGCTCCACACCGCATCCCAAACAAAGGCAATCAAAGCTGCGGCACTTTGAGTACCAAGAGCTTGTGTTCATCCGTAATTATCTCGAAGGCACAGCGTGGTTGCCTGGTCCTAAGTGCGACAAAATGCAACTTTGTATTTCAAGGTTAGAAACGTATACAATCGTCTTTCGGATCATCAAGTTGATGGAAGCGGAGCCGAGAGGGAAATGAATACTATGATCAACCTGCGATTGTGTCATCAAATGAGACTCTTGGCTAAGGGCTGATGCTTCTGAATAGCTGTGACTTTACTGGGCAATGGACCTCGCCACTGAGGCTACCGACTCTAGGCAAAAACCATTGGCCAAACCCCCTTCCCCAACACCATTCTCAAGCGCAGTGAAACGTTTACTACCACCGTGTTCACAGCTGTTTGCACATTCCGAACCGTCTAGTCACCCTCAGTGCACCAGACGACGACTCAATACATCGAAGACTGTGCCAACCAGATGTGGGAAAGGTAGTATTGTATCAGCGGCCTTGTGTGTTCTATAAAATGCCCTAATATCCGGGTACGAACTGCTGGCAACTGGCAACAACGACAGTGAATATACCCCCGTCCGGATTGCTGTGCGAGTCGTGCTCGTGTATACGCATCTATGTACAATGTAACAGTTGCCAAGTATCAACAACATACGTCACTCCTTGTACCGTAAATCAGTGGGTAAAAAAGCATAATAGTAAATGTTTGAAGGCGTAAGATGAAACAAAACATCAGCGATGCTAAATATATACTTGTACTGTCTTCAATTTCTTTTAAGTGGAAAGTCTTTATTATTTCATACTCTCGGTGTAGGACATACGTCGAGGATGCTGTAGTGTAGTTAGTTGTGACATTTCAGCCTCACATTCTTTTAACAAACACGTGATGGCACAGCAGCTTCAAAAGCAAAACAAAGGAGATGAACACAACCAAAGAGAAGCGCTAGAAACCCAATGGATTACCAGCTTTTGCCAAACATGCTGGAATTTACGAAGTGTACAAATAATGATCTCCTAGAAAAGGGTTCTGTGAAATACTACCTAATTAAGTGCTCTAGAATAACCATAACCAACGAAAAGAGTTGTCATTTCATGGATTGCTTTATTTGTTAGTCAATATATTGCCACATTCCCACGTCAAGTTTTGTTGTTGCCCAGTTTCACTGTCATTAATTCTCAGTGCAAACCGCGCCAGCACTGTACGAGAAGCTTTGGGACTGCAGTAGATTATTTTGTTAAGATTACGCTCACTTCATTAACATTACAGATTATTCTTGAGCCTACGTCGCCGCTAGAAATAAAGCAACAATACTCTATGGCAAGTGTAAAAATACCGAAACGCTTCGCCACTTGTCAGTTTATCAAGTGTCAGTTCGCCACTTGTCAGTTTATTTATTATATTATAATAAACTGCCACCGCTATCAGTGGCAGTTTATTGCTGTGATCTGTTCTTTTTTTTTCTTTTGGGAGCTACAAGTACGGTCGAATAATCAATTTCCTCGGAATACCAGTCTGCTTCTTTCGTCCACTTCAAGCACCCGTGAAATCTCGTTGAGGTGCTTCCCGGCCCATGTACTCCCGAGAAAAAACACTGGTGGTGTGGCAGTTGGGGCGAAGTGACGTCACAGCAAGGACTCACTTGCTCCGCGGCCGAGTATCACCTTTTTGAGCACTCGCGGTGTGCCAACTATTACGCGATACGGTGGTGATAGCTGCCCATTGCTGCCTTGCAAATCTTCTAAAGTAAAACGTGGTTGTTTACGCTGCTAGCGAAAGTTGGATGACTTGCAGAAAGCTGCGAAAACTTGGCAAACTTGCGTCTGCACGGGAGAGTAACTGTGAAAATTCTGGTCTGTTACAGCAACACATGTGTTAATTTCAACGCTTACGCCAAGAAATCAGTGCTAAAATGCTTCACGCTGGTTATTCTAGCTGTATTACAACTTCGTGCACACTCCGTGGTAAAAAAATGTGTTCCGAAAAATTGCAAACAGAAATAGTAGGTTCTTGAATTCGCTAAGTACATCATGGTTTTTTATGCAGATTATTCGACTGATTTCACGAAGTTCAGCTTCTCGCCAAAAAATACGCTAGATTTCTCTTCCATAAATAATCTTTTGATACTACTTTTAATGTAGCTAGGATGTTGAACAAAATCATACGGTCACACGCAAGACGTTCAGAGGAATGCCGAGATGTTTGTGTACATAACGTAAGTGTTTTTCTAAACAGCTAGTTACATGGCCGCATGTGACCGTGAATTTCAGTTTGCATGAGCTGCTGGTCCGTTCAAACGACGCCCCGTCTGCAAAGCAAGTGACTGAAATTCAAAATAAGTGGTGTGAGCAGTTTCAATGGCGCCCTCAGAAACGTGGTCTACGTGATAACTAAATGGTCTTCGTCACACTGACAGTTTGTCATCTTCTACGTCGTATTCACATGCAAGTTAATGAAGCTCGAGTGTAATAAAATGCAATGAAAGTAATTGACAAGTGAACGATATACCCAGTGTTTTCCTGATATACCCAATACTCTCTTATACCGATGATATACCCAATGCTTTCCTGAAAAGGTATGCTGAATGGACACCAGCATTGTTGCACATGTGTTTTTGTTCTCACTAAAAGATGGCCAACTCTCCAATAACTAGAGAACAGCCAAAGTGATACAACTTTATAAAAGCAGTGCCAGAAAGTTTATAAAAATTACCGTCTAGTATCGTTATTATCTAGCGAGTGCAAAATATCAGAGCACATTATACATAAACACATCATGGAATTTTTGGATGCGAATAAAGTCTTGATAGAGTGCCAGCGTGCATTTAGGAAGGGGTACTCAACTTGAGCACCAATGTAGCTACCATTTACAATTTTTACATGTCACTAAATCGTGTTAAACAAATTGATGCAATTTCTATGAACACTTGGGCAGGTTTCACAAAATATTACACTGTCAATTATATTTAAATTACGTGGTCTGCTTGTAAATCCCCGCCCGGTTTATCGGGTTTCAGCGTGCGTAAAGAATCGCCATTGGTTTGTCGCATTTAAAAGTCATCAATAAAACCACCTGCCAGTGTAATCAAGTGTCCCGCAGGGGTCGGTTTTGAGGCCACTATTTTTTACTTTATATATAAATGATAGTGTAAAAGACGTCTCTGTAAGAATAAAATTGCATGTGGATGACGGAGTTCTTTTTACAGAGGTTAACGATAAGTCAGATCAGGTACTCTTAACAATAGTTTTCAATGTGTCGCATGATTGTGTGAACGATGACAGATCAGTATAATCTTCCACAAGCACGTTTTTATACAGATAACTCGAAAGAAAACGGCCTTCATTTTAAATATAGTTTCAACTGTGTGAGTTTGTACGACGTATCCGAACACAAAAATCTTGGGCTATAGATGTCAAATGATCTAAGCTATGTGGCACAAAAATATTCGTTAATTGAACTATATATAGAGTTTAACGTCCCAAAACCACCATATGATTATGAGAGGCGCCATAGTGGAGGGATCCAGAAATTTCGACCACCTGGGGTTCTTTAACGTGCACCCAAATCTGAGCACATAGGCTTACAACATTTTCGCCTCCATCGAAAAATATTCGTTATGTGACAGCTATTGCTTATAGAAAATAATTTTTGAATGAGAAGGTTAACTATTGCCACAACTGCTGTAAAAAAATTTGCATACCTCTCTATTGTCCTAACAGTCTTAGACTATGCTGCTAATAAATGAGACACCTACGATAAAAGTATTATTCTGAAACTTGAAAACGTTAGAAAAACAATGCAGTTAATTTTGAATCAATTTACGACGCGGCTTAGTGCATGATCTGGAAGCTCGAGCTAACGCAATGTGCCAAGCTGAAACAAACCGCTCATCACGTTTAAAAAATTCCTATTGGTTAATGAAGCGGTTCTAGAACGTGAACGCTAGCGAATGAATTTCATTCACCTCCCGTTACTTTATGTGCCAAAGACACGAACTTACAATTCCTTCTTTCCGTTCTCTTAACGACAAATTCGGGTATTGTTTTTTTTTCGAAATACTCACGGATTAGAATACCCTCCTCTGTAACATTGTTCAAGCAAATTCCTTCACAGAATTTACTTGTTTCTTGATGGCTGAAATATTATAAGTTCTTTTTTGTAGTAACGGTCTATCTGCGCCTGCGTTTCCTGTTGCTTTGTTTCATTTGCACATATTGTTAATGCTTTGCTGGGTCATTGAACATGAATGAGTTAGCTTTAGTGAATGTGTTTATTGTTGTTGTTACTACCTTTATATTATTCTATTATAGAAATATTTCTGTACATATATCTTATATTGTATTTTCATTCAAGCATTAGATTTCACCTTTCTAAAACTCCTAAAAAGGTTACAGTACCATTAAATAAATTAGACTATATGGGTACATGCTAATCCACACCTGGACATAAACCTGTATGTGCGTGATTGCTTTCAGCCTCCTCTCCCGCACCACACAGCAACACTTCCATACGAAAATATGACAGAGCGACAGAAGATCAGTATGGTAGGCAATAGAATGCTACGTACCTTTGCAGCGACGCAAATGAGGCAGGGCATTCCGCATCATACAGAGTGTACCACGAACGTTCACATTCCAAAGATTATCAAATTGGTCGAGCGTTGCAGTATCCGTGGTCCCTTCTATAATTATTCCAGCGTTGTTAATCTGTAATAAACATAATTTCTCATGATATAAATTGCCACTGAAGATTTTAGGGCAACGCCTCGTTTTGACTTGGGCTGCGTTTTTTCGAATAAGTCCGCAAAAATCTGACGAACACCAGCGAACTACTTCTACAACAATTAGGACTTATATAATAAAAACTATTTTTCAAAAAAAATTCCGACTTTAAATGGGAATATTCAGGGCTGACAATCATCAATCAAAAGAAGCACACCTCCATCAGTGGCAGCAAACTTGCAAAGTATGTTTGCCCTAGTACAAAAAGCTTTATAGTTGTAATACGAACAAACGTAGGTGTGTTTGGTTCAAGTATTTATGCTTTCATGCATCAAGGTTGCATGATAAATAATTTATACATATAAAACATATTTCTTGTAGTCACATGTTTTTATGCTCAGGTATAATTTTATCGGACATTTTAAGTATTGTGATTAAGACAATTAGGACATTGATTTTTTCAAGATAAAGGAGGCTGGTAGAAGAAGCTGAAGATCAGCTGCAGTAGCTAATGTTGACCCCAGGAGTGTGCAGTGCAAGTTTGCAACAGTACACAACAGTAGCCCTAATTGCGAGGTAAATGAGCTGTGAGAAACAATTGATGCACGGAAAAACAGGATAAGTAAACGTATAGCAACACATCAACATAGGCAATAAGAATAATAAGACAATGCAACAACTTATACTCCAAAGATCAGCGCATTTTAATAATTGTGAATTTAGTTGAAACAAACTTTCGTAAACGCAAAACTTACTTCAGAAAAATAAATAGCGAAAAAAAAGGTAGACCCCATGTACCTTGGGGATCAACTTGATGCGAAGTATGCCAAGGAGATGTGACTCTGTCGTAGTCTTTGATTAGGCGAAACGTTTCAAAATGGTGCCAAAGATACCCACAAATGCTGTACGCACAGATGTATGATTTATTTAACCTGTTCCTTGCAGTTTTGCAATGAAGCCTAAAGCAACACGGGTATTGTTAACAACAGAAGCGGGAAGCTGATACGTAGCGCTTCTGCTCCCGACAATGGTAGCCCTGGCTACTGCTATATATATCACCTACAGTGGATGACGCTTAACAACTAACACTGTTAGCCTAACATCATAGCTGCATTATAAAAGTACATAAGCAAAGTTTATAAAATGGAATAGCCAGCACTGCAACCACAATGATCGTTTCACAAACATTAGGGTACATTTGAAAATTAGTTCTTAGACCTGGTGTACGTCTGTGCTGGAATAGTTCGTGGCCACACAGGATAATGGAGTTCGATTCATCCTTGGACGCTGACATTTATTCGTAACGCTTGCGATATCAGGTTTTTCTTAACACTCTCGCTACAAGTGCCCATTTCAGCCCTCGCCGTTGCTGGGCGAACATAAACTTTCACCTATGGCACGTACCTGTATACGTGCTGCGCATACCTTCTGTGGCATACGAGGTATGTACTACATGTATCATGCGGAAAAGTTTTGACAACGTACGTGACTGGATTGTCGCATTGTTCGTTTCATGACGAGTGAGTAAGAATTGTCGAAATATCTTGCCCACTGTGGAAGGGTAAACACAGATCTAAATATTGCAGTATGTTACATCACGTAAAATCCTGTGTAAAAGCCGCTCTTTTTCTCAGTGTCTTAAATATATTTAAAATATCACTGCAGCACGTCAAGAAGCTTTGTATTTATAAAAAAATTAGAAACTCACTCATACTCCTAAAATCTTAGCAACGTTTAAAGTACTATCTAGATAAAAGGCTTCCTCGAACAACCGGTCAATGTTCGATAAAATTATAAAACATCCTACAATGTAACAGACTGCGATTTTCAGATCGGTGTCTAGCCTTTGATAGAGTGCAAGCGTGTCGGCAATATTTTCCGCGTGCCAAGAAAGAAGTAATGCCGTATGACGCCTGCGAGCTATAAATAGAGAAGTGTGGTATAACTACGCTCTGCTTGGGGTCTGCTCTCGGAAAATTGTGCGCGCACATAGCGTAGGCATCATGTGAGAACCAGTGACTTGAAGCTGCGAGCTTTCCTGATTTGTTAACGACAGCTGTTTTCGAAGCGCGTTGCGTAAAGAGAAGAGTGATGGTACTTGAGCTTCCACGGGGCAAGAAGAAACCAAACTGTAAGACCTTCAGTTATTTCACATGTTCGTAAGGTCTCCTGTAACCTGAAAATGGTAGCAGGACAGTACGGTAGACTTATTCATTTTTTCGCGCTGCAAAACTGTCTAAGTTGTGTCCGACAACTGTTCGAAAGGAGGCGAGCTGGCAGATGATCAGAAACTTTTTACTACCAAAAGAGGGGACCGGCCGTGAGGTCGGTTACGCTGCTTAGAGGAGGCCAGCGGGGATCCCTCGGGACACCGCAGCCTCCAATGCGCGTAAGATTACCCGGTGTTGCTGTGCCGAGTCAGTGATATAGAGAAGGGACTCCCATGTATCTTCTGTGTGAGAAGCGTCAGCGTACTGTGGGCACGTCCATGGCATGTGTATGAGGGTGGCCGATTGTAAGCAGTATTTACAGTTTGGTGTCACGAGGTGTGGGTATACCTTGCTGTAAAGGCAGGGGTTTGAAAAGACACCTGTCTGAAGCTTGCGCCACAGAGCGGCATCATGTCGAGAGAGGTTTTTACGAGCTGTAGGACAGCGTAGACGGCCTAGTTTGTAGTGCTGTAGAATGTCTGTGTAATTAACCAAAGGAGTTAGTTTTTTGCAGGGCTAAGAGGGTGAAGAATGAGAAGTGTAAGGCGTAAGGATCTCCGCGTGGCAATTGAGATCTCGGGAGAGAGTGCGTGCCTGCCAATTTCCACTGAGGGATTCTTGAGCTGGGGCCCAGGTAAGAAAACGAGGTGAGGCCGGTGGGGTGTGATGCTTCATAAATGATTATGCCTGTGTAAAGATACGGCCCACGTCAAAATTTCGGATGGAGAGTTGGGAATCACTTACGATCATCTTGGTTATTGGATCGGTCATTGCCAAAGCAATGGCAACCACTTCGGCAACTGTTATATCGGTGGAGTGAATTACACTGCATGCCACGCTCCACCCGCGGTGTGGGGCCAGGGTGATAGCCACCTTTGTTGATCAATGTGGGTGTCACTAGACGTCTGTGTAAGTGACATCGGAACAATTTGAGAGACGTTTCTGTAGTTGGTGCGCTTTGTCAGCCCTACGATCCGCATGATGTTCAGGGTGCATGTGCTTGAAGAATGGAGGCATACGAAGTCTGAGTCGTTGATCTCTTGCTACATCTTGGTAAGTGGTGGCTACCCGCGTGGTGATGAGTTCAATTTGGTGCAATACAGTACGACCTGCATGCGTGAGTGAGAGCCGCTGATACTGGGACGTAAGGGTAGCTTCAATAAACTCAATGACCTTGTCGACACCCCAAGTTTGGAGGTAGAAGTGAACATACGGAGTCCTATGGTGGTCTTGTATGCCTTGCAAAGCGCAGTATCGAGGCGATCCAGATCAGTGCGCGTAAGGCGGAGGTAGGAAGCCACGTAGGTGATGCGTGTGCAGACAAGTGACTGAACCAGTCGGAGGAGGTTGAGTTTGCGCATGCCTGCATTTTGGCTGGCAACGCACTTGAGAAGGCGAGAAATTTCGTTGGCAGATTGGTCGATTTGCTGAAGAGTGGTAGAGTTGCCATTATGGGCCTGTAGGTGAAATCCTGAGATGCATATGTGATCTCTTTGGGGAATTTGCATCCCCTGCACAGGGAGATTGAAAGAGACCTGTTTGGGTTTGCATCCCTGTGATCTGATAACAATGTATTCGAATTTGGTCGCCGTGCAGAACAGGCCTACCGTAAAGAAATAGCTGCCCATGCGGTCGATTGCTGTTTGTAGAGTTTTTTCGATTTGGCTATTACTATCTGTTGTAACCCAAAGGGTGAGGCGAGCTGGCAGGGATACGGCAACAAACATGACACGACATACGGGAAATTCGCCTAACGCGTGGTGTATGTGATTTCCCTTTCTTTTGGCAACTCATACATCAGACAGACAGGGCGCTGTATGATAAGCGAGTGAATATAATGAAGGATGACTTGGTGCATTCGCATATGCATTGCAAAACGTGCAAGTGTCGACCCCGGGTTAAGATGCTTAAGATTCTAAGCAGCCGTAGATATTCGAACTGCACGTGCGTTGCTGGAAGCCTATAACATAAGAAGGAAAGGAGAAAGGTTTATGAGTGACTCGTCAGTGACGTTGAACGTATCACAAACGATATTGTTTGATAGCTCGATATTGGAACGCTGTGTGAAGACTGCGCAGACCTGTATGTTGTATACTCGTTATTAGATGTTATTTGTGCTCACTTTCATTTCTTAAAAGTGCCACCTGTCCTAGTCGTTAACTAGGTCTATGAATGGTCTTGTTAAAGGATGTTCACATGCTTGGTGCAAATTAAACAAAATGACTTGCGCGAAGGTAGAGTATTGGCCAAGGGCGTTGACTGTCTTTGTTGTTTTGTTATCTTCGAAGAATTCATACCTCAGAGCTCCTTTTGGTCAGCTGGGGTGGGTACTGGATTAGACTGAATAGCTGTGGGATAGCGCTCGATAGGGCTGTTTAACTGTTGCGTAGCTGTAAGTCAGTATTGCGACATGTCTCGTAGTATTGTAATGTTAAGTACAGTGACTTTTGTTACTATTCACTTAGAATATACTACAATAAATATTTGACATACGGCGCACTGGAATATGCCACTTATAAGGTAGATTTTCTCAGCGCCGCAGAAATATCTAGTGAACGCTGCCTACTATGCGCGTGTCGGTATATGAGTACGTTAACATCTCCTCTGAGAAGCAGATCTTTCCATACCTATTGAGATATTGTCATGTGCGATTCTTATTTTTCCTTTTCTATGGGCGAAGCTCCTCTTAGTGTAATGTTAATTTTTCTGCGTAAGGCGCAACCTAGAGAAGATGAGACGAGAAAAAATTGGTCTCGTATCTCCATGTTACACTGCAAATGTCGTCGAAAGGCGATAGTTTTGCGTCTGGAGAGAGTGCACAAAAACTTTATTTCATCTTCTGTGCAAGAAAATCGGTGAATGGTTTTCTGAAGGCACTGCGTTAGAGTGCCTCGAGCGTGCAGTGGAGGTGAACGAGTGCATCCTGTCACGTCACAGGCGAGACATGAGCGCTATCTGGCAGTCAGCTTGGAGAATGAAGCACGTGGTGGGCGCACGTGACTGTCTCGGAGGTGATAAGGTGTAGAACGTGAAGAGAATGGTAGGTGCCACCACCGTGTCATCTTAGCAAAGCGTTGGAAACAGTTGCCTTTTCGTGCAAGTGTTGCATTGTCAGTGCAACGTGATAAGAGCTACGGTCCTGAGAATTATTTATGTATGCCTTTTCTAGTAAAAAGACACACACTAGATTGACGCGTTCTTATGGTGCCTCAGATAAGCGCAATAATTGCTAAGGCCATGTAGTTGGTTGGGGTTCATCATTTATAAGGGTATAGCGCAACACGACAAGGACACAAAAAGAGAGACACACACATACAGCTCTAATTCCTTTTATATAAGGTAGACTTTCTTAGGGTTCCTTGGCGCAAAAAATTTGGTCTGTCGCTACACTCTTCTGTTTGTGCACCTTTAACGGCACCCTAAAAGGCACAGGAGTGACCGGCCGATAGCCCAAACGGCCGGCCCCATCCGCAGCGCCCACCAATATTGCTCAAGGTTCAGCGTTCATACTTGTGCGATTCTCAATCGAGAAGCAAATATTGCAAATATCTGAGGCGCCATAACAAGACCTCCATATTCCGTATGCATATCTTTTACTGGACAAGGCACGCATAAGCAATTCCAAGGACCGTAAAATTTATCACGCTGGGCTGACTATGCACACTTGCAAGAAGGCAAGTGTTTCCAACGCTTTGCTAAGAAGACACGGCGGTGGCACCTACCCATCGCTTTGCGTTCTACACATTATCACCTCCGAGATGGGCGCGCACGCTGCGCGCGCGCTTCCTTTTCCGAGTGAACTGCCAGATTGCGGACATGTCTCACGCGTGATGTGACTTGATGCGCTCGTTCGCCTCCACTGCACGCTCGAGGCACTCTAATGCAGCGCCTCTAGAA
Organism: Rhipicephalus annulatus; assembly: GCA_013436015.1. Taxonomy (NCBI): domain Eukaryota; kingdom Metazoa; phylum Arthropoda; class Arachnida; order Ixodida; family Ixodidae; genus Rhipicephalus; species Rhipicephalus annulatus. The sequence continues at coordinate 293,513 of WOVY01000325.1, read as the reverse complement.
TATTATTCACCAAATTTCTCCCGCAGAACATCAAATAAACGTTTTGTTGACTCTCTATAGACTCAACACTATCGTCTTTCGACGACATATGCAGTGTAACATGGAGATACGGGGCCAATTTTTGTAATGGACAATCGCGTAAGTAAAAACGCTGAATTTTGAGCAATATTGGTGGGCGCTACTGAGGAGGTCGGCCGTTTGGAGTACCTTTTAAAACCGTTTAGAGTATTGTTGAGGGCGGACATGCAGACAATTGTACGGAGAGGCAGACAGACAGACCAAAATTTTTGTGTTGAAGGTACCCAAAAAAAAACTATCGTCTTTAAAAGAGGACGTCATTATCTCCCTAGCAGTAAAACAGATGGCGATGTTTTATAGAAGTACAAAAAGTAACGGTATATGGTCTCTATACAGCTACTCTAGAAGTATATACAAATGGCAGCTGAGTGAGGAATTGTAGATGACGCAGTGCTACTACGCCTATTGGCTGCTGCGTGGGTCGTGTCTAGGTGTACCAGGAAGGAGTGCCTCTCTGTCTCTTGGAGTGCCGCCGTACGTGGTAGATCGTTAGTGGAGCATGGACGAAGCTGAAAGACAGACGCGGGGCACCGCGGTAGCGCGAGATCGTCGCCTCGTTGGTGGGGCATGGAAGAAGAGGTGTGGAAGGCCTCGGTGGCTCGGGCTCGTCGCCTGACAAGAAGACAGACAGACAGACAGATAGACGGACGTGCATACACACAGACAGACAAACAGACAGACAGACAAACAGACAGACCGATAGACGCTTCGCCCCACTCTTCATCACTCACACTGCGGATACGCCGCAATTTTTTTAATTGGTACTTGCCCATAAAGCCTGTCCAAAATGCTCCGCACAAACTGAGTGCAAGAAGGTTCGCAATATTTGTAGATCATTTTGTTGAGATTGCCCGCGAGACGCGAACACTGGAGAGTATTCCAGAACTTGCGCAAAGGCAAGTGATAAAGCTGCAATATTCGACGACACTTGTATAAAGCCAACGCGCTTCGCCGCTTCTCAGTTGATCGATGGCTGACATCCTGTTCCCCACTATCAGTGCCAGTGGGCATCACAGTAACCTGACTTTCCGTTAACCGATTTAAATTTGACCAAAGCAACAGTTTATTTTGGACAAGCACTATGTGCTTTCATCGACGTCAGTAGCCCCTGACAATATTGTGACGCGAACGTGACGTGCGCGAAGAGAGGTGACAGCAGGTCTAATATTAAACTGTTGGCCAAGTAAAAGAAAAGTCAGAGAACACTAAGACGCTAGAATTGATAGCGGCGGACAGATCATTGCTTGTCCATCAACTTATAAGCGGTAAAGCGTGTCGGGTTGTATGCACTTGTTATCGAATATTCTAGCGTTATCACTAGCAGCGACGTAGGTTTCACAATAATCTGTAACGTTGCCGAAGCGAACGTACTCTTAACAAAATGATATACTGAAATCCTGAAGCTCTTCGAACACTGCAGGCGCATTTTGCATTGACAATTGCTGGCAGTGAAACGCTACGATAACAGAAGTTGAGGAGGGAATGTGGCATTATTACATCGACCCATTGTCTACTTCTTAGACACCATATTAAGACAACATATGTCCGCGGTAGGCACCCGTCATACGTTCTACTTTTCTCGAGAACGTCACGACACTCTGTTTGAACTCTTATACTGCTCCACAACCTGCTTCGTGCTGACTGCTGCACAAACCTTTAGCCCTACCCACATTACATGGAATAGCCGGAATTGTTCTAGTGTTGTGATATTCAATAAATAAACTATATTTAACACAACGTTTGTGCGTCTCTTCAATTTTTGTGTTGATGGTAAATTTTGAAAGCTCGTCTACCACCAGCAATAGCGAATAATTCTGATTAGTTAAAAACTTCCGAGCAATGACAAGTGTTTTGATTACTAAAAAAACTGCAGCCAGCGTAGTCCAAGCTTGTTTGCTCAGGGCCTATAAATGAAAATACACGTGAATAAAAGCATTCAAGTATTTTTCAAAACGGTACATATAAGAGAAGGCGTCAGGTAACGCACTTCACACTCACAAGAATATCAATTTTCCCGAAGTGTTTGACGGTTGCCTCGACTACGTTGGCGACATCATTTTCCTTCGAAATGTCTCCTGGGACGACACATACCTGAAAAAAGCGAAGGTGCAGTTGTATTTTAAAATGATGGCAGATTTAGCTTACAATTTCTTCACTTGCATCGCTTGCTCAAAGTAAAATGCGTCCTCTCGAAATAACACTCAAGACTCTCGCTTACTCCGTGCGGTCTCCGAATAAAACAAAAAAAAAACAGAGGGATCATTACACAAAGTAAACATTTTTTTCCTGCCACTGGACACAATTATTGCACGCATAATTAACCCATTTCGTAGAAAACCATTACAAAAGAACGCCTCATGGGGCCTTTCGACCTCGACCGTTCTCCCAGTCTGTAACGTCATTTCTCTTCTATTTCTCGCTTGGCGATGTGCTGTTAGGTCACCAACCTGCACCATGTCGTGCGATCTATGTCTATAGTCCCGGTGTACCCTTATAAACGTGTTATGCTTTGACGCAAATTAGTTGCGTAAAAGTATCACGTGTTCACGCAGTGAAAACTTTCTCGCATGTGCAATGCATGTGATTTAATTCGGACGTGTTTATTAGGTGGTATATCTGCGTATATTATTCTATCGTACACTCATATCTCATAAAACCTGGGTGTCACTTAACACCGGCCTTCTGTAGGAAGTGCCACAGGTAGTGGTGGCATAAGATTGAGTCGTGACACACCTAGCCAAGTCTTTCATTAGGAAAGCGACCACAAAAATGCATGATGATGATGATTCTTACACTTTTTGGCGCAGCTGTGGATACAGCAGTCCGCTATCAACTGCTCTTCTTTTCCTCGTCTGTTAATCTCCAATATTGTACGGGCCTTACCGGTGATAACGTCCGAATCCAGATCACGTTCTTCTTTGTCTGACCACTTGAATACTTTTCCATCACTCAATGTAACTAAACAGGTGTACACAACTTCGTGTGTTTCTGAAAACACCTCTTGAACACACGTTAGTGATTGAATTGATATGGGCGCGTTAAGAATATCCAGGATTGTGTCTTCGCCAGCTTTTGATATTGTTACGGTGCATCATCGACAGGAGCAAGCGTGGCACTTAGCGAAGATGAAGAAGACGCCTGTGCGTTAGGCGCTTGTACGAGAGGCAACTCAGACATCTTGTTCGGCTGCCGATTCTCGGTGGACGCTGTCCTTTAAGCCAAGACCTCACCTTGTCACATTTGGTGGAGGTGCTGGGTAACCGCCTCGCAACGGAACTTCGTAGCGGCCGACGTTTGAAGGGTCATTCCACAACGATGACGGAGAGTACGGCGTCTGCATCTGCTCCTGGTGTTCCTGCGGCCGGAGATGATGCGGTAACTACATCTCCTTCTGCGACCGCAACCTTCGTGCTCGAACACCCGTGAGATCCTAGCACGTTCAGCGGTTCCGGCAATCCAGATGAAGTTGACGTTGAAGATTGGCTGGCAGAGTACGAACGTGTGAATACTCGATACCGATGGGGCACGACTCTTATGCTGGCAAACCTGTTATTCTATCTTAGAGGCACCGCCAAATTGTGGTATGAGAACCATGAAACAGATCTTGGGAGTTGGGCAGTGTGCAGGGAGAAAATGCTGCACCTGTTCGGAAAGCCGATTAAAAGAAAAATGGCCACGAACAAAATGCTCGCGTCTCGGGCGCAGACCTCGACCAAGTCTTACGTCTGCTATATAGAAGATGTGTTGTCGTTGTGTCGCAAAGCCAATGCCGAGATGGCGGAGGCTGACAAGGTCGGGCATATTCTTAAGGGGCATATTCTTAAGGGGCATATTCTTAAGGGGCATATTCTTAAGGGGACACCGATACTACATCCCCCTGTCTTGGCACCAAATACACTCTGCCTGCAGATGACATTAACAAGATGATTGCTCCCGACCTCACTGCAGTGCAAGCTGCCAGCCTCCGTAGTCTGCTAACATCATATAGAGATGTTTTCGACTTCGGCCACCGCCCTCTCAGCCAAACAACTGCAGTGACTCACCGGATCAACACTGGTGATGCCAGTCTTATACGGCGGCTTCCATATCGCGTATCTCACAAGCAACGCCAAGTAATTTAAAATGAAGTGTATAAATGATTACTAAAGACGTAATAGAACCCTCATTCAGCCCCTGGGTCTCCCAAGTTGTGCACATTGAGAAGAAAGATGGCAGCTGGCGCTTTTGCATGGACTGTCCCCATTTAAACAAAGTGACCCACAAAGATGTCTACCCTTTGCCTCAGATTGATGACGCCCTCGATTGCCTCCATGGTGCCCAATACTTTTCGTCTATCGACCTTCGATCCGGCTATTGGCAAATTTCCGTCGACCCCATGGATCATGAAAAAACCGCTTTCGTTACTACCGACGGCCTCTACCAGTTCAAAGTCATGCCGTTTGGACTGTGTAATGCGCGGGCAACTTTTGAGCGCATGATGGACTCCCTTCTCCGAGGATATAAGTGGTCCACCTGCTTTCGTTACTTAGACGATGTCATCGTCTTTTCACCTACCTTTGACCGCCATATAACACGTCTGTCAGCCGTTCTGGATGTTTTTCGAAGAGCTGCTCTCCAGCTCAATTCTGCAAAATGCCATTTCGGACGTCGCCAAATCACCATACTCGGCCACCTTGTCAGTGCCGATGGTGTTCAACCAGATCCCGAAAAGGTGCGAGCAGTAACACAATTTACTTAACCACGCTCAACCAATGACGTCCGAAGTTTTGTAGGGCTATGTTCCTAATTTCGTCGATTTGTCCGCAACTTCGCTGGCATCGCTCGACCACTTACTGATCTCTTAAAGAAGAACGTTCCATTCGCATGGGGTATAGAGCAAGCGGACGCCTTTTCGGCTCTTATTCATCTGCTGACTACGCCACCAATACTGGCCCATTTCAACCCAGCATCACATACAGAGCTTCGGATTGATGCCCGTGGCCATAGAATTGGAGCGGTCCCTGGCCAACGACAGCACGGGAAGGACCGCGAGATTGCTTACGCCAGTCGTCTTCTTTCACCTGCCGAACGGAAGTTCTCCATCACTAAGCGTGAATGCCTAGCTTTAGTGCGGGCCGTGGCGAAATTCAGGCCTCACCTGTATGGCCGAACTTTTTCCGTTGTTAGGGACCATCACGCTCTTTGCTGGCTGTCATCACTAAAGGACTTATCTGGACGTCTTGGTCGCTGGGCGCTCCGTCTGCAAGAATACTCATTCGTGGTACACTACAAGTCGGGACGCCTCCACACAGACGCAGACTGTTTGTCACATTATCCGGTTGAAACGCCCGACCTGACAGACCTTGATTCAGACCCCTGCGTTCTCTCTATCCACGCTTTGGGTGATATATTCACCGAACAACGACGTGACGCGTCGATACTCTCCATTATCGAGCGTCTGGCCTCTGCTCCAACAGACCCTTCCATTCGCCTGTTCGAACTGCACGACAACATTCTGTACCGTCGCAGCTTCAACGCTGATGGCCTGGAATTACTACTCGTGCTTCCCCATCACCTGCGTACCAGCGTTCTCGAACAACTACATGACGTACCTACAGCCGATCACCTAGGCGTCTCTCGTGCCTACGATCGTGTGCGACGTCGCTTTTTCTGGTCCGGACTGTATCGTTCCGTGGTTCGCTACGTCACTGCTTGCGACCGCTGCCAACGCCGCAAGCGCCCCTCTGTGCTACCGTCTGGCCTCCTACAGCCCTATGACACACCGACGGAACCATTCTTCCGTGTTGGCCTTGACCTGTTGGGCCCGTTTCCTACGTCCACCTCCGGAAATAAATGGGTTGCAGTCCCCACAGACTACGCCACACGCTTTGCCATCACTAAAGCACTGCCAACAAGCTGTTCCACTGACGTCGCTGACTTTCTCTTGTATGAAGTCATTCTTCATCACGGCGCTCCGCGGCAGCTGCTTACTGATCGAGGAAGGTACTTTCTTTCACGTGTTGTGGATGACATTCTCCGCGCCTGCTCCACTGAGCACAAGCTTACCACCGCTTATCATCCACAGACAAATGGATTGACCGAGTGTCTCAACCGAACGCTGACGCAGATGCTGTCAATGTACGTTTCGCCAGATCACCGTGACTGGGACAAAGCACTCCCCTCTGTCACGTTCGCGTAGAATTCTTCACGGCACGACACAGCTAGTTACTCGCCGTTTTATTTGCTATTTGGCTGACATCCAGCATTACCATTTGACACGCTCCTACCTTCGGCTGCCCCCTTGTCTACTGAGTACGCCAGCAATGTCGTTTCTCGAGCCCATGCAGCCCGTCAGCTTGCCCGTGATCGGCTGTACTTGTCGCAAGTGCAGCAAAAAGACCGCTATGACAGTCGCCACCAAAGCGTGCACTTCTCGCCGGGATCTCTGGTACTTCTTTGGACACCAAACCGCCAAGTTGGCTTATCAGAGAAGCTACTATCACACTACCATGGCCCCTACAAAGTGTTACGACAACTTAGTGACGTGAGCTACGAGATCACACCCCTAAACAATGCCTTTTCGACCACCTCACTCCAGACAGACGTTGTACACGTTTCCAGACTGAAACGGTATCACCCTCCTCGTTCGTCGCCGCCGTACTAAGCGCCGTGACGGCGCTTCCGTCGCAGGCGAGTGATGTTACGGTGCATCATCGACAGGAGCAAGCGTGGCACTTAGCGAAGATGAAGAAGACGCCTGTGCGTTAGGCGCTTGCACAAGAGGCAACTGAGACATCTTGTTCGGCTGCCGATTCTCGGTTGACGCTGTCCTGTAAGCCAAGACCTCGCCCCATCACAATATTTTTGAGGTCATCTTCGTCAACATTCCGATTTCTAGAGTTCCTCGCACATGGGTGTGCGATAAACAATGAGTCACAGTGACTCTTAGGATTTCCATTGTTTCCTGAAGGCACAATTATTTTTGTCTGTGATGAAAGCGCCGCTGGTAGATGTTGTCATTGGGCTTGGTTATTGGCCTGACAATGTATGTCGTTCTGGTAATGGTAGCAGTTGCTGGCCGAAGAGAAAAGGGGCTTGCGTGAGCTCTAAAGGCTCGCTTTCCTGATGATCGTAATCCCTTAGTGAGAGTGAATCGAGTGCCACTTTAGTCTCAGTCAAGATAGTCGGCAGTTCTGCGCACAGACAGCTTCGTCTAAAAACGCTTCAGAGTGTCATTTTGGCAGATGCCACCAACTGTTTCCACCAACTCACCCATCCTTCTGCCACTTCAACTATGTTCAAATGAATTGTTTGGTTGAAAATTTTTGTCTGGCACACGTCTTTTTGTAGTAATTTCAATAGTTCTCGCAGCACCTAAAACGACACCCTCTACTTGAACAAAACCAAATATGTTTATGATGAGAGTACGGAAGAAGTCGTATGAAGCAAGTGACCATGCAGCGATTCGTCCGGCAAAATATTTTTTCTTGTAATCAATTGCCGCAGTTTGAAGAACAAGGTTGATGAACTTAGTAGCCTCTTAGAAACTGTTAAACTGTTTGTCGTAATAGGAACAGAGTCGTGGCTGGATGAGAGCGTAGCTGACAGTGAAGTGTTCCCCAACCAACTTTGTATGCTTCAGAAAAGATCGGAATAACCGTGGTGGGGGCGTATTTGTTCTGGTTGACGAAAGCGTTGCGTCGTGTCAAACTATAGTGCGGGAAAGCACGTGCAGAGCTGTATGGTGCCATATAAGACTTCGGAATGGGAAAACGTTATCTGTGTGCTCCTTTTACCGTCCACCGCAGGCCTCTGAAAAAACAATATCGGAGCTTACGAGCCAATTAGAAGTAACTAAAGCTGATTACAATGTTTTCACTGGATATTCTAACCTTCCAGATCTTGATTGGCACAGCCAGCCTGCCTTTTTAGGAATTACTGGCAGGCTATATACTGCTAAGACCAGTATGGTTAGCTTATTTTCACTTACGCAGACTGTTCTGGAGCCCACAAGATGAAATCATGTTCTTGATTTATTCTTCACAAATGCACCAGATAAAGTTCTGTCCATAGTAGTCATAGCAGGAATTTGTGACCACGCAGCTGCTGTCTGTGAAATGAACATGACCTATCAAAATACTACTGCTACTAACAACCGACGTATATTTATTTATGCGAAGGCAAATACTGATGAAATTGGGGCCGAGCTTGACAATTACTTTGTTGTCTTCGAGACACTTGCAAAATCACTTTCAGTACAGCAGCTTTGGTCAAATTTCAAAGATAAGTTTTTGGAACTACGTGACCGTCACGTGCCGTCCTCGCTGCTATCTAAAAGGCGTCAAAGAAGCAAGCCATGGTTCACAAAAGAACTATATGCCTTTGTGCAGAAACGGAAAAGGGCTTATCCCCACCATTTGCGCAATCCGTTCATTCAAAATTTTCGTAAGCTTAGGGAAATTGCGTCTGAATTGAAAGGTGCTACGACAGCTGCGAAAACAGCATACTTTTAGTCATTTCAATCACGACTTGAGCAAAATAAAAAGGAACTATGGAAATATGTAAAAGGAAAGAAAAAGGACTCTGTTTCAATCCCTGCTCTGGAAGAGAATGGCGTTATCATGGAAAGTGCTGCTGAAAAGCTGAAAGCTTTAATTTATATTTTACCTCTGTTTTTTTGTACTAGGTACGAAAAAAAATGCGTACCGTTTTCCTGTACCTTCTCCGGGCGAGACTCAGATGGACGATATTGTAATTTATAGCCAAGGAGTTGAAACCCTGCTAAAGTGGATATATGTATCAAAAGCTTCTGGACCTGAAGGACTGCCTAACGCTCTCTTGAAATCCTGTGCGCACATAGTGCCTCAATATTTAGTGATAATCTTCTAAAAATTTTTACGCGATTGTGCCTTTCCCATTGATTGGAAATTGGCTGCTGTTGTACCTATTCACAAATTGTGACCACAAGAAATTGTTTCAAATTATCGTTCTATATTGTTAACAGCCGTTTGCTCCAAAATTTTGGAGCATGTCTGATACTCATCAATAATAAAGCATTTAGAAGCCAATCCCATGTTAATTGAACGCCAACATGGTTTTCGCAAGGACCATTCCTGTGTGACTCAGTCAATTACTTTACTCATGAGCTAGCATGCGCACTGGACAACCGAATCAGTATTGACTGCATTTTTACGAATTTCAGAAAAGTGTTTGACTTGGTTCCCCATAATTTATTATTGCAGAAAATGACCCAATACAAGATTAACCCGAAAGTTAATAACTGGATAGCAGAATACGTAAATTTCAGGCAGCAGTACGTGTCGTGGTGAACGGTGAATAGTCATCCACTACCAATGTGACATCCGGGGTCCCTCAGGGGTGAGTACTGGGCCCATTATTGTTTTTAACGTATAATAATGACATCACCCTGTACGTACAATTGTCAGTGGGAATGTTTGCAGATGACTGCATTGTTTGTAGAGCAATAAACTACGAAAGTGATTGGGGCGCACTTCAAGACGACTTGGACAAGGTAAATGTATCGTGTAAAAAATGGCAAATGCAACTTAATTTGGAGAAGACAATTTGTATGACGTTTTCTAGAAAGAAGGATGAAGCTTCGCCTTCGTATTCTATAAACAAGAAGATCCTAAAAGTAGTCTCTTAGTACAGGTCTTTGGGCGTATTTTTCACGCCAACTTTGTGTTGGCACCGTCATGTTGATTATGCGACAGCGAAGGCTTGTAGATCACTGTGATTCCTGCGGCGAAACACGCGTGAGTTTCCCTAGTTCACGCGGGAATCACTGTACGGTCGATACTCACGTGGGGTCGATACTCGATTATGCGAGTAGCGTATGGGACCCGCCCACTGCCCTCGATAGAGATAAATTGAAAAATGTGCGAAACATGGGTGCCCGTTATGTCCTGGGAAACGTTGTTAAGAGCCACAACTTCAGCATGACGCGCTGCAAGCAAGCTTCAGGATGGGAACAGTTGGTCACACGCTGGGCTAAGCAGCGTCTGAAGCTTTTCCATGATGTATACTTATGTGGAACTTGTATTCCTCGAGACAGTTACATCTTTCCACCTCATTACATGTCTGGACGAGTCGATCACATTAACAAAGTGCGAGAGTAGCGATGTAAGACAGCAGCGTTCAGTAATTCTTTTTTCCCTAAAACAGTTTCCCAGTGAAATCGATTACCTTCATCGATTGTTGTCGCTGTTGGTAGTGATTCATTTTTTCCCTTGTTAGAGTCAAGTGAATTGTTCAGTTGATGACGGGTGTTTTGTTGTGTGGTATACATATTGTATTTGTTTTTGTCTTACTGTATGTTACCCGCTGGAATTTTTCGTATATTTTTTTCAATCTCTGGTACGTTGTGTATTCAGTGTACTTCCTACTATCTGGGCAGGCTGTACTGTACTTGCCGCAAATAGAGCTTGTGTTCCGTCTTGTAATCATGTTGTATTTTCCTCCACTGTAATGCCTATTGCGCTTCGGGTATTAAATAAACAAACAAACAAAAACACCTAAGTTGATATTCTAATGGTAAATCAATGTCAAAGTAAATAGTAAGTGGGCGTTCCTTTCAAAATTTGCAATGCCCATGGCCTATACGTGGCGCGCTGTGTAATCTAAGATGACTGCGAAAGGATGATCAACCCGTAAACTCGCATAAGATAGGACGCATGAATGTACTCCCCGTGCCGCTTCCACCGGATCATTTCTTGATCGTTTAATGAATGTAAATCGAATCAAAGTACTTTCCCAATCAATTGAAACTGCTGGATTTTCGCTACCTCATTTCTCACCGCGGTGCAAAGGGTAGTGGTGAGAGCTTATCGATTATGTATCAACGATGCTTTGCGTAATCCGGTGCGTGGTACAGAAAACTGCGTGAATTATATTGACCTATGAACTGAACGGCATTTTGAGATGAATAATGCAAAGCCTCTCTGGTGAATTTGCCGCTGTAGTGAATAGCGCGCTGTCGCTGCTGCAGAGAAACGAATCTTCAACAAAGCGATGGTTTGCAAACATATTAAGCCGTCGTTACTTGCGCTGGAAGCATCACGCATATGCTTCTTCAACGGAACACAAGCATTGAACTTTCTATTAGGTAGCACTTGTGTCACAGCCATTATCAGACTCTAACAGTATCCCAAAAAAGTCTCCACTTTTTTTGGGATACATTCAGTGCACAAAAATGTATGCTTTTATGTTGAGCTCACTCGAGAATATTAAACAACGAATACAATCAAAGTGACTTACGAGCGGGAAAAACACATCAATGTACAATGGGGCGTGAAGTACAACTCTCTGCTCGTGAGCTAGCAGCTGATTGTTCATCGTCGCTGTCACTCTAAGCGCGTTGATGACTATCTACGACCAATAAAAAATCCTCGACATCAGGACGGGTTTTTGAACATCACTGCCGAAAGTAATGTAGAGAATTCTCTCCACTAAACGACTTCCATAGCACTAACAACGCGGCATTCACCTTGCACAACAACCACACGGCGTCACTCAGCATGTTTATCTGGGGGTGCAGAGATCATTTAGTCACATATTTCGCTCGGATACCCGGCAAGAAACGAATTGCTTGCGGTGTGCTGGTACCTATCAATGAACACAACAAACATGCGGTGCAGCGTAGGCTAAGATTTGGAAGCACGAATCGCCAGCCTACGCTACTTCCGCGTACAATGAATGTTAAAAGATTCATGCACTACAAAACCACTGAAGAGTTCTATACGCACGTAAAACAACGCGAGTTTCTACTGAAATGGTCAGACGTTAAGTTTACCTATCAAAAGTGGCTGCAGAAAGTCTCGCGAAGCTGACATGTGTTCTCTGTGGGCTATAAATTAAATCGCGAGTTGCCACGTACTTTCACAAAAACTTCACGTTTCGCAAAAACGAATCACATATTTCATGGCACAGAGGGTCCGGTGTATTCACTGATGCACGAAACATACAAACTAGTTTGTGTCCGTTTCTTGCTAACGTGTTAACGCTGCGGCTAGCAACACTGACCAAGGAAGCATTAGGAGCGTCCGCCTACTTATTATCCTTGATAGGACGCTCCTGAATGTTGCTAGGCGGCATGACAGTATATCAACATTACGAATAATAAACGTCCTAATGCCCAGGAGAACATACTGAACAGATGTAAATAAACTGCCCTTGCTTCTGCACACGTGGAAAGTACGATGTAACATTTGCTGTTGAAGCTCATAGAATACTTCGTACACAATGGTCTGAGAAAACAAAATACTGCAGTACCGAAGGGTCCTCGCTTTTGGACGCGGCAAACTGCAAGCGGCGGTAACGGTGGCACAATAAATCGCGTGTGAAAGCGGACGCATAACAGGCATCGGTAGATTGCTTTCCTATAATCCTGACAGCTCTCAGAACTCGAAAGAGTTCACCTACGTTACGGATTCTCGCTGGTAATTTTCCATGCTAAATCGACGGTGAGCCTCGGAGAATACCAGCTGAGCGAAGGGATGTCGACTATGAAGTATTACTAGGTCCTTCATGTAAAATCTGTCATTGAGGTCTTGGGAGCTTTCACCGACACGCAGAAGCTCACCCGCGTCGATAAGGGGGTTTAGCAGCTCTACTAATTACTAACTGAGCAGACCTTGTTGTTCTAGTAGCAATCTTTTGTCGTCGCGAAATGGTTCAGTTTGAATGTGCCGGATCAAATACCTCCTACGTATCAACATGGCTTCAGAACAGATGATATCTTGCTTTATTTAGAATTTCACATTGTCGACAAAAAGTCCCAATCATGATGTGGTATGGACAACCTTTGCAGTGAACTGCACTTGGTGGCATTCAGTAAAGGGGCTTCCTGCGCTGCGTTTCTTGTTGAGTGAAGTGTCGTTAGTTTCGCCAGTTTCATCCCTAGGAAGTCGTGTCTCTAGGGCGCTGACAGTTTCTGAGCTAGACAATTCACTGATTCCTTAGTTTTCTAAGGCACGCGCCACGGTGGTCTATTAGCTAAGCCACTTCTGCTGAGCCGCAGGTCGCGGGAACAAATCCCGACTGTGGTGACCATATTTTCAAAGGGGGCGAAAGTGCTTGAGGTCCGTGTGTTTATATTTAGGTGATTGTTGAAGAACTCCAGGTGGCTCGAACCCTCCACTGCAGCATTTCTCATAGTCATATGCTGGTTTAGCGCGTTAGACCTCAACGTTATTACTGTTCCAGGATTGTCTGTATCAACAAACTACGAATTTGTGCGTCTGCTGATACACCATGGCTCACCATATTAGCTGGATTTATTTTGCATATATGTTCTAGGCGTACTCCGAAGTACTGTGCTGAATTAGTTTGAATAGGGCCTTCTATACGCCTCTAACATTGAAGGCTCTCGCTTTAAACAGCCAAGCATTACGGTTTCGTCAGCTCGAACGACGTATTATGCTCCTACCTACAAGCTTTTTTGCGGCATTGAAAAATACTGCAGTAGGCTTATCCTCTACTTGGCTGCACTGAGACAGGTAGCCACACTTTTATTCACAACTTCTACAACAATATACGTACTATATTCGTACGCTTTTGTGGTTTAGTTGACGAATACGTGTAGCTAAGTGCCGTGTAGCGCGGCAACTTCGCTCAAAAAGTGATGGGAAATGCTCACTTTCGGTAAATGAATGAGCTGGTTTTTCCAGCTTGGCATTTGGTCATAGTGTGATCAAAAAGAAGTTGATAATACTGATAGATTTCACCTCACACAACGTAAGCGGCGAGAAAGTCTACCGTGTCGTAGTTCGCTGACATGCTTTGAAGGGCACGTCCGAATGCCGCTTTCGGCAGAAGTTTCTCCAGCGGCACATTGGCTTAGGGTGTGGCGTCTATGACTGCAAGTGGTTTGAGAGCAACCACTATGATTAACACGTTGCAAAATGCATTTACCTGCTCAATAAATTAGCTGGAGATTTTATAGGCGAGAAGTTCTGAGCATAAAACCGTTACAGATGTGCTCCACATAGACTCCACGTTTTTTGTGGCGTTCTATTAGAGTTTTACGGCGTGTTTTTTCGGATAATATCGAGAAAGGTTGTAAGAACTGTCATAGCAAGTGGAGTATCTGTATTTTTGGACATTCACCACAAAATTTCTTCATCGACGGAACTTTGCGCCTTTCTGATGTGTTGGGCCTAACGCGTAGGCTCCATTCGAGTACGGCTACGCTGGTTGCTGGTCGCGTTCATGACTAAGTCCGCCACGACTACGCACTCAGTGAACGCTCCTGCACCGTTAGACCCAATTCAGCAACTGAAGCAACCCACGGCATCAATCATAGCTTTAGTATGGAGGAAATTGCAACTTGAACTTCGGAAGGCCAGCTCAACGAGGCCTGGAACGCACCCGCTACTTGGAGCAGACGCTGTGGCGGCGTTAGCCGGATTAGCGCCCTCACCACATACGCAACTCACTACAACGAGTCTTGAGGACAGCATGAATCACGAGGGAAACAAGCCACCACGGTGGGACACGGTCAACAATTGCAAATTTTCGACGCGAAGACGCTTGAACAAACCACGGTCGGAGCGCGTGAGGCGGCCTCACTTTGTGCCCTCCTCAGGCCACTTAACCAAATGTCTATACAGGAGATCCCGAAGTCAGCAATCGGTCTTGTTATAGGTCAAACTTCTCCCACCATCGTTGCCACCGAACAATCTGCATGTAAGTATACAGTTAAGACTAATTCAGTTCGATTGTCAAATAGCAAAAGAAGCACCTAAACAATTTGAAAGCACAAGGAGAGCTGTCGCTGGAATTGGCAGTTGAGGTGCGCATAATTGTTGTTCAGATACCACACTCCACCCAACCTGCTGAAACCACTTGCAAGGAAGTCATGGAGTTATAAGCGGAGCACATCGAGGATAATGCCATTCACATTCGTTGTGAATCTGCCAACAATCTAAGATTTCGGATAACGGGCTAGACACTTATGCTTCTGATCACCTTCGATACACCGCAACCTCGAAGACGAGTATCATCGGACAAGGAAATTGTACCAGTGTTTGAGCAAAGGCCCAGAGCCCTACCTTGTTTTCAGTGTCATGGAGTGAGCCAATCGGCCAAGTTCTGCCTGACAGAAGCTTTATGTTGTCATTGTGTCCACGCGCACGAGCAGGATAACGCGTGCGAGGAGGCACCTTTGAAGTGTGGCTGCTTGGGCTAGTTGGTATGGCATGACGATAGTTATAGCGCGAGAACAAAACGACGACACAGAGACAAGAAGGACACGAAAGACACGTGTCTTTCGTGTACTTCTTGTCTCTGTGTCGTCGTTTTGTTATCACGCTATAACTATCTAGGAGACACCGTTCTGCGTGCCCTGTCAAACAGCAGGCCACATTTTTCTAGATCTCAACTGCCCCACTAGAGGATTCACAGTCACATGACCACCCCTCCTCAAGAAGAGTGCTGCCACAAAATTGAAACAAAGAAAGCAGCCAGCAAATATCACAAAAAAACAGACACTACGTTGCCGACATGATCACAGCTCACGGCTTCGACTGCGGCAAGAAACGTCAGTAAGGTTCAAGACACAGTTGAGCGTTTTCAACAAGCACAGGCAGCCTCCGCAGATACCTCGACCAAGTTTCAGGCAACTGGAAAACTTCATGTGACAAAAAGTAGACGCAATGCCACAACAGATCACATCTTGAATGCAGTTCCCAAAAGGCGTTCGTGAGAAAGCCGTGGCAAATTAACCATCGCCGGGAAAATATAACAATAGGATGAACTACCGATCTCCAAGAAATAGTCACCAACCGCTGCAGAGCATCCTTGCCAACTACCACTGCGACGCAGCCACACGTCCAAAAGCAACACCAGCATCAGAACAAGGCTCCTCGCACACGTGGAAAAGTATCACTCTTTATTATGGACCAGACACTGGTGAATAAAATGCCACTCCTCGATAAACAAATATTTCATATGGGAGTCACTGAGCGAGCCATGGCGCAACTATATAGACTAATCATGCAACATCAAGAAGTAAATGAACGAGAAATTACCCGAAATTATGCAAGTGCAGACGAATGCAAGAAGAACTATCAGCATGCCCACAATCGCAGCATACATTGGAACCGCAGGCGTATATCTTAGAATGTTGAAGCAATAAACCATCAAGTTGACCCATATAAACCCCCATCATTCTGCTTCAAGAAACGAGGTGTCCTGTTCTGCTGCGAAATTATCAGACATCCACCCACCCAACCATCATTCTTTCCCCAAGATGCATTCCCTGATGCCCCTGTGCCGAATGGGCAGGAGGCAGTATTAGTTCGCAGGTCATGCACTGGAATACTTATGGAAACCCCACGGACGAGCAATCTGTTCAGAGAAGTAGTGGATCGCAAGCTCGCTCTGCCAGAGAAAGGCAGACAGCACGCATTCGTGGTCACTCCCGTCTACTATAGTTCTTGTTTCGGCGCCACCTCACTGCATGAATACGTGTGTATAAAGCAGCTTTAGCGCGAGGCCACGGGCACTCACATCAGCATAATTGGAGACTTCCATGCCAAAAGTGATGTCGTAAAATATGCTACCGTTGATTCCAGAAAACTCCTTCTTACTGGTCAACTGAACTCACCACCGCTTTATATTTGCAAGCAGACTGGGGCTGCACCAGGGTTGAGCTGCATGCAAATCAAACCAATGTGGCTCCAGACAAAACCATCACCGCCTCTGAAGCAGTGAATACTTGGATCTCTCAATCTATCACATGAAGCAGGGATCATTACCCCCTTGCTTTCTTTTATATTATTCAGCTTTGCAAGCAGCCTACATGCATCTGATCTATCAATTGGTCCCACTTTCGGGACAGTTTCGAAGCAAAACTTGAAACAAATGACCCATTCATTTCCTCAAGGATTATTATTACCCCGTTACACTGCATTAAGCGCAAACCACGCCTACGATGCTCGAGAAGCTTCAAGGCTTTAGTAGATCGTTTTGTTGAGATCGCACGCACTTTGGCAACGTCACAGATTATTTGGGAACCTAAGTCGTCGCTAATGATAGTGCTAGAATTTAAATGACAAGGGTATAAATGCAGACACTGCTTCGCCGCTTGTCAGTTGATCGACGGCCGACGCTACCTTTGCCACTATCAGTGCGGGACTGCGAACTTTCCCTTCACCGAGCACAGGTTCGGCCAAAGGAACAGTTCGATCTCAAGATATAGTCTCCTAAAAGAACTTGTTGTTGGGCTAGTTAGTACAACATTTCTAAAAGTAATTCGAGTGCGAACACGCGCACACACACACACACACACACAGAGAGAGAGATGCCACTGCGCACACACGCAGTGGCATCTAAGTGTTTGATGCCACTGCGTGTGTTTGATGCCACTGCGTGTGTCAAACACACACGCAGTGGCATCAAACACTTAGAGGCATCACACACGCAGCGCTAGAGCGCTGTGTGTGTTTGATGCCTCTCTCTCGCTCTCTCTTTCTCTCTCTCTCTCTTTCTCTCTTTCTCTCTCTCTCTCTCTCTGTGTGTGTGTGTGTGTGTGTGCGTGTGTGTGTGTGACTATATCATTTGTTCACGCTCGAAATAATTTTATGATACAGCGTATGCCGTCTTTGGCCATGTCATGACTCCGTGACATCTGGGGAGGTGCTGCTTCGTTCATGTACCGTACGCCCCCGTCAAGCCGTGAACCCAGCCCAGGTCGCGAAAAAGACACCGACGCCCACCGCGAGCTTCGAACAAGCAGCAGGCAGCAGGGTTTACCACCGGAGTACGGTAATCTACAAGACAAGGCTTGGAAGACCTCGACGATGAGATAGACTGCGGCAACGGAGACAACTGCTGCGCCACAGCCCGCGATCGTGATGCAGCAGCCAAGGAAATTATCGATTTTCTGTGGGTCATCGTTTCAAGAATCGGAGACCTGACTGCAGACCTACGACCGGGTGGCCAACCTGAACCACTGGGACACAGAAGAAAAGCTACGCCGCGTTTACGTTTATTTGGAAGACACCGCTACGACCGGGTTCTAGAATCAGGAATCTTCCCTTCAAACATGGAATCGCTTACGCGCCGTATTTTTGGATACGTTTAGGGACACCGCCCAGAAGAAAAGAGCCGCGACGCTCCTAAAAACGAGGGTGCAACTCCCGAATGAAATGTAGCTTTGTTCTTAGAAGAAATGACGCGACTTTTCCACAACTCTAATTTAGACATGCTCAAAGAGAAAAAAGTTTGTTTTTCCTATGCGAGAAGTCAAGGAGGACTCTTCACTGAACCCACGAAGAACGCCCGAATACCGTCCGGGAATTCCTGTTTGAAGCAAGGTCAGCGAACAGCCGGCGAACGATGGAAGACGACACAGCTCTTCATGCTCTAGGCTCTGATGACCATCGCGAAACGATTCGATAGATCGTACGGGAAGAGCTGCGTTAATTTTTTGCCGGCCTCACAGTATCCCGTCAACCCAACCGCCGACGTTGTACGCCTATAAGTCCAGATATTTTTCTGGGGACTCGAATCAGCGCAGCCTGAGCCACAAGGCATGAACAATGTTGCTTAAGCTTGCCATCATGCCCCTCCTCCACGCCCACGCCATAATGCCACTCCGTCACGCTTCCGTCGCCAGACGACAACGCCGCCACGACCACCACGACCGACGTCCTACAGTTCACCAGCAGGCCAGTGCAGCGCGCCGAGAAAAACCGTTGTTTGGCGGACACCTGACAACCACCCGCTCTGCTACCACTTTTGCGAGGCCGGGTTCACCTACCGCCGTTGCGAGTACCAACAAATGGGTCTAAGGGGCTTTGACATCTACGTACCATGTCTACAACGGAATGAACGACCACATAACATCGCCGACTACCACGCGGAAGCGCAGTCGACACCCCCACGATCTGATCATTCGCCGTCGCCAGGCCTCTACACCTCACTGCGCCGCGGGCAGTACACCGGCACTGTTCGGGGCCGATATCCGAGCCCTTAATCAGAAAACTAAGAGCAGAAACCGATGAACGTGCCGTTGCT
The DNA here is from genome assembly GCA_013436015.1 of Rhipicephalus annulatus. Lineage (NCBI taxonomy): Eukaryota > Metazoa > Arthropoda > Arachnida > Ixodida > Ixodidae > Rhipicephalus > Rhipicephalus annulatus. The sequence goes on along the minus strand of WOVY01000325.1, from coordinate 274,415 downwards.
GTACGACGAAGTACCGAAGGTTTTCCGGCACCGATGACGCCGACACTGCCACAAAATCGAAAGCACCTGCTGCAAGACAAAAACAGTCTTGACGTCGAACCTTCGCAGCCTGAGGAAGACGTCACGATGCAACGTGGAAGCAGTGTAGCAAATAGCCGTATTCGTGACCCGACACCATGATTCAACCGCAACGCACGACGACGAACTGGTGACCTCGAGGTAATTTTCAACGGCAACCTCGTCACTGCTTTCTTCGATACTATAGCCGACAGTTCCGTCGTCAGTGGGTATTTCGTAACGAAGTTTAAAAAAGGCAGGACTGCATGGCAAGGCCCCAAGATCTGGACCACTGGAGGTCACCTAATAACGCCGAATAAAGTCTGCGCAGCAAGAATTACCATCAATAACCAGATTTATCCTAGGAGCTTTGTAATCTTACAAAATACTCCAAAGATATGATAGACTTTCTGCGTCAAGACAGCGCTCACATCAACATAAGGTCTGAATCAATCACACTAACCTCAGTAAACACGCACCAAACAAGCTGTAGGCAGCTAAAGCGCCAAAAATTACGCGTTGCATGTGCTAAAAAAGTCGGTTACCTTGGCGCCTTTCTCCAGCGTCTTTGTTTCCATGGCAGTGAAAAAGCTGAAAACTTTAAAGGGGTCGTCGAAAGCAATCAGCACCTTGTTCTGACCCGTCACATTTTCGTCTGAAGAGACAAAGCTGAGCTGCATAACGGCAACGCAAAGGTGGTACTGACAAACTTCACTCACAAATATAGGCATCTCAACTGTGGTATGGCGGTAGCCCTCGCAAATTCATGAAGGCCAGAAAATCATTCGCCCACTTTGATGCTGCCGATGCTGCTTGGGCAAATCAAGGTGCCGAACCAGATTTCAATGTCAACCCGGGCCTTTTGAAAAGCAAGCAAGACCAGCTCAAGTCTCTGCTCTTGCAATTCAAGAACTGCTTCTCCTCATTGCAAATTTGACAAACCCCAGTTGCGAAACACCGACTCATAAGAGAAGAAAGTGCCCGACCAGTTCGACAAAGCCTGTACCGTGTCTCGACACGTGAATACGACGCCATGAAGAATCAAGTCGACGAAGTGCTACGCGACAAAGTTATTCAGCCATCCAAGAGTCCGTGGGCGTCACCTGTGGTATTAGTGAAAAAGAAGGATGGCACCCTGCGTTTTTGTGTCAATTTCCGCAACCAGAACAAAATCGCAAAGATGGAAGTGTACCCTGTCCTAATTATGGACGACGCACTGGGCCGTCTTCACAACGCGAAGTACTTTTCTTCGATGGGCCCCAAAATAGCCTATTGGCAAATTAAAGTTCACAAGAAATATCGAGAAAAGACGGCTTTTATCATTCGATAGCTTCCTGGAGTTTAAGGTCATTCGATTTGGTCTTTGCTCGGCGCCTGCGACGTTCAATTGCGTTCTTGATACCATGCTGGTTGGATTGAAATGGCAGACGTGCCTCGTGTACTTGAATGACGTCGTCGTGTTTTCTTCCACCTTCGACGAGCATCTCCGGCGCCTTGAAACGCTACTTCATGCTATGAACACCTGTGGACTAACGCTGAAGCCAAAAAAATGCCGCTTCGTGTACGAGGAGCTGTGAGCTGTTGTTATTTGGACACGTGATAAGCAAGTGTGGAGTCCATCCCGACCCACGGAAAACATCCACGATCGCTGATTTCCCGCAGCCCACTGACAAGAAGGCTGGACGCCAATTCCTCGGATTGTGCGCCTGACTTAGGCGTTTCGTCAAACGTTTTCCATAAATGACTGAGCCGCTAACTCACCTCACAAAAAGCAACAGTCGAATTCAGGTGGGAAGCGGCACAAGAAGAAGCATTTTAAGCACCTAAACGACCCCTCTAAACACAACTGACACTTGGGAATTTCACCGAATACGCTGAAACAAAAGTGAACACTGACGCAAGCAGCGTAGGACTCGGCGCCAACATGGTGCAAAGGACTGCTGGCGTCGAAAAGTTATTCAGATATGCTAGCCGGTCGCTATCTAAGGCAGAAACCAACTATTACACAACAACAAAGTAGGACCCTTCCACCATCTGGGCAGTGTCAAAGTTTTGCCCCTACCTCAAGGCAGGCCTTTCAGTGTTGTGAGCGACCAGCACGCCTTCCGTTGGCTAGCTAAAGTGAAAGACCCTTCGTGTAGCCTCGCACAATGAAGGCTCACACTTCAAGAATTTGACGTGACCGTCGTTGACAAGCCTGGAAGGACACAATCTCACGCCGACTGCTTGTCTCGTGTCCCCGTCGAACCATCTGTGCCCGACGGCCTGGCTGAAGGCAGCTTCTTAGGAACAACAACCTACGACGACTTCGTCGAGCAACAGCGAGATCAGCCGGAACTCAGAACCCTTGTGGAATACCTCAAGGTAGGAGCATGACTGTTCGGATTGTTTTCAAGAGAGGACTCAAGTCGCTCTTCTTGTGAAACAGAGTTTTTTTGAAGGAAACCTTCTTGTTCCTTCGAGCCAATCATCCTTGCGCGGTTCCTTAAGCAGTCAAACCAGAAGTACTTGGAGCTCTACATAACGACCCGACGGCTAACGCCTCTTGTTTCCCGTACGCTCGTAAGAATACAAGAAATGTACTACTGACCACGACTTTCCACTGACTTCACTCGCTACGTCAGGATTTGCTGCGACTGTCAGCGACGAAAGACACCGCTGCGGAGTAACCGGCTGGGAAGCATAGTGAAGCTCTGTCGAGCTTTTTCTTCCCTTGTTCTCTGCTGTGTGAAGTAGCAGATCAAATGAAATGAAATGACTAAGCCAGGCAGACTTCTCGATCTCATCGAGCCACCTCGCCGACCATTTCAGCAAATCGGCAAGGACTTACTGGAGCCGTTCTCTATGTCGAAGTCCGGAACAAATGGATCATTATAGCTACAACTAACTCACACCTTACGCCAAGACAAAGACCCTGCCTAAATTCAGTGCCTTCGAGGGAGCAAGGTTCTTCGTCGAGAACATTGTTCTGTGTCACGGAGCTCCACAGATCATCATTACTAATAGACACATGGCGTTTACGGTGGACCTGACTCTAGCGATCCTTCGGTACACTCAGCCGCCGGACCACCGCCTACGATCCACAAGCCAGCGACCTCACTGAACGTCTCAAGAAGACCATTGCTGATATGCTGGTCATGTACTTCGACGTCGAGCACAAGACACGGGACGAAATCCTTCCGTACGTGACCTTCGCACACAATACGCGGTCCAAAAAAGGACAAAGATCACGCTGTATACAAGTTAGTCTATGGAGGAGGCGGGCAACTAATCTCGACGCTATGCTTCCGAACCTCGGCCTCGACGTGACCGCCTACCTTAAGCGCGCTGACGAAGCTTGTCAAGTGGCCCAACCACCCATCAAAAGCCAGCAGGCGATCGACAGCCGCGATTACAATCTTCGACGAAGCTTCGTGGAGTACCAGCCCGGTGACCGTGTCAGGGTATGGATGCTAATACACCGACGTGGGCTCAGTGTGAAACATCTGCGACGGTACTTTGGACCATACAGGGTAAGTTCGACGTGTCGGCCCACTCGACTACCAGGTTGCTCCCGAACGCATTACGTACTCTCAACGGCGCCGTGCTCGACCAGAAATCGTGGTGTCGTGGGCCTCAAGTCATTTCATGCGCAAACCTGAGGACTGTATTTCGTTCTTCTTGCTGTGCTTTATCGCTTGTACTTATTGTTTATTGTCGTCATTGTTGTACCTTCGTCTTTCGTTAAAACACCGGGACGATGCCATTTTCAGAGGATGGCATTGCCACGTTTTTTCCTCAAGTTTTGTTATCACCCCATGACACTACGTTCAGCGCGAACCGCACCTACAGTGTTCGAGTAGCTTCGAGGCTGTAGTAGCTCGCTTTGTTAAAATAATGCTTGCTTTTTGAAAATTGCAGAAAATTCTGGAATCTATCTCGCCTCTAGTGATAAAGCTATAACATTCGATGGCACGCGTGTAAATGCCGACAAGCTTCGGTGCTTGTAAACTGATTGTCGGTTGACGCTCCTTTCGCCGCTATTGTTGCAATACTGCTACTGCAATGCTACTTTACTGGGCACAGGTTTGCCAAAATCAACAGTTTATTATTCGACTCGCAGCATTCTCCATTCGTTCACGTCACGAGCCCGTGACAATATTCTGTCTGATAGAAATGGCGAAATCTGTTTACTGAACTATTTTGTTTTTAAAGTGCCCCTAAATCATCCAGCAGTCCAATTTACTTGAGGTGATTAAATTGTTTTCGAGTGTACAACGAATACGTAGCCATCAAAGGTTTTCGAAATGGTGCCATAATAGCGGAGTTGCATGCGTTTGATGATCGAAACGCGACGATCGCTTCTTTCCCTCTTTCCTACGGTACGTTCTTCAAAAACTGCTTGGCCCCTCCATGGTGAGTCAGCCCAGCGCTCCTCCTCATCTTGCGTGGGATAGTCACCGCTGACGCACTGTTCGAGACGGCGTCAATTTTCGGTTGCTGCGATACTCCACTTCAACAACCCAGCTCGCCTCGTCAACTGTGTTGTGTGTGTCATCTGGGTGTTCTGATTGTTAACTAACCGCTGTTGCGGTTGTGCCGGCCCGTGCCCCTAAAAATCGTGCCTGTATGGACCCTGTATTTTGTTACAGGCCACAGGTGTCGATTCGCAAGCGGCAACACGACCAAGCACAGCAAGGTGCGCGCGAACAGCTGTTTGCAAAGTGACCGGAAGTCATCAGTTGTCGTTCGGCCAATCACCAGCATTGAAAGTGGTAACGTCACGAAGTTTCACTGGTGGTGTCACAAATGTCAGTGGCGAGAATGGCGGAGACCGGAAAGAATAAGCTATTGTGTTTTTCGATATTGTGGCGCGCCCACTACTTGTAGCGCTGCGGCAAGAGGCATTGTTGATCGCGACGGCATTCTGCACGTCATGCGCTTGTTTACTGTTAGGAAAAATATTGGAGGAGGTATAGGGGCCAGTTAGGTACTGCCTATTCTGCTTTTATTAGAGTTATTTATTATTTGAGTATTTGAGAGGCCTAAACGTTCTTATAACCAATGTTTGGCATCCCCCTGAGTGGGTATGAGTCATAGTGTAGGCACCATCACCATCATCACCATCATGAACAGCTTCAGTAATAAGTGGTCCAAGCGTATCATGACCTACTCATTACGCTTTTGGCATCGTGTGAAGCTTCGTTGTTATTTTGCTGTTCTAAAAACGCTTCGATTCTCATATTCGCACAATGCTTTTCCAGACATGAAGCCTGTATAGGGTCAGTTGGCAACTGCGTTGCAGGCAGTGGAGTGGTTTCATAGAAAAGTGCAAGGCCGCCACGCAGAAAACCAGGTTTTCAGTTTTATTGTTTTCTGTGTTTTTACGTTTTTTTCCAGGTTGCACAACAGCGGTTACTGACAGTAACAGTGGCCTACAACTATGGCACCACAGACGACCCTAGTTGTGATCTCATAACAGTTTTCGCTGGGAAAGCTTCTAATGAACGCTCTTCCAGAGTCGCTATTGCTGTGCTTCTCTCGCTTTCGACTGTGGTAGTTTTTTTTAGAAAAGATTTTCCTTCTTTGGGCAATTGAACGGAAAGTTTCGGTGTGTCTGTTGGTACCTTTTGAACGATTCAGCTTTCCGACAAAGTTTCAACTCCTTGTTCAACGCCAACTTATGCCTATTAAGTTGCTGTGCTCATACTTTTGAGCGTTTGTTCAACCGAAAAGCAAATATTACGAATAAATGAGCCAAAACATCAAGACATAAAGATTAAGAAGTGTGGCTGTTAACCTCGAAAATGTGCATATGCGTAATTTTAAAGACCGAAGTATTACACTGCACTGAGATTACGACGCCATAAACGACCGAAGTCACAGCTTTCCTGCGAAGACGAAGCAATGAACGCCATGGCAGCTTCTCATAAGGTCAAGTGCAGAATGGCAAGCATATCAAAACGTGCCCCACGTCTCTCATGCACAAATGACGCACGAAACGTATTCACAGGTACATATGAACTGAAATAAGCGCTTCAGTTGTTACTTTGCTGGGTCTGAAAAGCGCGCCTTTTCGCAAACGGAGACTGTGCATTGATTTAAATGACGTTTGTGCGCCCGGTAACTAAAATAGAGTTGTTTCAGGGTGAGCCTGGGCCCAGCCATGACGTACAATCCTCCCCACCACGAGATAAGCGTCTGGAAAGGAGCATCCATCCACCATCTGTTCGTTGGGCAAAGTACACGTGGTAGATAAGAGTGCGCGCCACTGCGTCGTGACGATGTGGCGATGTGTGCTCATTGCACCATCTTGATGGTAAGCCTGAAGACACCATAGTTATCGAGGGATCCTCATCATCACCGGTTAGTGGTATATATAAATGCCTTGCCATTTGAACTTTAAAGGAGGTCTCCTCCGTGGCTCAGAGGTTAACGCCTCGCATTCACGATGCACAGGTGCCACGTCCAACTCCGCACGTCCGAGTTTTTTCTCGATTATTTTTCCTTGTTTCGTTTACAGATTGTCACTTTGGTCTACAATAGTTCATGCCACGGCTGCTGAATATGCTCCCTTTTACCTTTTGTATGGTAGAGACCCGACATTGCCTTTGGACACGCTTATACCCAACCCTGCCGAGCTATCCACAGCATATGCTCGCCGCGCTATTAGCACAGCTTAAGAAGGCCAGTCAGATTGCCCATCGATGCCTTTCAGACTCTCAGCTCCACCAAAAACATAGCTATGATAGTTACCTTCAAAACACGCGCTTTAATCAGGAGGCCTCGTTTTTTTGTGGATTCTGTCGTGGCATGTTGGCCTCACTGAAAAGTTTTCACCCAAGTATTCCGGAGCTTACCATGCGCTACAACAGGTAACTAATGTTACCTATCATATAGCCCCTCTAAACTCTTCGATACCTTCCACATCTTCTGACGTCATCCATGTCGCTCGCCTGAAGCCGCACCTCTAGTCCAACACCTGCTACAGGGTCGGCGCTTTTGGCTCCAACGGTCAATGTTGCGGGGTCGCGGCTGTCTTTATGTGAGGTGGTGCGAAGAAGAGGACAGTGACGTTTTTGGCGTTCGAAAATACACAACAGCTGCCATATTGACTGCTGGACTCTTTTCTTCTCTAAAGTAGTTAATAATTTTGCAACATTTTGTTGGAAATGCTGGGTACGATGCGAGACAGAACTTTGCAGCGAACGTGTTCTCGACTGCCCAACTATGTAAACAAAAGCCAACTCTGTCGCTCCTGTTTTAGCCGTGACCCCGCAACAATATATATAGACCCGTGTATATGTACGATAAGTGACGGCGACGTCAATACCGACGCCGGCAGCAAAATCCAGCGCAAAGTGTCTGTACATTTGCTATCACAATACGAGTAAGTGTTACCTGCATTACGCTCAAAAATTCAGGCGCTTTGACTAAAACAATTTGGTGCTACCACGTATCAGTAGCTCTGCGTATATATAAAAAAAACTTACGTTTCCGGACACTCCTGCCTGATGACGCCATACACCACTTAGCGCATTCACAGAGAGTAAAATCTTTTTTGACAATTTTTTGTTAGTCTGTATTTTGTTCCATTCACCTGTGATCTTTTCTAGTGCTTCTTTGCTCGTTTTTTTCTTTTTTATATATATGTTGTTGTGGTATGAATATGTTTTGTTTTGTAGTACTTTCTGCTTTTTTTCTTGTCGCTTTTTGTTTATTTATTTACAAATACTGCTGGCCCTACTCGAACCCAAGCAGGAGTGGTAAAAGCATTAAACACAAACAATACCATAGTGCATACAAGTGCATACAACAGTTAATAAATCACTGGTAAAGAAAACGTAAGGTGCAATCAACAAAGAAAATTACGTAAACACACCTCGCAATTCGAAGCAGGCAACATTATAACAGTCTTAAAACATGCACATAAACATTTCAACACACGAATAAAATTGAAAACTATACATAAAAACGAAATTGAACGCGGGATTCAACTGCCAGAACACCTGTTTAGCATGAATTTACCTACATGTGAAACAAAAGACTGTTTAAGAACTGCACAAGTGATATTGTTGTATTAGCTTCAACTACGTCTACGAGTAAGCTATTCCACAGTGATATTGCATATGAAAAAAGGGAAAGCTGATGTTTTCAAAAATTACTGAACTGATGTTAAACAGTTTTGTTGTTGTTTGTGAGACCAGAATGCATGAGGGGCTCAGTTAGGTTGCCTTCACGCGGTGTTTTCTATTGGTTACTTGCACTGTCTGATTTGTTGGCGATAATCTATTTTTTGCTCTATATACAACTTTATAGTGTTTTCCCACTGTTTATGGCTACGGCCGTGTTGGGTCCGAGTCCCACCGCTGTCGCCTCTGCTTTCCTTTACCGTAGATGTGTTGCAACCCCTAGCGCAGGCGTCTCGATCAGGCAGGCTAATCGGCATTTCGGAGGTTCCAGAGTTCACAAACCAGCAAGAGCTGGCATTACAAACGCCCAGCCTGCTCAGCCTATATGCACTCAACGTGGGAACTGCGTGACACCAACAAAAGGCAGGAGGCTATAACAGTGTGGGTCCTTAAAAATATCTATTGTTATAAAAATCATTACAATCGTTTAAAACATTTCCCGCAGCTTTCTGCTTCTTTGCAGAGTGTGGAAAAACCGAGAGCATACGTGGAATATGTGGCCACGTTCAGATGAGCAGGTGTGGTAGGGGCTTTGGAGTGTTTAAAACATCGCTTTTTACAGCAAAATCTGTTGTGAAATCACGAAAACGGCCGATCCTGTGATCGCAGTTGTCCACTGCTGCCGCCGATTGTGTCCGTATTACCTATTGCACTGAATAACAAAAAAAATTCCGCCATAACTACGAAGTGAATGATGATGAGTGGGCGAAGCTCCGGAGGTAAACCTGGTAAACCATGAATCCTCTGTACATTTTGCCCACTCGATTTTATTACATCGCTCCCCCTAGCGTACGTCGCCGCACTAAATCGAACGATTGCCTTCAACCAATGACACGCGCCATATGTGACATCATTCCTATTTTATAAGATCTCGCGTCTTTCATCAACTACAAGTACCGCTTTCTAGTTTATAACATCTTGCATCTTTTCATCATCAGCTACAAGTACCACCATCTAGTAAAGACTACAAGAACTAAACGAGAGGTGGCTACATACATGAGACGGTACCGCCATCTAGTGAACACTGCAAGAACTAAACTAGAGGTGGCTACATACAGAGGACGGTACCGCCATCTAGTGAACACTGCAAGAACTAAACTAGAAGTGGCTACATACAGGGTACAGGGGACGCACAGCCCACGCCCTAAGGAGCTTCGCCCCTAAAAATATAAAATAAAAAGCACACATCACCTACCTATCGGGAATAAAACCCGAGTCATCAACGTGGCAGCCCCATACTATACGAATGAGCTATGACGGTTTTCTTTCTCTACCGACTATGCTAGCTGGTGTAGCTTAGTCGGACAAAGCCTGAGTTACGCCGGTGCCTTAAACTTTGTTGCAAACTGACTCTATGAAGTCTCATATTGGGTTTACGATTCTCTCAAAATCTTGTTCGTGGGTTTTATCCACTTTTCAAAGAAATATGCTGTTTAGTATTGCGACTACCCTTAAACCAATACATATTCCATATTTCTGTCCATACAGCCTCTATCCAAATAAAACAACTGTGGAGCATAAGCAAAACCAAAGTAGCTCCAAGAAGCTTTCCAAGGGAATACCAACATTATTTCTAAACACCACTTCATTATTGTCATCGACAATAGCTCCTTTCACACTGCTCATGAAGTAATAATGTGGCAAAAATGAGGTAACGATGTTGCAAAAAACGCCGTACAACTTGAATTATTGTTTTCATTCAGCACCGGCATGATCTCATCCGAGTTGCGAACGGGGAAAAGAATCAACAAGGTGCAGGGCGTCTAAATACCTTTGTAAATAATGAGACATACTGTCATGGCATGCGTTGCGCTTCGTAACAATAGCCAAGAAAAAGAGGGCAGCTTTTTCAGTCTGCGCAGCGAAAATATTCTGCAGCTCAAGACCTATAGCAGCTTTAACAGCAGAATACAAGTACTCTTAATTGGACTGCTCAATAAGTACATGTGAACCGTACAATTTGTTTTTGCAGCTACGTCTCCCATTTGCAGGAATTGCCTTCTTCAAGGGGCAGCCGGAGGCTCGAATATCTTACGGGGCCCGTTCAACGGTGTTTAGGACGTTCTGACCTTAAAGTTCATCGAAAAACAGCGATTGAATAAAATCAAAGAACGTGATAGGAGGTGCGGGACTCGTTCAATGGCGTTTAGGGTGTTCTAAGCTCTAGGTACATCGAAAACAACCATTAAAAAATCTAAGAAACATGATAGGAGGTGCTACAATAACCGTAATTGCAAACTAATAGTAATGCTGGCGACGTACTTGTAGAACTCATCACAACGAAATTGCACAATTGTAGTTGCTCTAAACATTATGAGATGTTGTAGCCACCGGAGCATCAGTGTTACTTTCACAGATACCTTATGTATCGGGTTGTGTCATGAATCGAGCATCTTAGGCATAAGGGGTACATCTACACCATCAACTTGACTACGTCCACTGCAGGACAGACTTCTCTCGTGTACTGCCAGTCAACGTGGTCCTGTGCTTGCTGCTGCCTATGTATACCCACAAACTTCTTAATGTCATCTGGCCACCTAACCTTTCGTCTCCCCTTGCCCGCTTGCCTTCTCCGGGAATTAAGTTAGTTGCCCTAATGACCAGTGGTTTCCCCGTATATGCGCTACTTGCCCAGTCTATATCTATTTCCTCTTCTTGATTTCCACTAAGATATCTTTAACTCCAGTTTGTTCACTAATCAACTCCGCTCTCTTGTCTGCTAGTGATACACCTACCAGTTTCGTTTCCATGGCTCGCCCCGTCGTCTTCAATTTATGCTGAACCCTGTTAGTAAGTCTCCATGCTTCTGCTTCGTAACTAAGTACCGGCAAGTTACAGCTGTTATACATCTTCCTCTAGAGTGATAAAGGCAATCTGTCTGTCATGATTTGAGAGTGCTTGCCAAATGTGCTCCACCCCATTCTTATTATTCTTGTTACTTCAATCTCATGACTTGGCTCCATGGTTATTACCTAAGTAGACATAGTCTTTTACAACTTCAAGTGCACTATTATTTATCTCGAAGAGCTGGTCTCTTCTGAGGTTGTTGTACATTACTTTCGTTTTCTGCAGATTACTTTTAAGACCTACCTTTCTGCTCTCCTTGCCTAATTATGTAATCATGAGTTGCTATTCGTCCCCCGAGTTACTCAGCAATGCAATGCCATCGATGCAGCACAGCTTAGTGAGACACTCTCAAATATCTCTTATTCCTAACTGTTCCTATTCTAGGCCACTGAAAACCTCCTGTAACCACGCGGTAAATAGCACTAGAGAGAATGTATCCCCCGTGCCTTACACCCTCCTTGATTGGTATTATGTTGCTTTCTTCATGAAGCGCTATGGTAGCAGTTGATCTGTAAATTTCTTTCGGGATTCCTACATATGCTTCGTCGACATACGCAATATCTGCATAGTTGCTGATATTTCTACTGACTCAAACGACTGCTCTTAATTTATGAAGGCTATATATATATATATATATATATATATATATATATATATATATATATATATTGCCCTAATAGATTCACCGAAACACAGTTGGCAACATAGAGGAACACTATATCAATATTGAAAGGGTGGTTTCGTAATTATGCTCATTAGGAGATACAAGACGAAGGTGGTACAGGCTTACGCACCTACATCCAGCCATGATGACGTATCAGTTGAAAGCGTCTATGAAGACGTGGAGTAGGCAATGAGTAAGGTAAAAAACACAGTACGATATACTGATGGGAGACTTCAGTGCAAAAGTAGGGAAGAAGCAGGCTGGAGAATATGCAGTGGGAGACTAAGGCATCTGTACCAGAAATGCCAGAGGGGAGCTACTAATAGAATTCACCGAACGCAATATTTTTGGATTTGAATACCTTCTACCAAAAGTGAGGGAACCGTAAGTGGACATGAATGAGCCCTAATGGGAAAAATAAGGAGCGAAACAGAATCTCTACTGAGTGCACACCCAGGCATCGTGCAAGATGTAGAAGTGCTTGGCAAGGTACTATGCAGTCACCATAAAATGGTACGGTCTGAAATTCGCCTAGACTTGAAAAAGGAACGACAGAAACATACGCAAGAAGCCAATCAATGAACTAGCACTGATAGGGAAAGTACAGAAATTCAGTGTCTCGCTTCAGAACAGGTACATGGCTCTTATTGAGGAAACCCACCTTAGCGTTGACGCAGTGAATGATAATTTGACGAGCAGCATTACGGAGTGTGTAGTGGAATTTGGAGGTACGGTACTTAGACAGGACACTAGCAAGCTGTGCCAGGAAACAAGGAATCTCATTAAAAAGCTTTAAAGATAAACGTATCAAGTATACGGACAAAATAGAGTTGGTAGAGCTTTCGAAGTTGATTATTAAGCGCAAGGTATCCTAATAAGAAGGTATACCAGGGAGAAAATTGAACACGCTCTGAAGAAGGGGTACATCTTAAGAAGCTTCAAAGCAGCAACTTTTTTTATCAAAAGGCCATAGACTTGCGATTGCAGCCTAACGATTTACAAAGCTTACAACGGTCTTAGCTTTCAGTGCAGGAACTGCGGGAGCGAGCGCCAGTACTCGCAACGCTACGTCAAAGATGGCAACGCCAAGCAACTTCTACGTGAAATAGTAAAAGCGGTGAGTATCACTAAATAAGGACAGATTCGTAAGTGCACCATCAGATGACCTGACTGCAATAATGAATTATGATAACTAAACGGTACAAAACCTGACAAAATAGCAGCACAAATTGTCTTTTCATATCTGTTCACTTAAACCTGGCAGTGTTAATCAGCACTACGCGTAGCCATGAGGATCAATGTGCGACACCACAGCTGAAGCTCTATCAGTAGAACATTAGGCGTTTAGGTCACTGTAGTCGGGAAGCTATATTTTCATTTCCATAATTTTACCACAACCGTGTTTTATGCTGGGGCCCACCCAGACTTCTATGACGTATTTCCGTCATGGAACTGGTGTCGAAGAAATATGCACGGTCAGAAGACAGAGTTCCGTCATCGAAAGTTGAACATATGCCAGGCACGCTATTCACTGCGCCATCGTCCCGTACTTCGAACCCTTGAATAAATAGGCCTTTCATATCTACCACAGTCCTTTGAGCATTCTTGGTAATGTGCAGTAATGCATCATGGCCGTCGCACCTGTGGTTAGTTCCTTTAACGCGTCTTAGCTGAGCGTCTGTCGGAACCTGCGTATTTTGTCAACGCCAAACACACACACAGGTGCCAAACTCACCCCAAGCGTCAGTGTCACTCATAGCATTCATCCATGTGGAAAAAAATGCTCTGCAACCTATAAAGGAACGCGCCTGCTTTTTGTGGATGTGTAGATGTACTAAATACGTGGTTGCCGCTAACGTTGGCCTTGCGAAAAATTGCGACAGGCTAACAGACAAGACACTATGCGCAATGCGTTTCCCTCTAGTAAGGACGTGACGTTCATTAGCTCCATCGAGGTGAGAGCAGGCGACCTTTGCTCAAGTTTGGCATGCAATCAATCACGTTCTTCTTGCTATCACACCGCCTTTTCTGGTTCCACTGTAACCTACGACGACAAGTGTTTGTTCATACATTACTGATGGGTGTTAGTTTTCGGGATGAAGATGTGTACTAAGCACTAAGGATGAAGAAGTGCACCGTCGGTCTGGCGATGTCCCACGCTGCCATGAAGATGCCTCACACAGATGTTATTCTAGTCTTTACACGATGACAGGATGCCTGGAGAGCATTCACACAGGGTATCGTCTCACAACACACATACCCGGATTTTTTAACACTGCATTTCACACACCGCAGATGGTTCGACTTGTCTGTACCTCTGGAAACGCCTCTCTTCCCGGTCATGACTGCGCACCTGAGCAGTCTCTAACCGGGAACCTGAGCAAGAAATGTACAAATCAGATTGGTATGACAGAAACATGGGAATTCTAGAATATCGATCCATTCTCAGTTACTATAGACGAGAACGCATTCGGTAACCTTCGCCACACCACACGCTCACACGAGTGGATGCAACCGCGGTGCGTCAACTGCAAACCATCATATTCTCCGTATTCCCGAGGTTCTGTTTCCTACGCATCCTTCAGCCCACTTATTACTCTGTCAAATGGCTGGCTGCGAAGCAGTCCCGGAGTCATTTTTTGTAACGCTGGAATGTCAGAGTCTGTGTGCAAGGCACTCTGCCAACTCATTTGCTATTCAAACCCTGCAAAATACGGAGGGGGGGTGGCTACGCCCTGCGTGACGAAAACCTGACAGGCCAGCAGGTGCAGGTTCATTGGGCATAGAAACCGGCAGCGGCTGTTGGAGCTCTGCAACGAGAGCTCTACCCGACATTATGCAACGATTAGACAGTAAACTTTCTCTCTCTTTCTCTTTCCCCATTCAGGGTTGTTACAGCTGCCAAACACCAATAGACATTGCGCAAGCTCTCTTAAAATAATGTAAAGTAAACAATATACAACTTGTGTAAGGACACGTTCTACTTTTGTATCTTACCGATTCTCATGACGGTGGATTCAAATATCTTTTTGTCATTTATCTCACAATTACTGCTAATACCATCTATGCATTCGTTGACTTGATTTTCTATTACCTCGCAATGTAGCCATACCTTCTCACTTTGGAGCCCATTATCACAGCATGTATTAGCAACGTCTTGAAGTTTAGCTTTGTTCCTAGCCATCAGTGAAAGAAAACACCCTCGGGAGGCCAAATGTAATGCTGTACTTTTCCCGATTCCCATGGAAGCACCTAGAGAAAAAACACCAATACGTAAGGAAATGAGGTGGTTGTTCTTGAACGTGCATGCAGACAGTTGAAAACAAAGTGCTGAGTTTTCTTCAATAATATTTACACTCGCAATGTGTGCTTTACATATTGAAAGGTATTCATGTGACTGGTTTTTATTCAGACTATTTCAAAACCATTGGGGCAAGAAAAAAACTTGCTACACATTCTTCATTTTTATTTCTGTATATTTTCAAAAGTAGAAAACCCTAACCAGAAGACATACAAATTCATTGAATGGTGATCTTATCTATTATGTCATGCTCGCGCTGGGCGTAAAATACAGCAATATTCGTTCAAGTTCGCCCATATCTAGAAATTTAAGGGCAGCAACTGATCGAGGTACGGTTGCTGTACGACGACCTACTGAATATCCTTTGCTGCCTCTGACGACTACAACGCAACAATGTCTAGGGCACCCGGCGCAATATGAAAGTGGCATAGACATCCAAGCTTCACAGCCCGAACTTACCAGGCAACGTGAAAGCAAGGAAATAAACCAAAATAACAGTGACCCGACACCACGATCCAACTGCGATGCCAGAGGACAAGCCGGTGAACACGGCGTGATATTCGACGGCCACCACGTAACTGCTCTCGTGTAGCTGCACTCTACACTGCATCAGTCACTATAAATAACCAGGTTTATCTTGCGAGCTTTGTAATCGTTCAATATCACTCCAAGAATTTGATACCTGCATGAAATTCCTAAATCAACACGGTGCTGTCATCGACCTTAGGTCTGAGTCAACAATAACCTCAGAAAATACGCTGCTGGCAACCACGACGCTTAAGAATCACGCATTCAATGTGCTGCGAGACCAAGGCACTATTCTGCCTTGTTCCCGTGTCATCGTTTCCGGCGGAACTAAAACGCCCGCACACAACTAAGCTGTCCTTGAGGGCCATAAGCACCTAGTCCTTAGCCGTCAGGTTTGCGTTGCAAGACGGATCGCCGAGTTGAGCCAGTGGACAGGTAAGGTAATGGTGACTAACCTTAGCAATGAATACAGGTACCTCAATGGTTGTGTGACGGTCGCCTAAATGCAAGAACTCATTGACGCCGATTCTTTTGCCTCCTTTGATACTTCCAAAGCTGCTTTGAAAACGACGTTCTCAAGCCACTTTTGACATGACCTGAAACTTGCGAAGCACAAGCAAGACCAGCTCAAAACCCTGCTCCTGAAATTCAAACTCTGCATCTCGTCCTTGATAACAATTTGACAAACCCTTGTCGAGAAACATCGAATCATAACAGAAGAAAGTGACAAAGAGTGCTTACCAGCGCGAACGACAGGAGGGTATAGTCGAGATGAGATAGAGCGCTGAACTGCCAATAATTTATTTCTTCCGAAGTTCTTCCTTTTTATACGCGAATGCCTTGCGAAAATCTTGGGTGCGGAATATTCAAGATTACCTAAAGTGTTGTTGAGCAATCTTCAAAGCTGACGTTGGCTGGTTACCCCGGCCACGTGCAAGTGTCCACTGTTGAAGTCCTGCTGCGTCAACTTCAGGCCAAAAGGAACGATAACGTTTCCGACCCGTCACAGCTACACAAGCTTTCGCCGTGGTTCCGTATATGCACAAGATAGCGCCCAATCTTAAGAAAGTGGCACAGCAAGTCATTGAAAAGGTGGTCTTTACGGCCCCTCCAAAATTAAGTCTCTGTGCAAGCCGTCCATTCCTCCGTCCATACCCACCCTCAGTTGCACTCTTAAACATGCAAATAAAGTTAGATATTGTACCTGTATTGTGGTGTATCAGCTGCTGTTATCGTGTGGAAGATATTACGTCGGTCAAACAGGTCGTTGCATCAATGAGAGGCTGAAGGAACGTATGTACAATGTGCATCATTATAAGCCAGGATGGCTGCCCGTTCACTGCAGCACGAGTGGCTGCGGGCCAATATTTTCAGAGTGTACTATCGTTACAGCATGCAGCGATCACACCACACGCGAGATCACAGAGGCAGAAAAGATGTTACGCGTGATCCAGATGGTTTAAGAATAACTATTTCTAGGGCCTAACTTGTGTCCGAAAAGTCACGGAAAATTTAGCAGTGTTCCTATCAGGCAATCTCAAAGACGAATAAACCTCCGAGAAGACCTCGAGCGGTGCCCCACTACTTTTTCGTAAAAATTCTGTGATGAGGAGCCACGCGCCATCACGGCCTTTTCTTGTTTCATTATCTGGCCACTGGTCTTTTAGGGGGCGCCCGACATTAGGCGCGTAGTTTGAATACCGCGTCTTTCTGGCGTCAATATGCTCATTGAAAGATTCTTGTGTTAGCACCTCTTCTGTCACGCTCAGCGATAAAAAAAGTTGGTATTTTGCTTGTCGGTGTGACATACTTATGCATCATCATTGTGTTTCACGCATGACTGGTGCAACTGGTGACTATACAAAAGCGAAGACCTTCACAAGGAATAAATTGTTGGCAGTTCAGCACTCTGTTTCGTCTCTTCTATCTCCTGCTGTCGTTTGCGCTGTTAAGCACTCTTTAACATGTTATATCAACACGCCCAATTCTACTGTCTCTTGGATGAAAGTGCCCGATCTATCGGTCAGAGCCCGTATCGAGTTTCGACAAGAGAAGGCAAGGGCGTCAAAAAAAAACAAGCCCATCAAATGGTATGGGATTACATAATCCTGCCGTCGAATGGTGTCTGGGCGTCTTCTGTAATGTTAGTCAAGAACAAGGACAGAACTTTACGTATCTGCGTCAGCTATCATCGCCTGAACAAAGCCATGAAGCAGGACGTGTATCCCCTCTCATGGATTGGCGGCACCCTTGATCGACTCCAGAACGGTGAGTATTGTTGTCAATGGATCTCAAGGCAGGCTACTGGGAAATCGTGGTTGACAGTAGAAACCAAAAAAGACGGCCTTTATTACACCAGACAGCCTCTTCGAGTTCCAGGTAATGCCTTTGAGTATTCGTTTGGCCGCTGCTACCTTCCGAGGAGTTATCGATACAGTAATTGCTGGCTACAAGGAGCAAACTTGCATTGTGTACATGGGTGATGTTGTGCTTTCTTAAAGCTTTGACAAAGGCATCTGGCACCTTAAGGCTGTGCTGCAAGCAATCAAGACCTTCGGACTCATTTTGAAGTCAGAAAAATGCCGCTTCGCAGATGAGGAGCTCTCGTTCCTGGGCTACGTTATCAGCAACCCATTGAAACGGCGTCCATGACCGGCTTTCCAACGCCCAGTGACAAGAAGGCAGTGTGCCGATTTCTTCGCATGTGCACCTCTCACAGGCGATTCACCAACAGTTTTGTCTGTATCGGCAAGCCACTTATAAACCTCAAGAGGACTGACGTCGAGTTAAAGCTCGGAACATCACTAGGGGAAGCATTTCATGAACTACAGCGGCGTCTAGAAATGCCGACTATATTGGCGCACTTCGATGAATACGCCGACATGGAAATCAACATTGATGTAAACAGCAAAGACTCGGAGTCATTCCTGTGCAGAGAATCGTCGGACTGGAAGGAGTCATTAGTTTTGCTTGCCGGTCACTATCAAAGGCAGAGGCCGACTGTTCTACAACGAAGAAGGAGTGTGTTGCTATCCTCTGGGCTACATCAAACTTTGCCCCTACTTACACGGCAGGCCCTTCAAAGTTTTGACCAACCACCACGCGTTGTGTTGCCTAGATAACTTGAAAGACAGTTTTAGTCAATTCACGCAGCAGAGACTGAGACTTCCAGAATTGAATGTTACTGTCCTTTGCAGTCTGAGCGAAAACACTCTGACACTGACTGCCCGTCTCGCGCCCCTGTCAAACCACCACCTCCGGAGGATTGGTTGATGTCTGCTACTTCGTAGTCATAAGTGTCGACGACTTAACCGAGCAAACCTCAGCAGCTTTGTAGAATATCTTGAGGGTGACAGCTACACCTTTCCTAAGGTATTTAGGCAAAGACTGACATCTTTATTCGTGCAACGTGGAGTTCTCCTAAAGGAAGAAATTCCCACCCCTTGGAGCCAAACCCCTTCTCCTCGTTCCTTCAACAGCAAAACCAGAAGTCTTCCGGGCCTTGCACGACGACCCAATGACTCTAAACTTTGGTGTTTCCCGTATGCTCACAAGAATACAGAAAAAGCACTACTGGCAATCGAACGGCTGAAGAACATCGCCGACATGCCGTTTATGTGCGTCGACGACAAACACTACCAGGATGTTCCGATGCCATCATAAATGCTCAAATGCGCCAATCGTAGCCCGTAGTTGTCCATGTCGTGCACTTATAGTGGTCTTAAGCGCGTTAACGAACTGAAAGGCTGTATTTTGTTGTTAATGCTGCTGTATTGTAATTTATTGCTATCATTATTGTTGTACTCCCATCTTCAGTTAAATCATCGGAACCATGCTTTCTTTAGAGGGCGGAATGCCACGCTCCTTTCTAAAGTTGTGTTATAGCGTCATTACACGTCCTTGCGCAACCACGCTGATCGACTCGAAAACGTTTGATATATTCGTAGAACTTTCGAAAGCAAGTATGCTGAGAACAAGAACTATACAGATTCCTCTGGAACTTACGTGGCCACTAGCGATAGCGCTGGAATATTCGACGACACATGTATAAATGCCAATGCGTTTCGTCGCGTGTCAGTTTATTAATAGCTGACGCTGTGGTCGCTGCTTTCAGTGCCTGTTAGCTGCTGTAATATGACCTTTAGTTTTCCCGCCACAACTTGACCCAAATAAACAGTTTTATCTTCAACATTGTCTGCTGCCTTCGTGAACGTCACGACCACGTGACAAAAGAACTATGGGCCATCTTTCGGAAGAGAACACTGATGAAATACTAAGCAGCAGCGGTTCACACGGCGTTGACCCAGTTGAAACGGGTGTTGACGTGGGTGCCAGAAGAATGGTTTACACCAAAACGTGGTGTAGCGTTTACTCGAGTAGCGTTTATTTGAAACTCAAAGGCACGGAAGGCGGCACGCCTTGAAGACGCTTCCGCTTGACTTTTTTTACTCGCGACTAGTCGGTGTTACCCGGGCACTGAATGTTATCTCGAACGCGATCGGTGTTCTTGACTCATACCTCGTTGGTATTGCTGGTGTTCTACTGCAGACATGCGTTCGGCTTCCCTGGCTTACGCGTCGTCAGTGTTGACGTCCCCAATCGCGAACGCGATCGGCTTCGCAAGTCCTTACAGCACCAGCGACAGCCGAGAAGGGTACGCGTATACTAGCGGCAAACTTGCTACGACGACGTCCCACGCATCGGCGCGGTCACGCGGCAAGAGTGCACGTGCACTGTCCACATTATACAGTTATAGTGTACGGTTAACATGACAGTGGAAAATAAGGGAAATAGGTTACCATGCAGCAAACGTTCGTTGCGGAGAACGTCGTATAGTTTAGCGGAATAGCGTTTTCGTAGTTTACGTGCCCAGCTGGGATGGTGGTGCCACCTATCAGAGGTTTGAAAAGTAATAACATTAAAAAGAAAAAGAAAACGAGAATGTCTGCCTTTATCACCGCCCGAAGCATTGTTACAAGTTTATTTTAGTAATAAGAAAAGTAAATAAATATGAACCGTGCTCCATAAGTGAGAAATTTTACCTTGCAAATTTGCTTACACTGATCTTCCAGTTAGGCATAGACACGTTCAAAATCAAAAGCTATCTCAAAAACTATGCCAGCTTATTCGTGTTACTCGGTAGTCGAAGCTAACTGAAGGCAAGGGAAACCACTTTAAACAGTCATTTCCTGCGAACAAGGTGACTCTTTCAACAGCTACGCTTAATTACTTCGAACGGGCGTCCAAGAGCGCCGCCAGGTTTTCGAACACTACGTACATTTACGCTACCACGGTAACGTGCAATCTAAAAATACCGCTTATACGGTAAGCGGTACGCGTAACCTACGCATCTGCGCATGTGCACGTTGATCACGGTATCACGGTGCGCCTGGTGCCCCGGTAAACCTGGTATACTATAACTCTCTATTGCAGGCGCTGCGAGATTGTTGAGGTGCGCGCAGCACATGCACCCACCGGCTCGCAGCTTCTTCTCACTGACAGATGGACAGAGTTGGTGCGGGTGAGATGATGCCGACGCGAGGAGTGGTCCCGAGCATTGCGAGTGGTTCGTAAGTTGAAGCGACAGAGAGCTGAGACGCGGTGAGCACGCGGCAGGCGAGGGATAGAAACGTAACCACTTACTCCAAAGAGGGTGTGGGCTACTTGGCGCTGCTCGGACACCTGCGCTGAGTGGAGTGGTGCGGACGAAGGCACAGCGTTAGACTGGCTAGTTGAAGAGCTGCTTCGCATCTAATATGTGGTTGTTCCAATTTAAAGTGGCATTAATTTATATTGTGGGATGATAGCTTGTGAAGACTCACCGCTAGGAGGCCAAAGTGAATTGATGCCTGTAACGGCCGGTTCATGCTAGCGGGAAGCCTGCCCTAACGGCGCGCAGCCGTAGACCATCGGCCGCCGCCATCCGCAGGAGAGATGTTCAAAGTGCATAGAAAGCTTCGCCTGCAAGCAATTTCAGCCTCCAACAAAGATGGCTGCTGTTCTGATAGCAGTTCTCTACCACCTGAATTCTACAAAGCGGCTGCCATGCGATCTGTAGCTCGTAGACTCCCAACAGATGTTTTCATTTGCTTTACACTCGAATCCTTTAGCTTCGATAACACAGTACTCGAATCGATTCGACCCTGTTTTTCAGAGCCTAGTCAAGTTAATAATGTTCTAGGCCTAAGCAAGCCTTCCTAAATCTCGGAGGGCATACATTGCACGTTTGTTATTTGTTTCAAACGCTGGATAGCGGGCACGAGTTGCTAAACGGCTGCTTTGGGAGGCGTGATTTTGTTTTTCTGGGCGCTTTTTTGAGTACCGGACCGACAAAAATGCTCTAATCACTGCTATAACGTATACTAAGAGCATCACGTATGACATAGCGAGAAAATTGCGGAGCAAGAAGCAAGCAGGTCGAAGTGTCCCGCGGCAGACGCAGACGATGCGAAGAGGCGAAAGCAGATGACGCGGCTCAGCCAACTCACTCTTTCATCGCCGATTAGCTACGTTCGCCCTCCGGCAAGCGGGAAAGAGTACAAAATGGGTCTTAGACCCATTATTCGAGTGGCAAAGAATGACAGACGTGCGCAAATAAAATGGGCGCGCACGGATGCCTGATAGCGTGAAACGTCAAATGCGAGGCATGCTTGCCGCTAGCGTGAACCGACCCTAACGTTGCCTCCAGCAAACGGTACGTGCTGCCCCTAACCATCTTTTTCTACGGCTCCTCACATGCTCGAACAGCAACACAAGGGTCTGAAG
This sequence comes from Rhipicephalus annulatus, assembly GCA_013436015.1. NCBI lineage: Eukaryota > Metazoa > Arthropoda > Arachnida > Ixodida > Ixodidae > Rhipicephalus > Rhipicephalus annulatus. The sequence continues at coordinate 252,082 of WOVY01000325.1, read as the reverse complement.
AAGACAGAGGTGATGCCAATTCTAGGACAGCTCCGATGTTCTGTGTGCAACTCTCACTTATGGAACCAAGACGCTTAGCATCTGGGCTAAGCCTCTCTTAGACTCCGCTCCTTTGTTGACACTGCCAGCGAAGCCTGCCGTTGTTATAGAAGTGACGGTTGAGGGTCACGACATCTCAGCTGAAGAGTTCCAGGCAAGCCATTGAACACCAATTCTCCAAAAAGCCTGAGAGTCTCGGTGAGCCTGTTCACATAAACCATTTTCGCAACCCAATGCTACAGCCTTCGAGGTGGCCAACCCGAACGCTGAAAACGTTGAGTGCGTCAAAAAAGGCGTAAATGGCAGCGAATGCCCACCTACCGCCTGCTACCGAAGAGACACTCATAATTGTACCACGCAGCAAGCAACTATCACCAAACGCTATTCGCGTCGTCATTCGTCCGTGAGGTCAACGGTGACTCCGAGATGTCCCTATGCCTCGACTGAAGACAGTGGAGACCGCATTCCAATCTAACCGATGATTTTAGCTTGCGCATACACCACATCAATAATGCATTTACTGCCACTACAACACACCCCGCAGCAGCTGAGCTCCTAACAACGATGACTTCACGCCATTGGCGGCCATGCTTACCCCTGCGTGGACTAAGTGGTACCCCCACCAGAAGCTACAACAGCAGTCATTTCAGACACCTTTGACGACGCCAACCCAGCAGTTCGAAGACCTGGTCAGGCGGAATTCTTAATACTCAATACTCACAGCCCAACGAATGAGGCAGAGACCCCATTCTCATCACTTTTGATGCCAATGAGGTGTCACATTCTAATAAATACATGGGAGCCATTCACCACTGCACTCCATACCACGGAAATCTGGATGAGACTACCGGGTCATCGTCACGACATATTTCCAAGCCCCAAAGTTTTGCCCACAATGTGGCACCCAACATTCACCCCAGGAACCTCTTTTCACGCCAAGGTACGTTCTGTGTGAGGGCTCACATCTAACCGGCACTGGATCATGCCAAGGAAGTAAACAGATAACGCAACTTAAAACGCAGCGACAAGAGCCGGTTCCGCATAGGAACAACTGCCCGCAGTAGTCGCCGGGCCCCCCTCAGCCCAGCCAACATAAGCAAGCCTGAACAGAGTCTTCTAAACAAGGCTGGAACCTTCCTTGTTCTTCCTCCAAGCACGCACTATTATCAGCAGCAACTTTCAGTCTCCAAGAAGCCCTGGCTAAGTCTCGGGAGGGGGCAGCGGCAGCCAAAGCAGAAGCTCAAAGAGTGCGAGCTGAAGCTGCCGCCTTTAGAGAACACATCGCGAATCTGGGGGCCCAAGTAAGCACACGTCATGCCTTTCCAACTACCGCAACAGCTACTACATCTCGTCTTCTTGCGCACAACCCACGCACCGCCACTACAATTTTTTCCCACCCAACCATGTCAACGCCGCATCCTCTTCTGATTTGCTTGAGCTGGATATCGACACGGACTTCTTCTGCACAAAAATCACGACACCACGCCCCATCTCTCCACACACAACTCACTAGCCGGTATACCAACCGTGCTTGGGTCTTATACAGCTCGTTTTGGAGCAAAATTGCAAGAAGCTATCCCTAGCGTCAAATAGTAATGCACAACGCCTAAATACGCGGCGATTCGCGTAACAACAAACAATGCTGCGCTAATTCATTGTTTTGCTGCCTTAGCTCCAGAATTGACTGACTGCGACAACTATGTTGAATCACAGCTCAGTTTGTTCGCAACAAGCCTTCCCAAGCGGGATCTCACCCCAGGAAAATGCAAGAAGTACAAAGCAGCTGAAGGGCAAGACAACCCACTCCCTGACGTCGTTCATGACTCCCAATCCAGCGCTGCGGCTACACGCCTTCTCGATTCTCATGATGGCAGCTTCAAACCGTAATCTGTAGCTTCGGCAGTGGAACTGCCGAGATTTTGACAAGAAGCGTCATGTTGTCCACCAACTGCTGCTATTTTACACTGCGCGACCGAATATCCTTGCCTTTCGAGGGCCCTCCAAACCACGAACCTTACCAGGCTATACGTTTCTTAGACCCGTACCTCCAGCACCTTCTCGGGTGGTGTTTCTAATTGGTCACTAAATTACCACCATCTCTTACTGCTTAGCAGTTCAAAACATTGGTCACCTTCTAATTGAGCTTCTGCCGCAACATGCTAGAGCTAACAGCCTCTTCATTCTGAATGTATAAACTAACCCTAAGTGCTTGCAACGCAACTTCCAGCACCTCTTAACGCTCGCGAAACGCATAGCTAATAAGTGCCCCTACTCGTCGAGGGAGATTTCAACGCCCCTCATTCGGCCTGGGGTTACCCGCAGGACGCACCGAAAGAACGTCGGGTGGGATTGGCAGCACAGCTAGTCGATCTAACCCGGCTCACCGATCGTGTCTTTCCAACAAATACAGGAAATAGCGTCTGCCAAGACACTACAACGGACCTAACGTTCGCACATCGCCTCACTGATGCCACAAGATGCAACACAAGAGAATTTGGGTACTGTTCATTGCATCATCAAAATTCTCCTAAATACGCAACTATGCCACAGGGTTCCCAGAGCTTCCACTTTCACCAACTACAACTTTTTCCACCCATAGGGCAAAGAACGCACACGCTTCTATCACAGACCTAAATGAATGATCAAAACTACGTCGAAGTGATGTTCGTTCCGCATCTCTTCTAGTACGAGAGGACTGGCCACGCGGCACAGTTGACTCCCGTCTCCAACAATTATGCAACTGTAAAGCGAACCTAGAAGAATGCTAGCACAGCCAGCGTTAGACCCAAACTTTCAGACGTCGCCTCACCAACCTGGGCAGACGGATAGAGACCCATGCAGCCACTCTTTCACGACAAAACTGGGAGTTGCTTCGCGAAAAATTTGGCGGTATATTGAGCTTGCCTCAGATATGGATCTTGTTCAGACACTAAATAATCCTGCTCAGTCAAATACTACCCAAAGACACAACTTCCCCAAACACCTTCATTCTTGCGATTTACTTCTACCATAACTCCTCGAAGAATATCGGAATGATGACTGCCCATCATACCCCGCCGTATTGCATCCCGACAGTACAGGTCCTCCTAACGAGCTCTTCGACCAACCCATTACAGAGCCGAAGTTCAAGCCGAACTACAGAAGCTATGTATTTCCTTAGCCCCCGGTCCAGACGGTGATCATAATAAAGCACTTTGTAATCACGATGACCAATCAGTTGTCGTCCTTACTAAATACTTCATTGACTGCTGGCTAAGCGGCGTCCTGCCACCACAATAGAAAAAGGCCAAGTTTATTATTATACCTAAGCCTGGGAAACCTCTTCTTACGCCTAACTGCAGGCTCATACCCCTCACTTCTTCTGTCGGCGAACTCATGGAGCATGTACACCAAACCAGGCTCTGCCAGCACCTAAACGGAAAGAATCTCTTATCTGATCGCATTGTCGATTTTGTCCTTGGCTTTATACATAGGACGTTTTCCTACAACTGAAACGTCACAATCTCGACTCGCAAACCAGAGCATTCGACAACGTTGCACATTCAGTTATACTAGAGAACCCTATAACCCTATAATTCGGTGCAAAGACGTACAATTACGTCCGAAGCTTCCTCAGCTACCGCACAGCAACACACCTTTACCGATCACAACCTGCCAGGCATCACGATTGGCGCACGTGGTACGCCCCAGGGAGCAGTTCTCTTACCTATTCTCTTTACCATAGCGCTTCTTTATCTGCCCCAGAATTTGGGTCAGATCCCGAAATCCACTTAAGCTTCTACGCCGACGATATCACGGTCTTGGCAAACCATGATAATGACGCCGGAATAGAAAAACACACTCACAATTACGCTTACACATATGCTCGATTACCCATTTTTAAACAACGTGGCCTTACCTGCTACCTCGTCTAAATCAGAGCTCTTCTTTTGCCGATAGAAGCAACATACTTCAGTGATTCCCCCTATCTCTCTCACGCTAGGGGCCCATCTCATCCAATTTGTCTAAAAAGTTGGGGTGCTAGGGCTTTTTTCTACTCACATGGCACACATGGAGAAGTCGTCAGGACTCTCCAAACACGCTCAGCAGATCACTCGACTGATTCGTCGTATAACAAACTATCGGGCTTGCCTACGTGAGCGAAACACGCTTCGCCTCAGCCAGGCTTACATCGTAAACTGCAGAAAGTATGCCCTCCTTTTTCTACCTCTCCGACAGAAAGAAAGAGGCCGGGTGAACGTGCTGAGTTGCACAAAAACAGGTCTACACGTTCCCGCAAGCACATCTTATGACACCATTCGAACTTGGTGTACATAATATATTTAAGGAACACTCTCAAACCACTTTTATGGCACAAAGTCACCTGTCTTATTTGTTCGGTGGCTCGCCAAACACTTTTGTTCTAGTTAAACTTTGCCGCAATTACACACTCACCTGAGAGGGTCCCTCTTTTCACCTCCACTTTCACCTAAACTTACTCCCTATTCCGAAGAACCTGAATCCTGTGTAAGACGAGAGAAACAGAAATGTAAGGGCTCGGGCCCTCCAGAGATAATATGGTGAAGGCGAGGATGTGTTCTACGCGGACGCAGCGGAATAAGCGTCAGGATCACGCATGGTCCTTGTGATAGGTGATAATCAAGCAAATTTTCTAACTTCGTGCTGAATTTATACAAATTCCTATTGCAAAAGCAGCGTCCGCAGTGTGATGCCAGTACGTTGTTTTTTTCGGCAGTGGTACACGCTGGAGACACTGTTACACACTTGTATTCACTGGCACAATGGTAAATTGCTGTGTCGCACTGGTAGTAGTGCTGGCTTAACCACTGTGATGCTGGTGCACACTACGAAGCGGTGGAAGCGCTGGAATTTTTACTGGCAAGTGTTGTTGAATACTGGAGCATGCGCTGTTTCTACTAGTTCAGCGTGCACAATAATGCAACGTTTGCCGTGGCATGTTTTGGTGTCGCTGAATATAAAACGCTGGATTCAACGGCCTGGAGAGATGCTACCTCAACAGATACCGAGCATACGTAATTCTTGCGGCACACATAGGTATCGCGGTAAATATAATGCACGTTTTTCGCATATGCCCCCGCTTATAGCGGCCATATTCACATCAGCCATGTATTGCTGTAACAATTTCAAGTTGCAGTGTTTATAAGCCTGGAGCAGCACGACACTGTTAATAGAAACAGGAAATTGTTTTTGCCGCCAAGTTGACGAAACGCAAATAAGCTCTCTCGATCGCTTCGCAAGGTTTCCCAGCGGTGGCGAGAGAAAAAGCTGTCGTTCGATTCACCCACACCGCGTAAATAGATGTCTGGCCATGCTTACTCTTCTACTTACTTCAGGTAACAGTTAGAAGTGTTCCGAAGCTCATATGCAGAAACTTCAATCATCCCAACTCACGGCGTTGAGAGTGGTCTTACCCAGTGCCCCTCCCAGCCAGAATTAAGCCTATCGTGCCGGCCACGTCGGTGTATAGGTTACCGGCGCCTCTTGCTTCGTGTACACACAATTTTAAAGTGTGAAAACGACTGTAAAGTATAGTTTAGACATGCATGAACCTAAATCAACTATTTTGCCATGTGTAGATGTTCGCACAAGGAGTGACGACGATCCATGTGTCGTGCTTTCAGCAACGCAGGCTGTCACCGAAAGCTTTTTTCTGAGCGCAGTAGCAGATACTTCTCTGGCTCGTATTAAAAAAACAGTGAATTAACACACTGCCATACTTTTTCAGTAGATCATATTAGTATCTTCTTCGGCAGTTTCTTATTTGCAGGTATCGATATAACGGCAAATATGGAATCTGGCACGCCAGGTATATACTGCTATATTGTTGCTTGCGCTAAAAAAATTTACTCAATATTCACTTGTGTGCGCGCATATATTGCGAACAAGTAGTGTGAAATCATCCGTACATGTTGACTAGTAGTAACTGCAAGAACCGACTACCAAAAAAAAAACTATCGGCAGCAGCAGCTGACAATCCGTGGCTGCTCCTCCAGTCAGTTTGACACTTTTCATAGTTTAGATGTGGATGCTTCAAAAAACTTTGCGCTCATACTAATATCCGACGTCATTCGGGGCTCGTAAGCTATTCGCCACTGTTGAATCAAGCCGCAATCATTATTTGGAAAGAAGGTACGTGGGGTTTAACGTCCCAAAACCACCCTATGATTACGAGAGACGCCGTAGTGGAGGTCTCCGGAAATTTCGACGACCTGGGGTTCTTTAACGTGCACCCAAATCTGAGCACATGGGCCTACAACATTTCCGCCTCCATTGGAAATGCAGCCGCCGCAGCCGGGATTTGATCCCACGACCTGCGGGTAAGCAGCCGAGTACCTTAGCCACTAGACCACCACAGCGGGGCTTTATTGGAAAGAAATATCACGACAATCTTCACTGTACCACTTGTATACTTGAGGGCGAATGGAGCGTTCTTCAGATAATTAGTTACTTTACAACCCACTAAGCACGTTGTGGCATAGCGCAGTGGGTAGCATACTTTGTTCGAAATCGGAAGGCGGCGAGATGCGCATCTCATTAAAGTAATTTTGGTTTTTATTTTTTAAATTTTATTGCAATTGCGCGCTATTTCATTCATATATTTATTTATTTATGGCGACTGGGCACCCCCGTTATAACCCTGTGAAGCCATTTTATGCAGAGTACTAGGGCACTGCCACTTCAGCGTCTCAGTACCAGCGCTGGAAGGCGCTGGTGCCAACGTCAAACTATTCCGGATGGTCTTTACGAGTTTAACGTAGCGCCATTCGGCCTATGTAATGCTCCCGCCACATTTGAAAGGATGATCCACACTGTTCTTGGTGGCCTCAAGTGGAAAACTTTTTTATGATACCTTGATGATATCGTCGTGTTTTCTTCCACTTTTGCTGATCATCTGCAACGCCTAGATCAAGTGCTCACATGTCTCTGCAAAGCTGGACTGCAACTGAATAGTGCCATTTCGGCAACACAGCTATAAACGTTCTTGGACATCTCGTTGGTAAAGATGGTATCCAGCCAGATCCGGAGAAAATTTCTGCAATCCTCAATTTTCCGCGTCCCTTTCGTTCGAAACAACTACGAAGTTTTATAGGACTCGCATCGTACTTTCACCGCTTCATTCGCAACTTTGCCACCATTACCGCTCCTCTCCACAACCTCCTTGCTAGTACCGATTCCTTCGATTGAAATGATCAATGCGAAGCCTCATTTCAAGAACTCAAACACGCACTCACATCCCCACCGGTGCTTTGTTATTTCGATGACAAGGCACCTACGTTATTACACACTGACGCTAGTGCACTAGGAGTCGGCGCCGTACTCCTCCAGCGTGACCATGCCTTTTGCGAGAAAGTTGTTGCGTACGCAAGCCGCACTCTGACCTCTGCAGAGAAGAGGTACTCAATAACCGAAGAAGAGTGCTTTGCTGTTGTCTGTTCCATCCAAAAATTTCGTCCGTATCTACATTGTCGACATTTTACTGTTGTGACAGACCACCATGCTCTTTGCTGGTTGTCCACAATCAAAAACTTGTCGGGACGACTTGGCCGCTGGATTCTCCGGTTACAATCATATGACTTTCACGTCATCTACAACACCGGAAAACAACACCAAGATGCCGACGCTTTGTCACGATGCTCTTTGCCGCAGTCTTCGGCGCACGTCACATCCCCTTGTCAAATTATCTATCAATTCTTCATCAATTATCTATCAAATTATCCATCATTTCTGGATATCATCCATTTCTTTTCTACCTTCATCCACCCGTCCGTCAGTACTTACCACTCACCAGCGAAACAATTCTTATTGCACACTCCTCACCGGTCGGCTTACCGGTGCTTCTTCCCTAAATACCAGGCTCCGGAAACAACTTCGACTATTCAAGTTGGAGGATGGTGTGCTCTGTCGATACATTTTCTACCCGGAAGGTCATCGATGGGTTCCCGTCTTAACACGCACACTACACACTCAAGTTCTGCGTGCTTCCCACGACGACCCGATGTCAGGCCACTTGGGCTAATAGAAAATCTATGAGCGCATCCGCAGTCGATTCTTCTGCCCAGGTCTTTCCACGTCGGTAGCTAAGTATATTGCCTCGTGCGCACTTTGCCAACACCGCAAGCGGCTCACTACGGCTCCAGTCAGTACCCTACAACCACTTTTTTGCCCAGCAGAGCCGTTCTCTCCCGTCGCAATTGACCTCTTCAGGCCACTCCCAACTACATCACACGGCAAGAGATGGATCATCACCGCAGTTGACCACTTGACCCGGTGCGCTGAGACGGCGTAGATCACGTCAGAAACTCTTTCCGAAGTAGCAACGTTCTTCTTGAATGCTATTTACCAACGTTACGGAGCCACTCGTGTTCTTTTGAGCAACCGGGGCAAAGCATTTCTTTCAAGCACGCTCAGTGAAGTTCTTCAAGAATCAAAAGCTGCTCATAAAACAATATCTAGCTATCACCCACAAACTAATGGTTTAACGGAAAGATTTCATCGCACGCTCTGTGACATGCTCTCTATGTATATCCAACCAGACGATCGCAATTGGAATTGCATACTTCCCATTGTCACGTATGCATATATTACGTCAGTTGAACAAACCACAGGCTATTCTCCATTTTTCAATGTGTATGCCCGTGGATGCGTGCGTTTACGGCCGCGTGTGTAGTGGCCGTATGTGTGTATACGTGTATGTGTGTGTGCCTGTGAATAAGTATGTGTGGGTATCAGCCCGTGCGCCCTCGAATTTCGTGTGTGTGTGTGTGTGCGGGGGGGGGGGCACTGCTTCTTAGTGTTTATGGTCCCACACCTGTTCAGACTGGGAGTCTATATGGGAGGTGGCTTAAGGAATGGCGGTAGTCAACGCACTGTACACGGACTATTCAGTACATGGAAATCAGCTGCACATTCTCGTACCTCATCGTTGCTTACTAACTTGCTGTGGTAGCTGATTAGTTCCGCTGAGGCGCTTCTACGCTCAAAAACGTGGGCTATGACCAATTCACACGGAAACCTGTCACTGCCCTTATGCACAACCATCGTTTATATTAACAACGTTTAACAAGAATGTGTCCTGCCTTTGCTACAGGTGCTTAGCTAGCTCATGGGGCAATCATATGGAATTATGTGCTGATCTTGTGGTCAGCAAAAAGTTTGTTATAACAACCTCGCCACGTTCCGTAGTGCGTGACAAGCCTTCTAAATATCCGCGACTGTGAAATATTTGTTCCAGCTTCGACTAAGCATTCAGTGTTTGCGGCAACATACGCGGAATCGCCAGACACGGACAATGCGAAAAGAAATTCCTCTGAAAAAAGGTGTAGCGATGCTCTCCCGCTAATGCCACCGAAGACAAAATAATTATTGTTTCTGGCCATTCTAGGGTGCCCTTTGTTTTCCGCAAGTTTTGCTTCACTATTTTTCGCCCATTGCAGTCACATTCCGTCAAAATACTCAAAGAACCCAAGGCTGGTAAATAACCTGCGCCACTGTGCGGCTGGGTGAAAGGGGAGTTGCAATTTAGAAGGAGTCATTCTTGAAGCGCAATTCGATTGCCTTTCACGTCGAACCGCTGCCCACCGTATGCGCCATAGCGTTTGCCTTTCGGCGCCCTCTTTGGCGGGTTTCCCGCTCACCCCGTGGTTTTGGGACGTTAAACCCCACAAATCAATCATCCCGCTCACCCCGCTCAACCCGGCCAGCGTTGCCCTTGTAACGGCGGTGTAGATAAGCGAATAGTTGCGTCACAGAAAACCAGCGTCGACGGCTGCGGCGCTGCCACCAGTGCCTCCTCCTCCTCTCTCTCAACGTTGCTCTCTCTGTTTCATCCGTCTTTCAAATGCGTTGCGTTGGTCTGGGGTCTTGGTCGCCGTGTGAGTTCTAACGAACAGGCGCATCTTCAATGGTGGTCACGCATGACACCGTGTTCAAAGTGATGCTCGGATTAAGGAATATTCATGGAGCGGCGGACGCCGACAACGAGGGCCTGTTAACGGTGAGTGTACTGCTTTCGTGGGTAGTAATCATACAGCGCTAGCTGGGTGCCTGCACCAGCTCGGCCGAAGTATGCTGCCAGCCATTTACAACAGCATGCGTTCGCGGGCCTGTTGCAGATGCCCGATTGAACGTGTGACTTACCGAGTTCACACTGTTATGCTCGATGTTGTGAAAGTGCCTGCATCACTCATACAGTGAGTGATGCGATCACTTAACAAGAGCACGATTAGTTGCCGATCACACACTGTCTCTACACTGCTTAAAGTGATTGATATTGTTTCAAGATGCACTTTAGACTACATCGTAATAACATTTATATTATTACTCAAATGTGCAACGTGCTCCTGAAGGTGTAAGCGTAAAAAAAGAAAAAAAGTAAAATATATGTACAGAGGCGCACTCTACGAAATTGCTTTTTTTTTGCTTAAAGACGGTATAGTTTGAGGTGCTGATATGCCGCGATGCTCCCAGCACGTGCGCGTCGGTCTTTTAAAATATTTAGGACACGTGTCACCAGCAACAGGGAAAGATCTAGTAGACTTCCAAAGGCGCGTTGTTGTGGCCATCGCCGTGCGTTGTTTCCCTCGTTTCTGTTTGCTGTTTTCGTGCTTTGCTTTCATCTGCGATAACGTTCAGCGTTATAACATAATCGAGAGAGTATACGTGATTTTGGGAGTTATGTGCGGTAGCTCTAGCATAAGCCATGGCTGCTGCAACGTAGACGGCGTTCACGCGCGTTGATGTCGTTCGAGCGCTCCTACCGTCACCCCCGAAGCTTTTCAGGCCTGCGCGTCACGTGACGTGACGTCGACGACGTCACATTGCGCCGGCCGGCCGGCCGCCCTTCGCTGGGTGGCTGCGCCAGCCGCGAGCGCTTGCCGCGAGCGCCCTTCACGCCTACCGACTCGGGCGAGGTTCCTTGACACCATGTCCGCACGATTTATCAAGGTATCCATTGATTGTATGGTTTAACGCGCCGACGCAACGCAGGCGATGAAGCGCGCCGTAGGGGAGGGCTCAGGATCAAGTTTTACTACCTGGGAATCTTTATTGTGTGCCGAAATCTCGTACACACGGGCGTTTTTGCTTTTCGCCTCCATCAGAAATGCGGCCGCCGCAGCCGGGTGTCGAAACTGCGCCCTAGTGCTCAGCAGCGCTACGCCTTAGCCACTGAGCCACCGTTGCGGGGGACTTATCAAGGTATCAAGAAATAATGAATATCGTGAATGGAATAATGCGTATTTATTTATCACAGCCAGACGCCGTCTGTACAAATATCACAGTGCACATTGTTCTCGGTCCAGGCAGACGACAGGCAACACAAGATGTTGCCCTTAATGCTGAAAATATGCCAAAAGTACAAAACACAATATCTTGCCACATAAAACTCAGAAAACAAAACAGATTGTAACAGCAAAAATATCCCCGAGCTTTGGAACAGAAAAAGCACACTTTCATTTAAATTGTAGGTTAGAGGAAAACATACCATTCGTTATCATAGTAGCAGTAGCAACACAAGGTATCAGGTTCAAACACTTGCCAAAAAATACAATACATAAGAACACTGGTGACTAAATTGTGGTCCACAGCATGATAAATGACAGAAAGAAAAGTAATTGTACTGCCACAGGTAGGTGCATGTTCTAGGGAAAAAATCTAACAAAAATCTAAGAAAAAACAAATCACAGTGCACAACATGTCTGTACACAGAGTGCACAAGGAAAGTGTACACAGCTTAGGTACCAAAACAGACTGTACAACTGCTACAGTGGGCACCGAGGCAGTTCGAGTTAAAAAAAAGAAAAAAGTACAGCACCTTTAAAAGCTAACAACTTGTAAAGAGATACAAAACTGGAAACAAGGCTCAAACAAGGGAATGTATTGCTTGAGCCAGGTGGCAATAAGTTGCAGCGCTCCTCAGACAGCATCGACAGGTTGTTCAAAATTTCCAACAAGGAACTTACTTTTTGAACTGAGTCTGGTACAACAGCGCTACCAAGGTTCTTGATTGGTGAACCTTGATAGCAGGCAAAGACTTCAAGGTTTGCAAACACGGTCAATGACGCATTCAAACAAGATTCACGATAGTCGATAATGTTCAAAAACATGGAGCACTCTTCTTTATGAATCACAGTCCACTTCGGAGACACTGACACCCCTTGCAGGCGAGCCCTTAGTTCTTCGAGGGACGAAAACCGGTCTCGTTCTTGCTCCGCTTCATATGACGCCAGCGACTCTTCTACAGCACGGGCGAGTTGGGAGGCTTCTTGTCGGCTCCTCTTGGCGTCAGGGGTTTCTCTCGTGCTCTGGTCTCGTACTGATAGGTAGGACGGACAGCCGGGAAATACCGTTGAGACAGATCCAGGACGCAACCGTGGTACTGGGAGTGCAACTTCAATAACTCTCCCTGTCCTTGGATCCGTCTACGATGTCGTCTTCTCAATGCATGAAGCGTCGAAATGATCCGCGCACACCTGCACAAACGTTTCAAGAACGTCTGAGACGCCACTTCTCAAAAGAAAAAAAATGCGCTCCCGTTTGCATGACCGTGTTTACAGTCCGTGTAGCTAAAACAAAGTCTACCTACGTTTCGCAAGCATCTAAATAAAAGCGCTGCGCTAAGCGGTACAAGCAACATGAAAGGAAACACGGGAGCGTGATGTCACCGCACTCCACGAAGCGCTTCCACCGAGAGCTTGCAAGAATGGACGACACCACGGCACTGTTAGTGAACAAAGCGCAGCTGACCATCCTTGCTGCGAACGCTGCTGGCGTCAGCGCTTCGCGAGGCCCGGCGGCCACACGCTCAAGTATTTCCCATCATAGGTGATTTTCTACCCGAACAAGCAACGACAAGCTAAGAACAGGAGCATCTCAAATTCTTACCTTAGTGCACGAAGTCGGCACGAAGTCCTTCCTAGGAATGGCGCGTAGCCATTGTTTGAGAGCGTCGGCGTCTTTAGGGAAGGAAAACACTTGTATCTTCTTTCCTGTTTTGTAGTTGCCGGTGCATCCGGGTACACAACACTTATTCGGCATTGTCGCATCACTCCAGCATCACGCACGGAAACGAAATTGCCGCAAAACAACAACGGAAAGCAACAAACGTGAAACACCGTCAACACCACGCCGCCGAACCGTCACCACCGCCGCCCGCGCTGCGCTCGCTGCCACTGCTCCCCGAGAGTCGGCCGGCCGGAAATGACGTCAGATTGCTGGGCGCAGGCCTGAAAAGATTTTCCGGGGGTGACGCTCCTACTCGCTTGATTGTGTTTAACTGAGTATTTAGGCACGGGTTACTTTTGTAAATCCCGTAGTCAATAATCGCTGATAGCGTGCCCCTGATAGCCATCAGAAATTGGGCTTGGTTTTCGAAATATGCCAGGCGCTTTTTTTTGAAAGCAAGCTTTGAAGAATTTTTTTAAAAGAAATACTTTCATACGTGCTAGGCAGTGCCTATTGAGGCCCGCAACTCTTTAAAAGCAGGACGAGCTATCATACATTTTATAATATAGCAATGAATTAAGATGATTGAATTATAGATGACAAATTTCTGTGCTAGATTAGGGGCACAAAATACATGTTCGCAGCCCTACGTCTAGAAAGCAGGCAAATAGGAAGCACAGCGTCAAATTTGGATTAGATGCCATGAACTGAGCCTCTCGTGAGGGTAGAAAGAACGAGAAAATTGTTCATTTTCGATGCCCTTTTAAAGGCAGTTGGAATTGCACTGATTGCTGAATTGTCACATTTCCTCAAATTGTTAGAGGCGTGTTTAAAGTCAATGAATCTTTTACTTTTTCTGCAGACCTCTTCGCTAGTGCCATGCCCAAGATCATTTGTTCTCATGTAAAAGAGAGAGCAGAGATGCCTTCGCTGTTTGTACATGAAGAGGTAAGTTTCTTGCGCGTTTTCATTAATGCTACATGTTCTGAACGTTGTACTTTAAGAATTGTTCTTCACACTGGCTCACTACCCTATAAGGAATTTGATTCTTAGGTGTGTTCAGGCTTTCGTAAGTGCCATTTTTGAGCGGTAGTCTTACACTTCACCTCAATTCGGGAATTTGCTGTATGCTGGAAAACTATCTTATCTTTATCATACGAAATTATTGGAATATATGGGTTGTATGCTTCGAGTTCAAAGTAATGTCAATTACATGCCATTTTAAAGGATACACACTACACATTCTTCATATATGGTGCTGCCAGGACAGCACAACATTATTTTATGAAAAGTCATATTTGCTCTTATTACAGGATGAGAGGGTGCAGCTGACGTCCTGCGTAGTATACCCCGGCCCCAGCCTAAAGCAAGCCTAGTTCCTGAACGTCCACGTGGATGACCGAAAAATCTTCCGTGTCAGTAATGATGAAGAAGGAGTGAGAGCACTGATAAGTTGATTTTTTTATTTTCAACTTTGTCTACGGCTGCAAGGCCTTTAACAACCACCATGATACAGCGGCTTTTTCTCGGCGTGAGTTTGGAGTTTATCAAAGAAGTTGTTCAGGCAGTACGACACTCAAATTTTTAGTGTCACAATGCCTGAATAACTTTTTCTAGTGTGGCCATGGTAGATGAACAAATATTGTTATTTGTGTGAGTTATTTTGCTTAAATATAGCTGAACCATTCCATGCCAAACGTACCAGCCACTTTGGCGACCATCTGAAATGTATTTGAAAAAAAAAATGTGCTGACGTATTGCGTTGAAACTGCTAGAATATTTCAGCGAGAAAAAAAGTTTTGTTCATGTGGGTGGCTTATAACTTCCTGGCATAATGCCGTCTGTGTGATGTTTGTGGAAAATTTCGTTTTAAAACTGCCGATTATTTTTTCTAAAGCAAAGTCGGTCTACCTGTTAAGTAAAGGTGCTTCTGTAAGGTATTTGAAGCTGAAAAATATTAGTGTAAATTTTTTGCCACATTTGCTTCCAAGAATACAGCCAAAATGTGTTATGTTTGCATTTTTTATAGCAATATTGCGCTTTGTATGAATATCTGAGCAGTGAATACTTACTCCACAGAAAGTATACTTTGAGGAAAAAATAACTTTAGCCCTCTGAAGCTGATGGAATATACGAAAAAAGATCACGAATTTCACAAAGTCGTGATTTTTGTCCGTATTGAGATGCAATTTGCTCTATGTTGTGATACAAAGAAAAATCATCATTATACCTAAATTGTAAGAAAATGAAATTCTTTCTATAATAAAAAAACTTATCGCAAAAAGAACAGGAAAGAGCGCTGTCAATTGATTTTTATTGAAGGTGCTACAAGCGTTTTTATACTGAGCACAAGAACAGGCCTCATCTGCAACAACACCTGTGTGACCATGACAAAATAATTTTAACCGAGAAAAGAATACTCTTTTTCGGAAAAGATAAGTGAAGGTGTACTGATGCATTGATTCTTGGCCTTTCTGATAAAAAGTTATAAAATCTCTCATTTTACTGCTTGCTTTTTTTTCAAAAACCGTGTTTTATGAAACCTAGGACTGCACTTACATTCTTTACGGTGTCCGGCCATAAGACTACTACAGCCCTTCTTAACATTTAAAGCGTGCTGTCTCGCTCGACCATTGAAGCATTCCCCAGTTTTTCCTATGTTTACTTCTCCACATGTTAGCGGTATCTAATACACATTAGATTGACATTCAGTAAACCTATTCTAGTGACGAATGGTGCAAGATTGACTATTCCTGTTGCTGTAAGTACATGCACTTTTGAAAGCTTGCAAGGGGTGGAAAACCTCAATGTCATATCTGCTGGCTCTTTTCCTAAAATTGTGAGACACTTTATGTACGTAGTACCGTGTACCATGCAAAGGTCATTGGTCATTCTGTTTTTCTTTTTGTCCTGTTTCCTTTAACTTTACTTTCTGCAGGAGGGTTTCGCAAACGAGTGTGATGACGCTGTTGGGGTATTGGCTGGTGCTATCACCCCAGGAGGGCTAAGAATGTTCTGCCTTTTGATAGTGGGCATTCAAAATTAGTGCCAACGGACAGTTGGCTTCGTTCTCAGTGTTGACAGTGGTTCTTCCTCTTTTCTACTTTCTTTCTTTTCTTTCTTTTTTTCTCGTCTTTTTTTCTCCCCCGTTTTTGTTTTTTTTCTTTTTCTAGTTCCCTCTCACTCTCGCAAACATCTTTCAAGGCGAGAGGGACGCGGGAGCAACGAAGTTTGGAAGCTCATGTCAGTATAACTCATCCCCTGATGAAGGGAAGACCCCTCCCGAAACTGTTGGGAAATAAATATATTTATCCTTGTTGACAACGCTCCCGTTGTGCTATATCCCAAACCTATATATATATATATATATATATATATAACTTATGTACAAAGTGGCTGGTACACATGCAAATATTTTTGCACAAGGACCTCAGAACTTTGCATTTATTTTCAGGAGTTTATTTTCATGTACCTCCTTTGTGTGATGAGATTATAATCAGCCCATGAAATTTTTATGAACCTGAATGCTTGCAAACTCGACCTGGACCGAGTTCTCCAAGTGATTTCTTTTGAAGAACTTTTCAATCTCAAGGTGCCTCACCGACTGCCGGCATTTCTAAATCGCAGCTTGCATTAGAAGCTTTTCCGCCTAGAGAACCACCCTAAAACCAAAAATTTAGTGGACAGCTTCGTTTAAACGTATTGAACAGAAGATTAGTCGTCGAGATTTGCAGGCCACGCTGAAAATTAGGCGATCTATGAACGCAGATACTATAATTACAATTAAATGCACTGGCAAAAGACAGTGATCACAGGTTGGCTTTACCGGAGTAATAAAGTTGGCGTTTTGACCATGCACGTTCGGCTGGGAAGTCATATCGCCGAGTTAAAACAAAGACCCCAAACATAAAAAGACACGCGAAAATACCTTACATCTACCCTGACCTTTTTCAGAATGAAAGCGAAGACGTCTGTGATTGGATGCTTAGTAGGCATTGGAGGCCGACTCCAGCAATTTTTCGACCATGTCATGGTAATGGCGATTTTGTGTTCCAGACGCTCTTGCCCACGCCCGATAGCTAAAATTCTCAACATGTTTGAGAATAATCTTAATTAGACAAAAAGACACGATATCAAAACTGCAACAAACCAAGCGCACAGTCTACGTATGATGTAACGTTTGGTAGAAACCTCCGGAGCGTCAAATACTATGTGCGAGACTAACAGTGTATCAGAGGTGTTCGACAGTGGTGACTCTCGCCCAAATTATGCTGTTACCTCACCGTTTTAGGGACGGAGCTCCTTATGCCGTGGGTCATGCGTCCGCGTTGTATGTATGTATGTATGTATGTATGTATGTATGTATGTATGTATGTATGTATGTATGTATGTATGTATGTATGTATGTATGTAGTTGTGGTAATAGTAGTAGTAGTAGTAGTAGTAGTAGCAGTAGTAGTAGTAGTAATGGGTTGACACCTCGCGTTTAGTCCTTAGTATGTCCGGTGATGATTATTTGATGAAAATATTTCAGATGACGGTACTTGGAGTATTCACTGGACGGCCAGACAGATGGACGGGCCAAAGCACGCACGGATGAAAGCATGTACGCATGAACGGACGGCTGCACGGATGCATGGACGGAGGAATAGACAGACCGAGGGACCAACAGACACACGCATGGACGGTCGCACGGACAGGCGTACGTACAATGGCCAAATGCTTGTTAAACGCTGTCCTGATAGGACTGCGGCAAGAAATGATCGGAACATGGGCATGCCGTTTTGTTTGGTAACCCTCCTGATCGCACAGATCGACTTCTCAAGGAGGCCACTGACACGTAGAAAGCCGTGATGGCTAACACTCTGCGTCTTGGTTGAGTGGTTTGAGGAGCCTAGAAAGCAAAACCAACTACCGGCCATGGCACATTCGTCCACAGGAACAAGAAAATCACGCACCAAACCAGCGAAACGTGGGCCAAACACCACGAAGAAAGGAAGAAAACCGCCGAACAATTTCGCCATCCCCTTGTAACCAGCACAGTAAACGCTGCAGCGGCCAAATTAGCGATGCCACCAGCTAGATCACTTCCGTTGACATGCCAAATGTGCCGACACATACACAGTGTTGCCATTAACTCTGGCAGGCCAGGTTAGCTGTATCGAGGCAATCTTTAGATTTCATTTGCCAACAATCATGGCATCTCTGAGCCTGTAATTTGGCGTAAATGTCGGCAATATGCAAAAAGAAAACGTACCCATTGAGTTTCATTCAGTTGCATTCACTTCCGAAAATAGCTGAAGTTGGCCTTCAGAAGGCCATGTAAACCGCGGTTTTAGATAGATCTCTCTATTGCACGGGCCGGCAACCTTTTAAGGTGGAGCGCAAAGTTGCTTGAGGCCTTGTACGGCCCGACCATATAAAGGAGGGTGACACTTTGAAAGGAAAGGAAAATGTGGAATTGTGCAGGTAGTATAACAAAGAAGGGAAACTAAAGTGAAATATACTGTTTACCTTCTTGGTGCATGTCATAAAATGAAATTTCCAGAGGGGAATAGTGAGAACCCAGTTAAGGTACAAACTGCACCTTTGCCTTAAGATAAGAAGCCAGCTTTTTTTACCAGGGGAGTGCGGAGAGTCGGGACGTCGTGCTGGCGGCTGAATTTCAGTATTCCGAGCATCGCAGATGGCTGATCTCTGCTATCCAACTATCGGCAAAAAAAAACCGTGAGAAGCAGTGAAGTGTGACGCACCGGCCAGGATACATCTTGCCGTCGACACAAAGCGTGTGGGGCGAATTTGAAATCGTGGATAGCTATCAGAGTACAGAAGAGTGTACAAAAAAAGAACGTGCACACGGCTTTCATTTTGTTGGTAATGTAAGTTTCATAGTGCTCACCGGCTGTTGGGTAAACAGTTTAGACATTTCACCAGCAACTAGGAGGCACGTCTCTGTTTGAATTTTTTAGTATTCTGTGCAGGCGCTCCTGCTCTGCCTTTCTCAGTCACGTCAAAAAGACACCCAAGTCTGCTGAATCCACACCGGACGCTTCACTCTTCATGCTATAGAACAAACGAAGTGATTGTAGCCTGCAAATTGTACGGGTGAACATTTGCACGGCTGTGTTCAAATGTTGCCATCTTTATCATTATTCTCGATAACATTTCTTGTTTTCCTCTAGTACATACCAGTCGCACACTTCACTTGAATTTTTTCGCAGTGTTAAAAAAAACTCAACGCGCCTGCATTTACGATTTTGGATGCCTAGAACATGGTTTTTCCTGCCTACCCTAGGCGTCTAAAACGCCCGTTTTTAACCCCTGAACCACGGTCTTTGCTCTTTGTTGCACACCACTGACAAGTGGCATGATGTGCACTTCGTATTTCTACATCCAGCATCCGTTCGTGAAGGTTTGTTGCTTAGGCTACTTTGTTCTTTCCCTGTGATCCGAATAATTCAAGACCAACGACACTATGGCCCCTTTGTCATTCACTGTTTGCGCATTTTTCTTTTTACCCTTTAGGGCTGGTAATAAAACCTATTGCATACAAAAGTGCATTAGTTAATAGTGAAGTTTTCAATACTGTGTTGTTGCTGTTTTTAGAACGGCTCGCATTGCGCGTCTTGTGGTTTCAACTATTTGAAAACCGTGGCAGTTTTTTTTCTTGCAATAAAATAAAAAAGAAAGAAGGAGCAATTGCGACAAAGTAAGACACTGTTCCAATTTTCATTCTTGGCCATTTAACGGAAAAACTGGTGCAAAGCTTGCCCCCTTTTTGCATATTTGTAGACTTCGACACCTTGACAAAATACAAGCACGGAAAAAAAGCAAGTATCAATGTCACGTTTACCCGTGGTGTTGAACTTTATTGTTAATGAAAAGCTGTTAGTCATACTCCTTCCTCCAGCTGGCGACATGCCTGATAATGCTGTGCAAGCTTAGGTCTCCTCACTTCTACAAATTTATATTTTACTCTTGTTTTTTGCAACCCATAGCGGCTGCCCATTTGACCTGAAGTGTTCACTGCACACATAATTTATTGGAACATTATTTTATTCAAATAAAAAGAGCATTTAGCAGCGATAGCACTGTTTAATTTCTTATTCAATCAGTCATCTCACCCAAGAGCCACAGGTAGTACACCTCACTGCATTAGTATTACACCTAAAGGGGCACTAAAGGCAAACATCAAGTCGCCGTTGATTGGTGAAATAGTGATGCACAAATCTGGTAGTGTTACTTTCGTGCTAAGGAAGGGCTTCCTTTGAATGAAAATTATGTTTTAGTGGTCCGCGTCGGCTTAGCAAACTTCGATTTACCCGCCTCAAGGAGCGGACCATCTCACGACACTGTCACCGTGCACAACGTCACCCGGTTTTCATGCGCGGCCGCCGGCACTATTAGCAGCAAAATGAAGGAAAGGAGAGGCACAGCAGTAGCAACGGCCATTGATCAATTTCCAGCGATTGGCTCTGAGATGGCAGACGTGTTTTGGTTCAACTGGGCCTCGCTAGATGACACAGCCTGTGCAGTTTGCGGGGCTTGTGTAATTAACAAGCAGCATTTTATTGCGTTTCTTGATGCATGGATGGTTCTTTGTTTACTGCTGCTAGATCTATTACTGATAAATAATTGTAGGCGGTTTGTCTGACGTCATCAGAATAATGTAGGGAATGCTCTACATCAGCATACGTATTTTTCGTGATTTACCTTAAATTATCGGTAAGTATGGCACTGCTTTTGATAATATTGTCGTTTTAGATGTCGTAAATTGAGCTTTAACTCTCACGTAAATTATTTTACTTTAGTGTCCCTTTAAGGTCGCTCGCCTACTATTGCTGACTACTTTTCGTGTCTCGTTTACTTGCGCACAACTACAGAGTGCAGTCGGTTGTCAAGGGATATGGGCTAGTATTCATAGACTATTCTAAGCCTCAGCACGAGTACCTAATTGCAGTGAGGGAGCTGTTTGTCTTTGAAAAACATCATCAGCCTTCCAACACCTGAATTCTGTGCTCGATTATGAAAATATTTTCAAAAGACGCAGCGTTTTTCTATATAATAATGCATATACAGCCGTTTTTACTTTAGTATACGCATATACGTGTACACGACATAATGAAAGCCACACAGTGCAGCCAGCCTGTCTACCACACCGTTCCCATATTCATCTAAAATTTAGCGTCATTGTCCTTGTTTTGATGGTTCACCTGTAAGTTGATTGACGTGTAATGTAGACGTTGCGAGCAAGTCCGTTCAGACATCGACCATATACACAGGGCATATGGTTTGCAGCGCAAGTCAGATCTTGTTACGCCGTGCTTTCTTAGAGCTCTGACGCTTTGCCGTCTGATCTTCACGTGTACACACTTCCAATACTTGATACCCATGTTACCTGCGGCAGCACGAACACTCATCATTGTTAGAATGTAGTGCTACCCTTGCGTATCTTCGTCCACCCAGCTTACCACGAAAGGCTAACACATTTACCTCTTTGCACAGAGAATTCAACACTGAATTTTTTTAAAACAACCTATACGCCCTGCAATGCCTTATGAATCAGCTTTCACCCACGTAGACGTCGAATGTTACTTATGCCACTGTAGTGGAACGTCTTACCTGTGATCAATGCAACTTTTCCTACGAAGCCAGACATTGTCTGTACTATTCAGTGCAGGCCTTAAAGCGCTTTATGCTGAAGCAAACAAGATGACGCTATGCAAGCAGCGCAGCTGCGCGCAGATAAATGAAGCATTTCGCATTTTCTATCATTCTCATTTTCTTTGGTTGTCACATATGTCTACCCGTCATCCTCTTCCTGTACGAATCAGGCAGCAATCGGTTCACTGTAGTACATTCGGTACTATATTTAGTATGTATGGAGAGTCAATCTTGCGGTAGTACAGTTACAGCTTCACTATGAGGTTATAATGTGTTGTAAGTGCAAAAGCACTTTGCAGGGCTTAACGCACGTTCGCGCATGTGCGTGCAATTGTTGAATGTTTAACTTCCCAAAACCAAGAAATTAGTAAGAAAAACGCCATAAACCGCGGCTTCGCAAATCCCGACCACCAGGGGTTGTTTAAGGTACTCCTAAATGCACCATAAATGCTTTACAGGCAAGAGTTGACTCGATGATTGGTTGATTTATTTAGCGCCAGAATAACTCAATGCAGACCACCCATCTCATTGCGTCTTCTTTCTTTTTCTCTCCTCTGTCCACTTCCCTCGTTACAATCATTCCTGGCATAGAGGAATCCATCGTGATGAGGTAAAGGCAGATACACAGGTGTGATCAAAAGTGTGCAGACCACGGGATCGCTCGGCAAAAAGCATCGACACACCAGCTAGCGACGAGACACGACGAAACACCTGCTGCAGGGTGCATGCGTGTCTTTTTATACCACTTGGCTTCTCTTGCCGCTCTTTTCCTCGCGGTTATGGCACTCGTAGTCAGAACGACAACTGCGTGTCGCTGTCTTTGCTCCATTGGATCTGTGCCGTTTGTTTCCGTAGCAGCTGTGACCGTGTCGGTTCAAGCACCAGCTCACGTTGTTATTGACACCAGTTGATTAGGATAAGTAAGCATTGCGAGCATCGCACAACGTGACAAAGCTAAACGCACAAAATTAAACTTTCGCTGGCCAGCGTGCCTTTGTCAGCCTAATCCAAGTTGCACTAAAACGAGCTTAGTTAGGTCAATGTTGATTGATTGATTGATATGTGGGGTTTAACGTCCCAAAACCCGAGCATGATTATGAGAGACGCCGTAGTGGAGGGCTCGGGAAATTTCGACCACCTGGGGTTCTTTAACGTGCACCCAAATCTGAGCACACGGGCCTACAACATTTCCGTCTCCAGTTAGGTCAATGTTAATGTAGACGAAATCAACTGAACATGAATAATTACACTCCATTAAACACTATTACTCCTAAAAGCATCCTATGCAGCAACAGATGTCTATATTAGGTGGATCGAAACGTGATTTGCATAATTCTGCGACATCAAACTCGAATACTTAGGGTTGGCTACAATGTCACGCACACTATTCTACAATATTTATAAGTATTGTTGAGGCTAATCAGATATATAGTTAGGTAGATCAAAGTTGACCCGTTCAGGAGTAATCAGGTACTTGCTGAGCTTGGATTCTCTGAGCTCATAAAAATTCGACTTCAATTTTGTTACTTATTTGTGCTTTATTAGGATGTTGCCTAATAAAGCTTATATAGGCCAATCGGTGTAATTATGCAATGGTCAAGTAATATTACCCTGCTGTTATCTTGCTGTTTGGCTAATTAGCCTAGATAAACACAATTACTCTAATTAGGCTACGTGAAATTCCAGTATGTAGGGTGCTTTAGTTGAATTTCAGACTAATATTCAGTAATAGCTATTATATTTATAATTTAACACTCAATTTTCATACAATATCTCAATAAGTACGGAGTCACTTAAGAGTACTTAGTATCTTACTGGCATGAACTTTCGGGGGCTCATGCAGAAGTCGACGTAAATTCATTGGCTGTGATAAGGTTTGCTTTGTACAAGCTGATTTTGCTCGGCTACGTTAAGGATGAACATTAAAAACTTTGCTAATTAGATGTGGCTATACACTATAGAGCTCAAAGGGGCTAACCACTCTGCCACAATCTTTACTCCCAAAAGAATGAACGATTCGTTCTTTCGGGAGTGACTGTTAGGAAACGAACTGTTTGGTCCTTAGTAAGTTTGAGGGACGACATTTCTAGCAGTAAAAGTTACCCCCGTATGTGAGGAACTGAATGCGTAGCGAGGAACTGCTAGTCCCACCAGTTGCTGTCTTCCTGAAAAAAAATTGCTTTACTACGCCTTTTTGCTGAATGACAGAGAGCTAGGAGGTCGATGAATGCATTTGACAACGTATGCGATCAATACACAGGAAGTAAGCAGAGAAATAAACTAGATATTGCGACGAACGAAATAACAGAGACAGCCACGAATCGACGTTTTGCTCGTCCCCACACTAAGAAGCAATGCTCTCTTCTTTCTCCACTTCCAAGTGATTTCCCGCTACAGTTGGTGGCTCGTACCCATTTACTTGTGACGTTATTCCCTCTCCTCAAGAAGCATCGTCTCGATGCTGGTGATGGGCGTTGAAAAAAATGAAAAAGAAAAGATGTTACCTTGGAATCTAAGAACTGCGTCGTAAGGCAAACAAAAATTGGCTAGTGTCACTGAAGTACTCAATAAAGAATTAATTTAGGACACAAGACACATCAAAAAGAAACAAAGTGACAGAAATAGTCATTGAATGGTATGTCAGGCCACGTTCGATTGACGACGCGAGAAATGTGGCTTGAGCATTGACACATGCACTACATTAGTTTGTGGAAACCGACGGGAACGTGTTGAGGTGCCCTCAGGGAGACCTTCGTATGTAACGTCGCTGAGTCGTCGTAGAATTTTGTACGGGCCGAAGTAGCGCCACAGCAACTTTTCAGTTAACAACACCCAAGCATCGTCGCCTGGTTGGAAGGTAATCTCTCAGTGTGTGAGGTTGTAGCGGCGCGAGTCGGCAGCTTGGCGAGCCTGAATACGGCGTAGGGCGAGTCGGAGGATAGCGGAGACAGCCTTGTCTGTAGTGCTGTAGAATGTCTGTTTAAGTCACCAAAGGAGTTAATTCTTGACAGGCCTGGGAAGGCGAAGAACCAGAGGTTCAAGACGCGCCTCCTTGGTGCGTTGAGCGAGTAAGGCAGCGTCTGCGTAGAACATGCCCAGGTTGTTGAGAAGAAGCATTGCGTCGAGCGTCGTAGTGCTTTCTCGACTATGAACTGAGTGAAATTGGGTAAAACCTGTACTCTCTTGGACTGCTGTATTGTAAGCAAAAGTTACGTAAGGGAGTATATCGTCCCAGTTCCTGTGATGAACGGCCACATACATTGACAGCATATCTGCAATGGTCTTGTTCAACCGTTCAGTGAGTCCATTTGTTTGGGGGTGATAACCCATGGTTTTCAGTTGTTCTCTACCACTTAGTCTCAGCACTTCTTGAAGCATCTCCGTGGTTAAAGCTGTCCCCAGATCAGTTTTGTCACAGCTGGCGCTCCGTGATGAAGTACAATGCTGGTGACGAAAAACTGGGCAATTTCGGCTGCGGTAACTTTGGGCAGGGCCTTCGTTTCACTGTAACGCATTAAATAATCAGTGGCAATCACAATCCACCGATTTCTAGACGAAGATGTAGGAAATGACCCGAGCAAGTCAATTCCAATTTGATGGAATGGTGCTTTCGACGTGAAAATAGGCTGTAGTAGTCCTTCTGGTCAGACAGGGGGAGTCTTACAGCGCTGGCAGTCACGGCATGTGCGGACGTATTGCTTGATTGTCTTCGCGAGGCGTGGTCACTAGTAGGAGTGGCGAATTTTTTTCAAGGTGCGCGTATAGCCAAGGTGTTCAGATGAGGATTCGTCGTGACAAGCATGTAAAATATCGTCACGAAGCGAGGTTGGCGCAACCAGTAGGTAAGTAGCCTGCGTATGGTCGAAATTTTTCTTATAGAGGACCCCAACCCTGATGGAGAACGAGGCCAGCGAAAGTGCGAAGTTTCGAGGAAGGCTACTTTTTCGGCCTTCAAGGTAGTCAATTAGCGGGCTTAGCTCCATTTTGTCGCGTTGTTGTGGTGCCAAGTTGGTTGCTGGTACAGAGTAAAAGAATATATCGTCCTCTTCAACTGACTGCGTCCTGACTTGTGAATGACTATAACGTCAAATTCTTGCAGGCGAAGGCTCCACCATGCTAGACGACCGGAAGGATTCTTGAGGTTGGCGAGCCAGCATAAATAATGGTGGTCGCTAACTACCCTGAATGGTGGACCGTACAAATAGGGCCGGAACTATGTTAGAGCCCATACAACGGCTAGGCATTATTTTTCTATTGCAGAGTATTTTTTCTCTGCGAATGATAGTGTTTCACTTGCATAGGCAAACACTATCTACTAGGAGCTCTATCTACTAGGAGTGTTGCATAGGCAAACACTAGGAGCTCCAATAGAGCTCAAAGTTCGACGTTGCTGTCATCCATGTGTAGCTCTGTGGCAGCGTTGTCGTCAAAGTGACCGAACACAGGTGGGGCTTGGAGATGGTTTCGTAGCGTGTCAAACGCGTGTTGCTCATCCTGGCCCCAAACGAATGGTACGCCGTCTTTTGTAAGTTCATTTAGTGGTCCAGCAATTTCAGAAAAGCCTTTGACAAAGCGTTTATAATATGCGCACAGTCCCAGAATGAAGCGACATCGCGCGTGTTCGTTGGGACAGGAAATGCGGCAACAACATTTGTTTTCTCAGGGTCGGGGTGTGTACCGGCTTGGCTGACAACGTGACAAAAAACTTCAGTTTCTCGAAAGCAAAGTGTCATTTGTCAGGTTTGAGAGAAAATCCAGCTGTTCGAATCGCCTGAAGAACTGTCTGTAAGCACTGCACGTGCTGCTCAAACGTGTCTGAGAAGACGACCACATCGTGAAAGTAGACAAGAGACGGTTGTCATTTTAGCCCAGAAAGAACTGTGTCCATCACTCTTTGAAAAATAGCTGGCGCCAAGCATAAGCCGAAGGGAAGGACCTTGAACTCGTAGAGTCCGTCAGGAGTAATGAAGGCAGACTTTTCGCGGTCGCGGCTCATCAACAGGAATTCGCCAATAGCCGCTGCGTAGATCCATGGAAGAAAAGTAACGAGCGTTGCGAATGCGGTCCAGTGAGTCAACTCTTCGTGATAAAGGATATACGTATTTCTTCGTGTTATTACTCAACTTCCGGTAGTCAACGCAAAATCGCAGGGTACCATTTTTTTCTTTGCTAACACAACAGGGGGCGCCCAGGGACTAATGGATGGCTGGATGACATCGTCCTTGAGCATCTGCTGGTCCTGTTGGCGTATAGCGTTTTGTTCTTTTTGCGAGACTCTGTGGGCGCGCTCTCGAATGGGTCTCTTGGTAGGCTCGGTGATGACACGATGTTTGGCAAGCGGTGTTTGGTTCACTTTCGAAGTCATAGCGAAGCAGTCTCGAAATAAGTGGAGTAGCTTCGAAAGGTGTTCTCGTTGTGCGGACTGTGGACCCTCGTTTACGTCGAGAGTGCTTGTGAATGTCATGGTGGAATAGTCGCGCGACGAAAGGGTAGGTAATGTTGAGGGACCAGGGACGTCGGCAATATACTCAATGTATGCAATCGCAGTGTGTTTGGTAAGGTGGCGATACTCCTTGCTGGAATTCGTGACTAATGGACAAGCCTGCTCCCTTCTGGGCGGAACAATACCTCGGGCAACGCAGATTTGTTGTGCAAAAAGTACGGACAAATTTCCTTCCGCCATTACAGCATCAGGATTGTCTTGGCCATATTCAACGCTGATAAAGTAGCTACTGAAGGGAGGCAGAGTAGCATGTTCGGAGGACACACGTAGGGCAGCCTTCAATAAGTGGACGTTTTCAGGTTCAGCCTAAAATGGGTCCTCGAACGTCACCTACAAGTCTCGCAGGTCAATGATTGCGCCATGTCTGCGAAGAAAGTCCTGTCCCAAAATGAGCGGACGGGAACACACAGGTAATACGAGGAAAGACCCTGTGAACGTCGAAGCATGGACTCGGACACGGGCTGTGCACATTCCAGTCGGCGTGATGAGGTGTCCTCCTGCCGTGCGCAACGGAGGTCCTCCAACGGGGACGCAACTAGTAACCTAGTTACCTTCCTCAGTTGGGAAGCGAGGGCGCTCCTTACAACCGAATATACGGCGCCGGTGTCGATAAGGGCAGTGACGACGTGATTATCGACGTGTATGGTGACGTCGGCGGAAACAGTCTTCGGACTTTCGGAAACGACTGAAAAATGAGAACGGTCTTCGTTGGGTCTTTGCGTCGAGGGAGGCTCCTTGACAGGTCGTTGGGACGCGGATTCACCCCCAAGAGCCGTGGTTCCTAGTTTCCCTTTGGGGACTTGGTGACCGGCCTCTGAAAGGAGCATAAGATGACGAGGAAATGCTTGGTGACGTAAGGCGGTGAGTTGATGGTGATCGTGATTGGTGTCGTTGACCAAGGCGACAAGCTTGCTGGCCTGTAATGTACGCTTCGATGTTGCGGGGACGCTCACCATATAGCGGGCACCGAACATCAGGGTAGAAGCCACGGAGATAAAATTGGCGGTACTGGCAATTGCGGTAGACGTGGCCCGCTTCGCCACAGTGGTTGCAGAGTGGACGGTTATCTGACGTACGCCACGTGCTGGCCATTGTGGCGTTCTGTAGCGATCGAAACGGATGATAAGTTGGTGCACTCGGAAACCTTGAGGTGGGTGGCGGAGTCGAAGAGGTGCCCTGGAATGGACGGCTAGCCTGATCCATTGTTCGCATAGTGCGATCAGGAGAATGTGGTGCAGGAGATGGCAGGGCTGCCGTTTAAGTCAGCGCAGAGGCCCCAGGCCTTGTTGGCGCGAGTGGGTGACCACCTGTCAGATCTCATTTCGGATTAAGTTTGCGAGAGCATTTACGGGTGATTGGGATCTCGCTGCTTGGAGTTGGCGCAGCTCGTCCCGCACGATGCTTCTTACGAACTCTGTGAGGGTATGCCTCTCACTGTCAGCCCCGATAAAGCATGCAGTAGTGGTGACGTCGTGGTGTTCATACTGTGACGACCGATGCTGGAGAGTACGCTCCATTGTGGTTGCCTCATTTAAGAATTCCGCCACAGTCATCGGTGGATCGCGCACAAGTCCAGCGAAGAGCTGCTCTAATATCCCACGCATTAAATGCCGCACTTTTTTTCCTCGGACATTGCAGGGTCAGCACGCTTTAGGAGTCAAACCATGTCTTCGAAAAACATCGAAACTTTCTCGTTAGGTCGTTGGTTACGAGACGAGAAGGCCTGCTCCGCTCTCCCTTTCTTTAGGCACTGCGGTACGCATCGGAAAACTGTCAGCTGAACTCTTGCCACGTCACAAAAGAACCCTCGTGATTCTCATACCGTGTTTTGGCAGAATCTCCCACCGCAAAGTAACCTCTGCGCAGCTTGCGAGCTTCATCCCATTCGTTTATGTTGGCGATTCAATCGAAGCGGTAAAGCCAGTCATCAACATCCTCATAAATGTCTCCATGAAATGAGCGTGGTGTTTGCGGTGCATGAAACACATGCGGAAGAAGAGAATAGGCGTCGTTGGTTTGACTCACCTGGTTGGTAGTCGAGGTTCTTATCTCGTCTTGGAAGAAAGGACTGTATTAGGGAGATATTCATCGCAGGCAGCGACTGCTTCTTGCCATGGGAGCTGTAGCTGTCACCAAGTAGCTTGGTGTGTCGGCTTAAAATCTAGCTGAGGCGTATTCACCCAGCACCTCTACAAGTGCCACGAACTGAATAACAGAGAGAGCCACGAATCGACGTCTTCCTCGCCCCCAGACCAGGAAGCAATGTTCTCTTCTTTCTCCACTTTCAAGTTATTTCAAGCTACAGTTGATGGCTCATAACCATTTACCTCATCATCATCATCATCATCATCATCATCATCATCATCATCATCAGCCTGTCTACGTCCACTGCAGGACAAAGGCCTCTCCCATGTTCCGCCAGTTAACCCGGTCCTGTGCTTGCTGCTGCCAATTTATACCCGCAAACTTCTTCATCTGATCTGCCCACCTTAGCTTCTGTCTCCCCCTAACCCGCTTGCCTTCTCTGAGAATCCAGTTAGTTAACCTTAACGACCAGTGATTATTCTGTCTACGCGCTACATGCCCGGCCCATGTCCATTTCTTCTTGATTTCAGCTGTGATATCCTTAACCCCCGTTTGTTCCCTATTCCACTCAGCTCTCTTCTTGTTTCTTAAGGTTACACCTACCATTTTTCTTTCAATTGTTCGCTGCTTCGTCCTCAATTTAAGCTGAACCCTCTTTTTAAGTTTCCACGTTTCTGCTCCGTAGCTAAGTACCGGCAAGATACAGCTGTTATATACCTTCCTCTTGAGGGATAGTGGCAATCTACCTGTCATAATTTGAGAGTGCTTGCAAAATGTGCTCCACCCCATTCTTATTCTTCTATTTACTTCAATCTCGTTGTTCGGCTACGCGGTTAATACCTGCCCTAAGTAGACATTGTCTTTTACAGAATGAAGTGCACTACTACCTATCTCGAAGCGCTGCTCTTTTCCGAGGTTGTTGTACATTTCTTTCGTTTTGTGGAGATTTATTTAAGACCCTCCTTTCTGCTCTCCTTGTAAACTTCGTAATCATGCGTTGCAATTTGTCCCCTGAGTTACCTAGCAATGCAATATCATCGGCGAAGTGCAGGTTACTAAGGTACTTATCAATATCTCTTATTCGTAACTGTTCCCATTCTAGGCTTGTGAAAACCTCCTGTAAGCACGTGGTAAGTAGCATTGGGGAGATTGTGTACCCCTGCCTTACACCCTTCTTGATTGGTATTCTGTTGCTTTCTTCATGAAGCACTATGGTAGCAGTTGATCCCCTGTATATTTCTTCCAGAATGATTATATATACTTCATTGACGCAATACTTTTTTGCAGACAAGTTGGTTCATACTTCAAAAATTGAATTGCTGCACAAACTTGAAGAAAAAAACAAGGGAGACAGAAAAGAGCGCAGAAAATAGAATCGCACTTGTCTTCACGATTCAGACTTCATCAGCTTAGAAACTTAGTATTGCTTCAACATATTTCTAGTTCTGTGGACTCTTTCCTACGTTACCTTAAGAAGCCACAAGCTGCTAAGGCTTGCGTGAACCTTATCGCACAGTCCATCTGCATGTCTCGATATCTGTCCTACTGCCTAAAGAAGAAATACTATCCAATTGAAAGTATTGCTTCAACATATTTCTAGTTCTGCGGACTCTTTCCTACGTTACCTGAAGAAGCCACAAGCTGCTAAGGCTTGCGTGAACCTTGTCGCACAGTCCATCTGCAAGTCTCGATATCTGTCCTACTGCTTAAAGAAGAAATACGTTCCAATTGAAGTGAGAGTACTTTTCGGCGCTCTGGAGCCATCCTGAAGGCACGGCAAGAGAGTTTGTAAGCTGATGAAGTCTGAATCGTGGAGACAAGGGCGATTCTATTTTATGCGCTCTTTCCTGTCTCCCTTGTTTTTTTCTTCAGCAATTCAATTTTTCAATGACGCCTTGATTCCACAGTGTCTGCATGACGGCTGATATTTTTACTGAATCAACCGCCTTCTCATAATCTATGAAGGCTATGTATAGTGGTTGGTTAGATTCTGAGCATTTCTCTATTACGTGATTGATAGTATGAATGTGGTCGATTGTTGAGTAGCCTGTTCAAAATCCTGCTTGTTCCTTTGGTTGATTGAATTCTAATGTTTTCTTTACTCTATTAGCAATTACCTTTGTAAATAGCTTGTATAGTACAGAGAGCAAGCTAATCGACCTGTAATTCTTCAAGTCCTTCTCATCTCCTTTCTTATGTATTTAGATAATATTAGCGTGCTTTCAAGACTCTGGTACTATTCCCGTCAGGAGACCCCTCGTAAACAGGGTGGTGAGGTGTCTCCTGACCTGTTACAATATAATTCACGACAAACACACAGGATTCAATCTCGTGACCATTAGATCAGCAGTCGCGTACGTTAACAACAATACCCTACTCCGGTTCATATCACAGTGAAAGTTACCGGGTCATATGTAGGCAACGTCTGGACGCTGCGCGTTATGCCATGTTACTCAAGCTAAAAAATAATTCTAATTGATCTTAAGGCTTCAGTGTTTGGCAAGCAATCATTCGGTGATCGCGTCCGTGAAACTGTGAAATGCGTTGAGTAGGTATTTCTGCGTGCGCGGTTCGGGTGCATTTGTATGCTTCATGAGAGTTTGCATATAAAATGTTCTCGTATATGTTGCCGTCACTGGGCTAAGCTTGCTCACTCTATAGAGTATAGGGCGTGGTTGGTAATGTTGTTCAGCGAAGATGTCTGTTTAATCACAAAAAAAGAACGCTTGAAGAAACAACCAAGCTTATCCAGCGCTTCGTGTCAATTCTGAACCATCGGGCGCACACACCAATTGAGCACATTTTCTTTGTACAAAATATACACTCTAGGAGAGGCAATAAAAGGAACAATGATTCATTGGAACGAATGCTGTCCAGCCGACTTCACGAAGACCTACCGCCCCATCGACAGCTGCTGAGAGCGTGTTCGTAGCAGCGAGATATTGACTTTCCTCGGATGATGATATGTGGGGTGTAACGTCCCAAAACCACACTATGATTATGAGAGACGCATAGTGGAGGGCTCCGGAAATTTCGACCACCTAGACTTTCCTCGGAAGGCGCAACGCTTTCTATCATCGGTTTTCTCACAACGTAATTTCACAAAAGTTCATAATTTTGGACAGAACTGTTCGTGCAATTGTAGTTACGTCAAATCGCGTAAAGATTCGACCAAAACTGCTTTTTCACGGAACCTATCATAATGCAATGGAACAGTTCAAAACGTGTTATGAAGCTCAAGCAGCCCGTTCTGAAGTTTAAAGTTTCAAGCTTTCATTGCAATATGCGTGTGAGCCCACTTATTTATCAATTAGGCTTGCACTTCATTTTAGAAATTTAAAACTGAAACGTACCTTGCATCGCTACAAGCGAGCAAAATTGCCGACGTGGTCACAGACTGCCTGTGTTAGCAGTGTCAAACCAAGCTAAACATGCAACGTTAACAGGTGACCTCCCTCAGTAGTTGTTAACCTTTTAAAAAATCACATTTTGCGGAGTCTAAGTGATTTTTTTAAAAAGTGTGCAAACCTCTCATGGGCAATGGTTATTTGTGCTGCACTGGAAGCAAAGCAGTTTATGAACAGCCGTATTTGCTACAGCTGATGTACAGCCAGGTATCGATGGCTTATGCACATTTGCAATTCTATAGCAGACGGCACAGCTCTCGCAACACTGTGTAGCGCGACCTCACTAACCATGCGGGTTTTCTTCGCAAGAACGTCAGTGTTAAAAAAACGGTGCGCGTCACATATCAACAGCACGGAGGTACATCTGGTGTATTGATGGCAGTCTTGCTTACACTCAAATGTTAGGTGAAATGACAGTCGGCGCGTAGCATTTCAATAGTGTAGCACTTCATTCCAGTATCGGATCACGTTTCTTGCAGCCCAGAGATGATTCAGTTCAAAACAAGAGACGGAAATTACAACCACATAACGATAACACATCCACTAGACACCGCTACACCAACGAGGGTTGCCCTGACGGGAACACCACGGCATGCATTGATACAGCTTGAGCGCGAGTACACCCCCCCCCTTTTTTTTGAGGATAGGGGGCTTACACACTTGCTTATGTTTATGCTATATAAACAATATTACTTTGCTCCTGACGTAGTTGTCGTAGTTTTCACAACTATATGAACTAACTCAACTGTTCACAGCTCATTTTTTCAGGTAACAATTCGCTTACGCGGATGCTCACTATTCCTTCGAGGCCACCTCTGTGCAGGCAAGTTCCGCGGCAGTAAGAGTTGCTCCGCATGGTCTGACAGTTCCTCCCTCTGTTTGCACACGGCGCTCTCTTTTTGCAGTTAATTCCTCCACGGACTAACTGTTAGTTTCAGGGACGAAATGCAGCACTTACTCCCATTTCGCTTCTTTTTCGCTTCTTTGCGGCTTAGAGTGTACTTATTTCGAGTCATCTGTGCTAAATTAAACCTAACTTCGCTTAACATAAAAACACCAAGCATGACTGGTCTTAACTAAACCTGGTTAAGCCCTACTTATTTATGTCACAAAGTGCTCGACCACATTTGAATAATTTCGGCTACATTACTTCGACATTGATATGCACATTTAAGTGCAACTTAGATTAGCCCGACAAAGGCAAGCTGTCCTGGGAAAACCTTATTTTGTGCGTTTGGCTTCGTCAGCTTGTGTGAGGCTTGCTATGCTTACTTATCCTAATCAACTGGTGTTAATAATAACGCAAGCCGGTGCTTGAACCGGTCCCGTCACAGCCGCTACACGGCAAAGATTCGATGGAGCAAAGAAAGGGACACGCAGTTGTCATTTCAGCTAGGAGCGTCATAAATGCAATCAACAGAGCGACATGAGACGAAAAATATTAAGACGGGACGCGCATGCGCCCTGCAGAAGGTGTCTCGTCGCTAGCTGGTGCGTCGATGCATTCAGCTACGCGATGCTGTGGTCTGCACACATTTTGATCGCACCTGCACACCAAGCAAACTGGAATGAAGCGTTTCCGCCTACATCGAAATGCGAGTGCCGCGGCCGGGATTCGATCCCGCGACCTGTGAGTCAGCAACATAAACTGGCATGCGTTTTCTTGTGAATGGGTGTGTGTGTGTGCTCGCCTACATTTATTATCAGACCACATGATCAGCATGACGCTGGCTGATGCTCATTTTTTATGAATAGTTTTTTGAGGTGTCTCTGTTGATATGAACCCTGCGTGATTCATAAATCAAGCATGACACAAAAGTAGCAGCTCTCCGTGGAGTTGTCATTTATTATATAATACACGCAAGCACATATTTTAAACACTTGCAGTTTGGCGCACGTGCTTTGGCGCCACGTACATTTGCAACGGAAAGAAACGCAAATAGGGCGGCATAGGGAGGACAGGGTAAAATTTGCATGGCACCGTTCACCGTACTAGTAAAAAAAAAGGCAAAGTTTTTGTCGCGCGGACGAGCCGCGCTTCCTTTGTTTTTCTTTTGCGCGCACAGAAAACGTAATTTTTGGAGCCCTTATCTCGAATTTTGCACGTTATGGTCAGCGCTCCATCGTCATTCTGGAAAGCAGGCACGCGCTATTGTTTTGATTGATATATGGGGATTAATATCCAAAAACCATCATATGAAAATGAGAGACGCCGTATCGGAGGGCTCCAGAAATTTTGACCACCTGGTGTTCTTTAACGCGCACCCAAATCTGAGCACACGGGACTACAGCATTTCCGCCTACATCGGAAATGCAACCGCTGCAGCCGGGATTCAATTCCGCGACCTGCGGGTCAGCAGCCGTGTACCTTAGCCACTAGACCCCCCCCCCCCCCGGTGGGGAACACACTATTTATGCAATGTGAGTTGCCACAAAAGTCTTATTATAACTAAGACCGGAAAACTGCCCGTGAAGTTCTTCTGTTTCCAATGCAAGCAGTGCGAGAAGCAGAGGCGTCAAGGGTGGATTACGGCATTTCGCCTTACTCCACAGTCTCGTTACTTAGAATTTTTTTTGTCGCGCGCAGTACTACAAACTTTTATTTACCTGAAACAAACCTGGTGGCTGGATTCATAATAAAAGAAAGCGTGTTTGTAAACTGAAAATACAGCCAATAGAGAACTCCTGTACATTTCGCGATTGGGCTTTGGCATTCCAAGACAACCACTGGTATTGCGAAAGTGGTGGAGCTTGCTAGCTTGATACACCTAAAATACCGTACTGTGAGGCTTAGAAGTGTTTCATTCAGCTGATAGTAGTAGACTTCTCGTCACCGCTCAGTGAAAGCAGATTTGTGCTGCGGGTTCACGCTGAGCGTTTATATGTGCAGGTCTTGCAAGCAACACTCACTGATAAGTTAGCATGATGAGGTCTTGTGATGGTAGGATCGAAGTCATGAGCTAGATTCCCACATACGTCATGGCTGCATCACCACGAGAGTGAAACGCAGTAACAGTGCGCTCAGATTTCGGTAAGCATGATAGCGAAGGCATGTCGGAGTTGCATATTTCAAGCGTTTAGTGGAATTACGCCCGATGTAAACAGAAGTAACGTTCAGAGTGTGTGCACTCTCTTTTCGTTGTCGTTGCGCCGTATACACATCGTAGGATTAAGGTGCACGATAAAAAAAACAAAAACCTAAGGTGGCCGGAATCAATCTGGATGCTCAAAACACGACATACCTTCTGATGGAATGAAAAAAAAAAAACTTTATTTCTGCCCAATAATGTATTGATGATTTTGGCGCGTACAATATTATGTCATCGCAGGCACCCAAGCCACAGGGGATACACAACTACCGCTATGAAAACGAGCTGAAGAAAGGACGAAGGCAGATATAAAACTTTCGATGGTTTTGCTAAATTTGACATGCTTACCCGGGGCAACTTTCTGCGTGACAAGAAACACGCTTGATTCTAGTGGGTATTGGGTGATACGAAGAGGACCAAGCGAGCTGTCAAACAACGTGATCAACATTCCAATCAGTGAACACGCTGCGTGATAAGGTGTGGAAATTATCCGAAATAAAACATGCGCTGCAAAAAACATTCATGGTCGAACTGGACATAACATACGTTTTGTGCGCACTATTATACTTTCAAAAGAGCTGCGAAAACAAAAAATAAAAGGCGTAATTGAACTTATAATACGACCTTAACAACATCCGATGAAAACTTCGGCAAAAGAACTTTTATGAAACTGTGCACACCGCATTGAAATGGTGCCATAACAGGGAAGACGTAAGTTTAGTCTATTCACACTGACCTCCTCATAAATTGAAAGCTACCCTTTCGAAAATCATGGGTTGGTGGATGCTGGAATGGTTGGTGGATATCGTGGAAAGAATAGTGACTATGGTGGAAATATTAGTGGATATAGTGGAAGTATTAGTGGATATGGTGGAAACTGTAGTGTGCATAATGGCTGATGACGGTGAGAGTGGAAAAAATGATGGCATGTGGTGGTGGTGGTGGCGAGCCAATGGTGGTGACAGTGGAAAATGCCGGCTGATGACGGCATTGGAAAAAAATGGTGGCAGATGGTGGTGGTGGTGGCGAACCAATAGTGGTGACGGTTGAAAATGCCGGCTCATGGTGGCGAGGCAAAACGTGTTTGGTGGAAGGCTTGGTGAGGAAGGTGGATGACGGTGGCATAATGGAAGCTTGGTGGATGACGGTGGCATGATGAAAAGCACATTACAGTATGTTAAATTACTTATTTGTATTGTTTCATTCTTGAATGCGCAGAGATATATGTTTACGGTCAAAAGAAACCAACGCTGCTCATTTCGCTTTATAGTACGTTTGTTTGTTTTTTGATTCCTGTGGTGTCAACGTTTCTATTTTTGCGGAGCATAGAGAATGTGACCGGTAATATGTTTACATTTCGCGCACGTACTTACATCAGTTTCACAGCCGCGATGTGTTTTTTGGATGTTTAGAAGATTGGAGTTGTCATTGTGAACATGACAAGAAATGTTTTACATCGGCGCGCAGTTATTGACAAATAAATGGGCTCCAGTTCGCAATTGCCCCTTTCAATGTTAGAGCAGAACAAAGCGCGGTCACTTGATTGATTGATTTGTGGGGTTTAACGTCCCAAAACCACCATATGATTATGAGAGACGCCGTAGCGGAGGACTCCGGAAATTTCGACCACCTGGGGTTCTTTAACGTGCACCCAAATCTGAGCACACGGGCCTACAACTTTTCCGCTTCCATCGGAAATGCAGCCGCCGCAGCCGCGAATCGTACCCGCGACTTGCGGGTCAGCAGCCGAGTACCTTAGCCACTAGACCACCGCGGCGGGGCGCGCGGTCACTTGATGTCACCACGCTTGAAACGCAACTCTTGTCATTCTTGCACACTCTATTGTTTGAGCCGTACCTTTGTGTTAACAACGTGCGCGCAAATACGCTTAAACTTTCCACTTTCGACATGCGTCGAGATGAGCCCCAGCGAATTTGATTTTCACCCTTCTGTTCTACCACCATGATTTCCACCAAAAGTTACTCATAGCGACCGAGCCCGTACAAGTGTTATCGGCGCTTCTGGGTTTCAGAATAAACAATTTTCACCAGTAAAAATGAAAATACAGCACAGCTGCGGCATCATTAAACCCAAATGAAGCCTTTTTTATTGTGTACGGTGTCCGCACAAGAAGCGACAAACATCGATGCGACGCGCTTGCAGCACTTCCACCAAAGGTACGCCTCCCCTCACCGACAGCCGCCGGTCGCACTCGCCGGCACTTCGCTGGCTCTTACGCGAGAACATAGACACGTCAATTCGTACGCTTACTGAACCAATATGATAGCATAATGTTTTTGGCACACTGTATTCGTTTTGGACAAACCGGACAGAGCAACAGCGGTGTGCTGGCACGACTGCGGTGTCCATTGCGCGAAAAATATCAAAATCAATTGTGTGGGCCTGTTTATTCGAATGAGCATATAGACGCGTAATAAAGCCGGAACTGATATCGCCCTTTGGAAGGAGCGAGAAACAAATAATAAACTTGCCAATAACCGCCGATAAACTCTACATGCTCCTCAGTCCACTGAGCTGTTTTTTTGTGGTTGTAAATTGTAACAAAAACATAGCGCCGTTGCCATTATCGCTGTGGCAGTCATTACACGCAGCAGTTCTTCATGTTTATTAACTGAGCAAAGTTTAGTAGCAGGTACAGATCCCGTCTCTACCGAGTAAACTACAAGCAGAACTGAAGTTAAACAGTGATTTTCTGAGTTGACTACTTCTTTAACAGCCATGACGCCATCTGTCGGCATGGCGCAGTGTTTTGAAAAGGGTCAAAAGGATGAAAGTAAAAGCAGGGGCAAAAACTTTCTTTTATAAATTGCATTCCGGGACTCTCCCCGTAAAGCAGTGGCTAGCGGACAAGGGAATCGATGTACCATGGACAACCAATTGTTTACTTTGTAAAACACCTGAGACAATAGACCATGTGTTTATTCATTGCTGGGACGCTGTCTTTCATTGGGAAATCCTGCAAAGAACGTTGAAAAAAAAGATCTCCCCATTACAGGCCATGACATTCGTTTTCTCTGTGTGGATGATGACGACGCCATACCATACGACAAGGTTATGTTAATTAGCCTTCACAGCATCTGGCAGACCACAATGGCTTACAGACATCTTGACCCGAACATACGTCCTGTCCGGGAGAACTTCATTGCAAATATGCGGTATATCACTGAGGTGTATAAACAACAAGAACCTCCCAGCTGGCTAACAATGTTAGAGGAATTGTGCAACCTGAAAAAATTTGAATGTGAGCACTACGGATCAAATATTGATTCAAGTGTATTTTATCATTCATGTTTCTGTGTGAACACCTGTAAAGAAAAAACAGGTAATAAAGAAAAAAAAAGTCGGCATGGCACAGTGGTTAGTGCGCTCAGTTCGAAATTCTGAGGTTGCTGGTTCGATCCCACGCTGGCGCACCTTGTTTCTTTTTTTACGGGTGCTTGCTACTTTCTTTTTTATGCAATAATTTTTATTATTTCTTAAGTGGCAGTTCGTAACGGTGGTTCTGACGCTGCTTCGCGGTTCACCATTGCCGTCTGGAGCGCGCTATTCACCATCCGCTCCACCATACGTCATCATACACCATGTGCCACCAACATTTCCACCGCCATAATCCATCAAAATGGTGGTTGGTGGAATCCACCATTCCTATGATGGACGTTTTTTTCAATAGGGTATACGTGACAAACTCGGCATTCAAGTAATAGAAATCCGAACGCTATATAATATGCACGCAAAAGCGTGGTGGTAGTTTACCGACAGCTCCAAAACACACAAATGCAGCAGCAAATGCATGTTTTACCCGTAACATACATATAGAATAGGTGAACTAGTAAAAGAGCGAGGTATTGTGGGATGCAACATCTGCTACCGGCTTCCGGTTCAAGAAGAGTAGACGACGGTGAACCACTTCGCCACAAGCCTCAGATTATGCGGGATTCACGCGCGCGGTCGCCCGTTTATCTTCGTCCTGATAAACCATGGTCGGTTGTTCAGCCATTGGATTCTCCAATTTGAGCGTGAAATGCAAACGCAGGTACCACTTCCCATTGAACGAAAGAAAAAAAATGAGGTGGGCTCAGGCTGTGAAAAGAGCCACAGCGACAGGTAGCCTTTGAGTACGGAACGTTAGCCTTTGAGCACAGCCTTTCGTTTGAAGTACATTACAAGGTTCTGGGCCACGCCTTCATTGCGAATCAAAAGCATCAAGACCGATGGCAGCTCCATTGTACGCCGCCGCCCGTACCGTGTGTCTTCGGAAAACGGCAAAGCATCGAGGAAAACGTCGCCGGCATACTCAAATGGGAGATTATTCGACCTTCATACAGCTCTTGGTCGTCCCCTATGATGTTGGTCCGGGAAAGAGATGGCTTTGTCCGCTTGTAGTTTTGATTACAAAGTGCTCAATAAGATCAAATAATAAGATGTATGTCCGTTACCATGCATACATGATGCTCTCGACTCCCTACAGGTGCACAGTATTTCTCAAATCTCGACCTCCGATCCGAGTATTGGCAAACAGCTACGTGCGCATCAGACAAGGAGAAAACCGCCTTTGCAACACCTGACCGCCTTTACGAGTTCAAAGTCATGCCTTTTGGCGTATGCAACGCTCCGGCAACATTCGAGCGCACTGATATATCGTGCACTCGAATGTTGCCACGTAAGACAGTATCTATAGATACTGTCTTACGTGGTCTCAAGTGGGGAACCTTCTTAGTTGTTTGGAGCACATCTTCATTTATTCTTCCACTCTTTCGCAGCACCTTAAGCGTTTGCACGAAGTTCTAACGAGAATTTCGAACGCTAGCCTTCAGCTCAATACAAAGATGTGCCACTTCGCCAGCATGGGGGAGAGACGCTGGCGGCGGCGAGTCAAGACGTGCTCGCGTCGGCTCCCGGATTTTGCCAACTTTTCTAGCATCTTGTCGTCGAGTGTCCATGTTTATTTGTGCAAATCTTTTCCGTGAAGTTCTAAGGACCACGCGGACACCCTCTTTTGCCACAGTGAGTGATTTTTCACCATTTTACGGACATTTGTGTGCCTCCATTGGCGGCGTCTCACCTAACGAGCACTTCGGAGACCAGGCCTAAGCCTAGCTCTTCTAGGCCACCCAGCCGGCCTCAGGGGTGGCTCGGCGCCACTCGTCCGTTACCATGATGGAATATCGAGTAGAGGGAGAAAACATTTCCCCGGAGGAAGTCACTTAAGACCAGGGATGGCAAACTGCGGGCGCCAGAAGAGTTAACGCCAAATCGCGGGGAGGTGGCCCTAACGCCGCGGCAACGCTTTCGGCGTCCCGTAGCGACAAGCATAGCGGCGCAGCGCTGAAGTCCAAGATTATTAGGGCAGGCCGAATGCCGGTTCTACCCAAAGAAGCACCAAAATCGTGATTCGACCAAGAGGTGGACTGAATATCTCCAAAATTGGAGCGGCTGCGGTGGCTGACGCTATACTTGCAGCCGCCGGCATCAGACCCGATGAGCTCTCACAAGACACTCTGTGCCCGAAATTACAGCAAAACATTATGGTGGCCAGCACTCCTAGACGGGAAAATGCCGATCGATACTCCCGCCTCAAGCAAATCCGCATCTCGGGCAACATCGACGAACTCTGCGCGTACGAGACTGCCCCACACTCCACGTGCAAGGGGGTCATACGTGGCATACCGTTGCAAGACGACCCTGCGACGCAGGATGGCAAGATCGTTAATCAGAAAAACCCGCTCGCACTGGCAGCTAAGAGAATTGCTCAGACGGAGACTGTGATTATCGCCTTTGACGGGCACCGGGTACCGAATTTTGTCAGGTACGGAACGCTCCTGTTGAAATGTTCCCTATATAGAAAGCAAGTGGACGTATGCCACGCCTGCGGAAGACTCGGGCATCGCGCCGATGTCTGTCCAACACCTAGCGACGTCGTCTGTCGGAGATGCGGCCTTCCAAACCCTGATGAGCAGCACCAATGCACCCCAATATGCAAGTTCTGTGGCGGTCCGCACCTTACTGCCATTAAAGAATGTGCGCATAGATTCAAGACTCCGTACATTGTTCGCCGGCGACGCTTCGAGCGCGCCAGACAGCAAGAGGAGCTCCCCTCGCAGTCGATCCTTCGATCCTCCTATTTTCAAGCCTCATGTAGCTCTAGCCCTAGGGGAAAACGACGCTCGCGCTCGCGAAGTCGCTCCATGAGCCGACGGGGCTCCAAAAGCCGCTCTGCCCCAAGATCACGACCATCATCGCCTTCTCCAGCGCGCTCCGGCTCCAGAGGCCGCTTCACGTCCCGCACCCGGAGCGGCTCGTCCAACAGGCCAAGATCCAACACCCCCTCCGGTGGTAAAGGCAAGTCCTATCTAACGTGGGCCGATAGGGCCCGTGGCAACCAAGCGCAGGCGTCCAACTCCCAAGACTCGCACGACCCGCGTCTCACGAACAAGCTCAAAGAGCTTAGGCGTGCCAATGATAGTCTTAGGAAAGAAAACGCCCAGTTCAAGCAGGAAATCAGTCGGCTAGCCACTGAGATAGCCGAAATACGAAAATTGGCGCTCAAAACGCCGGCTCCTCCGGCCGCCACGAGTTCGTCGGCCATGGACACGGCGGAGGCTCCCCCCAAGGCGGGTGCAGTGAAGCGTCGCGCCCTGGATAGCTCAAGGGAAGACGAGCCTCTGGAGCTCCTTTCGGAGCTCAAGAAGGCCATCTCCAACATACAGTCAGGCCTCTCTCAAGTACAAGAAATGATCGCGCACCCCCAGCTGGGTCTGGTCGCCCTCAGCGAGAGAATACTTAGACTGGAGGGGACCCGCCACGGATTTTCGCCAAGCACATCGACAACACCAGTCCCAAACTTGAACAGTGTCATTGCCCCGCCGACAGAGGGTGCCATCCTGCAGGCGGCCCTCTCGAAACCCATCCCCAAGCCCAAACATGGATAACGAAACTAACGTCATAACAATGTGGCAGTAGAATTACGCAAAGTTCGTCAGCAAACGGGCGACCCTGCGACAATGCCTAAAAGGCATAAAGGATAAACCCCAAGTTATCACCTTGCAAGAAACGATCACATCATCACACATCAGGCTCCCTGGTTTCGTCACTGTGGCTTCCACTGAAGAGGGAAGGGGGGTGGCCACTCTGGTCAGTAAAAGGTTCACGTGCATTCAGCGAGACCTCGGTCCAGCGGACAACGGGGTCGAGTACGTCATGACGGAACTCCTAGTCGACCCCCCTAAGCGGTGCTTACGAAGGAACAGTATTTTCATATTAAATGTCTACTGCAGGCCCAGCGTACACAGAGCCAGGGCTGGTGGTCTTCTGAAGAAGGCCGTGCATTTTGCCGGCTGTCAACCTCTTGTCGTCATGGGGGACTTCAATGCCCAGCATCAGGCGTGGGGTTACCTCAGCAATACGAAGAAGGGTAGAGACATATGACTCACGGCAACGGAGGAAGATCCGACACTGGTAACCAATAAGGACTTCCCGACCAGGAGAGGGAACTCGGTGTGCCGAGATACAAGCCCGGATCTCACCTTTGTCAAGAGTCTGGAAAACGTCAAATGGACCAACACAGCTATCGACCTCGGTAGCGATCATTGCATCATCGAAGTGCTCAT
Organism: Rhipicephalus annulatus; assembly: GCA_013436015.1. Lineage (NCBI taxonomy): Eukaryota > Metazoa > Arthropoda > Arachnida > Ixodida > Ixodidae > Rhipicephalus > Rhipicephalus annulatus. The sequence goes on along the minus strand of WOVY01000325.1, from coordinate 208,704 downwards.
AGAGGTTGCCCGCAACAAGACGAGGACCTTTAAGTTCATCGACTGGGACTTGTTCCGAGCCAACCGCTCCGAGCGCGCTCTTTCCCCGGATGTGGACCTAGACTCTTGGTGCGACGGGTTAAAAGATGATGTGGCCAGCGCCACCAAAGAGGTGACAACCGATCTGGAGATGGACAGGATGGACAGTAGGCTCGCGCATCTGTTGGAAGCCAAGCAGGCACTGCTCGCGAGATGGAAGACTCAGCGCCATAACAGAAGACTGCGCAAGAAAATGTCCGAAATCAACAAAACGGTAGGAGATCATTGCAAGGTCTTATGCAAGCAGCAATGGGATGAGCTCTGTGATTCTATGGAGGGCCAACTCAAGACCGGTAAAAGCTGGAGACTCCTCAAACACCTACTGCACGACGGCAACACCAAGTCCAATCAGAAGAGAGCTTTGGCGAAAGCTGTCCATCTGGCCACCGACTCAACTCCAGACGAGGCGATCACGGAGCAGCTCATAGACAAGTACCTGGCGGCCACGGACGATCCGGTACCTCTCCAGTTTCCCGACTACGAGGCGCGCGACGCGCCATCGATGGACGAGGACTTCACCGTGGCTGAGGTCAAGCGGGTTCTCGCATCCCTCAATAGCAGATCCGCCCCTGGGCCAGATGGGGTAACCAACAAAATGCTCAAGCACCTCGACGACGACTCGATCGAGTTTCTTACAGACAAGATCAACGAAATCTGGCGCAGCGGTCTCATTCCCAAGAGCTGGAAAGCGGCCTGCACAGTACTGATACCCAAGCCGGGTAATGCACCGAGCATCGAGAATCTTAGGCCAATCTCGTTGACGTCGTGCGTCGGGAAGGTGGCCGAGCACGCCATGCTCAACCGCCTCACTGACCACCTCGAGTCTAACGAATGCTATACCCACAACATGATTGGCTTTCGGTCGGGGCTCTCGACTCAGGACGCCATGAAGCTGATCAAGCACCAGGTCATTGACTCCGGCTCCGCCGACACCAAGGCGATTCTTGGATTGGATTTGGAAAAGACTTTTCACAACATATCGCACGCCTTTATTCTCAAGAGCTTGTCTGAGTTTCACGTCGGCAAGCGGGCGTACAATTTTGTGCACTCCTTCCTTTCGTCGCGGTCCACAAGGCTGCAGATTGACGATTTTTTGACCCACGAAATTACCCTTGGGCCAAAAGGGACACCTTGGGGGGCGGTGATCTCCCCGACGCTGTTCAATATCTGCATGATCAACCTGTCGAGGGCCTTGAACAAAATCCCGAACATTAACCACACGATCTACGCAGACGACATCACCATCTAGTGCCTCAGCGGATGTGAGGGTCAGGTCGAGAGTGCTTTGCAAGAGGCCATCGATGTGACGGGGCGCTATCTCATCCCCACCGGGCTAAGGTGCTCGCCCGCTAAGTCCGAGTTCTTACTGTATAAGAAGAGGCCCAGAGGCGGTTCTCACCGGTCCTGGAAGCCAGCAATGGAGAGCCACATTACGTTATTCACCGGTAATAGCTCCCCAGTTCCGCGGGTGGACACTATCAGGGTCCTTGGAATGTTTATCGAGTCTAACGGAGCCAATGGAGCCGCCGTCAAACGCATTTGTTCCAAGACCGAAAGCGCCCTCGGACTGATTCGAAGAATCGCTAACAGGCACCGCGGAATCCGGGAGGACAATCTGATCCGGATTATCCACGCATTCGTGCTATGCCACCTCGCTTATTCGGCGGCTATGCACAACTGGCTGGTGTCGGAGCGCAACAAAATCAATGCCCTAACCAGAAGAGTCTTCAAGCTGGCCCTTGGCATTCCCGTTCGAACGCACACGGAAGACCTCCTGAAGTTGGGAATCCACAACACGTTCGAAGAAATTGTCGAAGCCCAAGAGTTTGCACAGTTTGTCAGACTGTCTGGCACCCCAGCGGGTAAAGCCATACTCAGCATGCTGGGGCGAAACCCCACGGTTGTCGGTCCTGACGCTGTGAAGCTGCCCAACGACGTAAGATCCAAGATCCAGATTGCGCGGATGCCGCGCAATGTGCATTCAACCTACAACGAAGCACGAAGACGAGCCAGGGGTAAATCTCTGCTCGCCAGTGCCCGCTTGGACAAGGATCGAGCCTGCTTCGTCGATGCTGCTTCGTACATTCAAGAAGAAGCCTTCTCCTCAGTGGTCGTCGACTGTCATTGCAGAGTCATCAGCTGCGCTACCATCCGCACTTCTAGTTCCAGCGTTGCAGAGCAGGTTGCCATTGCTCTTGAATTGACGGACGGTGTACATGACACAATTTATTCAGACTCCAAGGCCGCTATCAAGGCCTTCCAGATGGGCTTGGTGGCTCCCCAGGTCCTACAGATTATTCAAAAAGTCAAAGACCTCAAAAATCACTCATTGGTCTGGTTTCCTGCGCACCTTGGAACCATTGAGGGTGCCTCACACAATCCCAACGAGGAGGCGCACTCGGCTGCACGAGGTTTGACTGACCGTGTGCCGGGTAACGCGTCATCTCCTGGGTGACCTGAGCCTCTCTGCTCGTACAACGAGATATGCAAGCACCACTATCTGTCAAGAAGACTGCTGCCTCTACCACACTCCTCGCTATGCAGGGCCCAAGCTGTTACTCTCCGACTGCTACAAACAAACACTTACCCGAGCCCTGCGGCACTGCACACAATGTACCCTGAACGGTTTCCAAGCCCGGACTGCCCCCTGTGTGGTGGTTATGCGGACTTCGAGCATGTACTGTGGGGCTGCGCCTCTGCCGGTCCCCCTTTCACCCAAGAGGAAATGAAGCGACTCATTAAGGCCCAGGACCAGACCTCTCAAATCCTGGCCGTCCAGAGGGCCCGCGCGAGGGCCGTCAGGTTTAACCTGATGGTCCCCGAGTGGGCCTAGCCAGGTGACGCTGAGTTTACTCGCGTCTATTGTGGACCGAATAAAGTTGTTTCACTCACTCACTCACTCGCCAGCATAAGCATCAATGTATTGGGACACCTTGTTAGCAAAGCTGGCGTTCGACCCGACCCCAACAAGGTTGCTGCCGTAACTCATTTTCCTCGTCCAGACAATCAAAAACAATTGCGAAGTTTTTCGGGCCAGCCGTCTTACTACCGTCACTTCATCAATAGCATAGCTGCCGGTGCGAGGCTGGTATACAAGCTTCTGACGTCGAGAACGGCATTCACTCCCACTGAGGAGGGCGAGAGTGCTTTTCAAACCCTTAAACATGCTTTGACATCAAAACTTGTCCTGCCTAACTTCTATGAGAGTGCACCCACTTTTCTGCAAACAGATGCAAGCAGCCACGGATTTGATGCTCTCTTCCTCCAGCCCGACGACCCTTCATGTGAGCGAGTAGTTTCGTATGCCAGCCGTGCACTAACACCTGAGAAGCAGAACTACTCAGTAACACAACAGGAGGGGTTCGCTGTCGCTTAGAACATCCAGAAAGTTTGACCGTATCTGTATGAACACCATTTGAGCAAGGCTCAAGCAAGACTACCTGGGACACCACTTCCGGCCATCATGCCCTATAGACGTCACACTCTGCCCAGGCGGTGCTACGAAAAATGCTGCCACCAGAACCCCCGTCGCCACGCCGGCCAAAATGGGTTATCGCACAGAGAGCCGTTCGCAAGCGAACGTGTATACGCCCTCCTCTTTCGTGGGTCCAGAGGCGCGGTTTCCTAAAAATCAAGGACGTTTCAAGCTTCTTCCTTTAATCCAAGCTTGCTTCATAAAAGTATGAAGCTCATCAAAACGAAATGCAGGCAGGATGCTAAATATGTTGTTAAATAGTGGTTTTGAGACGTTAAACCCCACAAATCATCATCATCATCATCATCATCAGCTTGTGTTCGTATTTCCTAGTTCAAGTCGGCACTTAGAGCCTCGAAAGCCCTAGTGTGCGTAATGCTGTGTGGTGGCGATAACTTCATATTGATGGTCGGAGCGTGTGCGATGTTTATCATGGCCGGGCGTCACCTGTCTACTGTTGCACGTCGCGCAAAATAATTACAGGGTCTGTTAGACCTAATCATCAAAGTTGAGTTATTTTGCGGGGTTTAACGTCCCAAGACCACAATATGATTATAAGAGACGCTGTAGTGGAGGGCTGTGTAAATTTCGACCATCATGGGGTTTATTAACGTGCACCCAAATCTGAGCACGCGGGCTTACATTTCTGCCTGCCTCGAAAATGCAGCCGCCGCAGCCACGACTCGATCCCGCAACCTGCGGGTCAGCAGCCGAGCACCTTAGCCACTAGATGACCACGGCGGGGCTTTATAATCAATGTTACCACAGTTCTCCGCCAAGGCTACTCAAAACAATAATAGGAGACCTACATTATCACACTCACTCAAGAGAACGGTAATGGAGAACGCGAGTATTTTCATACCCGACACGTTCGCAACGTCCTGTATTTAGCACTCTCTCCATTCTGCTTTGCAAATTGCGGAAATCAAAGACATTTACGTCCCCAGAAATTCCCAACGCAACAAAAGCAGACTAGCGTCTTTTTTTGTAGAGCATGGAGATATTGCGTCTGCTCTTGTTTTCGCCGTCGTTGAGTCGAGTGAACTAGCAAGCACTTAACAGTGGTTCAGTGACACGACCGACTAGCAGAGGGAAATTCGTGGCTCTTTTTCTGATAGCTACAGTGATGGCTGCGGTGAGTTTGTACGACATTATTCGCATAAAAACTGCACAAATAACCAGGGACAAGAAAAAAGAAGGCAAACAGCGGCACTGGCTTACATGAAGATTTATTTGTTGGAGCCGCGCAGTATATACGTGAGCAGTATCTGAAAAATAAGAAGAATGACAAACCAAAAAAGACAGAATTCCACGAACAAACGAGTAATAATCGTGATTACGCGCCATGAACATCACGTGTGCCAACATTCTGAAGAAAATCTATTTCTCCTTCTGATAGAGCGATTAAAGGCCTGCTGACACATAAGATGTCCAGCCTTTCGATTTCTGCGGCCCCATAAATTTTACGTATCATCTACTGAATGCGCGAATACATCTAATATATAGCCCAATCGTTGTTTCGTACGCAATAGTTGCACCTGGTTGCGCAGCAAACTGTGCAAGAAAGTCTGGTTTGTACTACTCAAAACTGCGTCGACAGGTTGCGCTGCGTGTCCGCAAAACTCCAGAGTTTGACCTGTATGCTGGTTGTCCTAGCTGAAACATTTGACTAGGCGCTTCGGTCACTGGATACTTCGTTTGCAAGAGTACACTTTTGACGTTGTGGACAGGTCCGGCAAGCAGAACTAGGATGCTGACGCTCTCTTTTGCTGCCCCCTGCCCCTTTCATCTCCAACCACGCATTCTCAATGCCCCTCAGATGATCAAGCGGCTTCCTCTTCAAACACGTTATCATTACTGGCAGTTGCTTGGTCGCAATCTTTACACAGTAGTGCTCAGTTTGCCTCGTGCTAACGTTGCGACCCTTACTGTAACTGCATCATTGGATACTTGAATGGCTTGCCTTCTCCACCCAATACGAGACTGCATCGTCGGCTACGGCAGTTGAAGTTAGAGAACAATTTCCTGCAGCATTATACTAAGAGTACGAATAAACATCGATAGGGTCAGTACTTCGCCGTTCGCTATATAACAAGTTCTCGAAGCACTGCACCATGATCCATCAGCTAGCTGAACACTTTCGTTTTCAGAAGACCTAAAACCACCCTAGGAGCTCTTTCTTCGGGCTCCTTCAGGCTCCTTTCAGCCTTTGTGGCTAATTATGTAACTTATTTGTGAACGCCGGGAACGAGCAACATGAGCTCCTGCTGACCTAATACAACTCATTCCATGTCTCGAAACACCTTTTGTAGTTGTCGGAACAGACCTCATCGGGCCACTTCCTGTAAAGCCAGCAGGACACCGCTGGATCTGCACAGCCGTCGACCACCTCACACGATACGCTGAGACCACTTTCCACTTTCTTTTTTTTTTCTTTTTACGAGCTTTTGGGCTGCGTAATGATGCACCTCGTGGTTGTTGAGTGACCAAGGCAAGGCCATTTTGTCAAAAGTCTCAACGAAATTCTAAAAACTTGACCAGTTATTAAGATGAATTCAGCTTACCCCCCACCAACAGATTGACCTGACAGAGTGATTCCAACGGACTCTAATTGACATGACATCCATGTACATTGAACTAATTGAACATTTTGTTGAAGCGCTCTAAAAAATGGACGGACAGAAGAGGCTTACAAGGACAGCGCTTGCTCTCACAACTGAAGGTTTATTATTCAGAAAAGGTATTTAAAGCGGATACATGGTCTTTCGCGCATGTGCATCAGAACAGGGTGCGACAGAAACCACTCCTGTCAGGATTACAAAATTGTACATATTATGTACCATTTGGTACATTTTACAAGTACTAGGTGTCGAGATACGCGTATATCATTCAGCACAATCGTAGCTTGGCTAAAACAGTCATGTCCCCTCCTTTGGGTGGGGTATGATTCCACTATCTCAGGTGTTAGCTGATCCCTGTGTTAGCTGATCACGTGTTAGCTGATCCTTTTCAAATATGAACGCAATCCAATTGGCCCAACCTGCAATCTTGCTACATTGAAACTAACCAGGATAGCAGGGACAAAATATTCCCGTTCGTAATGTTTATACAACACCACTGTTCAATGAACCACCGGATATTCACCTCTCTTTCTCGTCTACGGTAGTGTGCCGACACTCACCATCAACGCCTCTTTCTTAAATGTAACTAAGAGAGCCTCCACAACTACACAATAACATGTCGTCTCCAAGCCCCCTGACACACGACTAACGTACTTGGCTCAACATGAACGCCAGTCAACGAAACCGCGTGCAATGCTAAGACAGCCTTCGTCGAGACGCCACCTTCCGTCCTGGAGATGAAACACTAATTTGGACACCTATACGTACGCGCGGATTGTGTGAAAAGTCTCAGTCAGGCTTTCTCGGACCTTGCGTTGTTTGTGAAAGAACATCTTCTGTCAACTACATTGTCTATCCCGTGGAGGGTTCCTCAGACCGTGCCTCCGAGAAAGTCCAGGTTTCACGCCTGAAGCATTTTTTTCGCCGTACCTTTCCCGCCTAAGTCTCGACCGGACTGGCCACTTAAGTGCGCGGAGAAAATAAGTGTGAGCAATATATAGCTGTTCCACCTTCTCATCTGTAAATAACCATCATCACCACTCCAGTTTGGGTTGTGGGGCACCCACTGGAGACAATAAAGAAGTGTCTTGATGGTCTTGGCTGCCGTCTTAATATATATATATATATATATATATATATATATATATATATATATATATATATATATATATATATATATATATATATATTGTATATGCAAGGTCAAAAGCAGTAGCTGCGTTGGCACAGAGGCAGCGAGAGCTGGCCGGGTATACGGGCAGCGTCGCAGCAGCAACCAGGCAGCCTCAGCTATCACCTCGCGCCAACGTGTCAATGTTGCTGCAGTATTGGACATTTCTCTTCACCACATGTCATCCTCTGTCAGAAAAGAAGCCATCCTGGCGACTAACGGAGAACAGAGTACGAGCGGATCGTAATAAGGTTTCAACCCCTGTAGGTGAACGGCTCACGACCCCGAAAGAGCTGGTCTGCGGATGGCGTCACGGGTTCGACGGTGTAATTAAAGGGTGTAGTCGGCGTGACAACGTCAAGCTTCGAGAAAAGGCCTGTAGGGACAGCGGGAACCCAAAGTCACACAATAGTGTCCAGAACTAAGTTGGGGTACGGCTGGTTATTGTCATGTCGAGATTTTTGTCTTCTTCGGTAGATGCTTGTAAACGACCTGGCGAGCTAACGGCATTCCTCAGCGCGGCAGGCTGCTTCAGAGATAGGCGCATACTCGGAAGAATCGGGGTGGTAGAGTAGAATATTATCTAGTGTGGTGGAAAAGTCTCGGCCACATAACAAGAAAAATGGCAATAAGCCCATAGTTGCCTGTGAAGCACTGTTATATGCGGTCATCACAAAAGGCAAAATGAGGTCCCAATCGGAGTGGTCTGAGCCAGCATACTTAGATATCATGTCTCCAAGGTTACGCTTGAATCTTTCCGTCAATACATTTGTCTGCGGATGGAAGGTGGTGGTAGTCCGATGAATGATACGGCATTCGGCAAGGAGTGCGTTGACGACTTCAAAGAGGAATACATGTTCTCTGTCACTGAGAAGTTCACGCGGTGTGCCATGACGGAGAATGAAGTTCCGCAGGAGAAACGAAGATACGTCACGTGCTTTGGCACCAGGCAAAGCGGCCGTTTCTGCGTATTGCGTCAAATTGTCGACAGCGACAACGATCAACTGGTTTCCGGAAGCCGTGAATGAAAGAGGCCCATACAGATCCATTGCAACGCGGTCGGAAGACCTAGCTGGGCAAGGAATCGGCTGGATTGAACCAGATGAGTGATGATGGAGAGTTTGCGTCATTGGCACTGCGGGCATGACTGAATGTATTTGCACACAAAGGTGTAGATGCCTCACCAATAAAACCGGAAGGAAAGCCGAGCGTATGTTTTGAAGACGCCCGCATGTGCGCACTGAGGGTCATCGTGGAAAGCTGAACATAATGCAGCCCGAAGATGGCGAGGTATGACGAGTAACCACTTTAGGCCGTCGAACTTGTAATTCCTGCGATGAATGAGGCCTTCGAGGACCTCAAAGTGGGCCGCTTGGTGGTGTAACGTTCGAGAAGGCGGAGATGTCTACGTGTCTGAAAGGAATCGCAGAAGAGCGCTGATCCAGTCATCCTTACGTTGCTCAGACGCCATGTCACAGTTTCCTGGAAACGCAACCGTTTTGTTGATGGCAGATAGATGTGCAGAGCTTTCCGATGACACAGATGAACGTGATAAGGCATCGGCATCAGTGTGACGGCGGCCAGACCTGTGGACAACACGCATGTCGAACTCTGGCAACCGCAAAGCCCAGCGAGCTAAACGGCTGGAGGGCTGTTTTAATGTGAATAACCAACAAAGCGCATGGCGATCGGTGACAACGTCGAAGTGGTGACAATATAGGTATGGTCTAAATTTACCTAGAGCCCATATATTTGCCAGACACTCCCCCTTTGTCAAAGCACCGTTCTTCTCCGCTTTGGTGGGGGTACGGCTTGCATATGCGACTACGTACACCTGAAATCCCGATTCGTGCTGCGCGAGTGTGGCACCGTGTCCAACACCGCTGGCATCGGTGTGTACCTCAGTAGGAGCAGTCGGGTTGAAGTGATGCAAGATTTGCGGCGAGGATAACAGGCGGTGCAACTTTTCGAAAGCATCGTCACAGGCGGGTGACCAAGTCTAACTTTCCGAGTCACTGCGTAGAAGTTCAGTCAAGGGGGCGGTGATCATCGCAAAATTCTGAATAAAGTGGCGGAAATACGAGCAGAGGCCAAAAAAGCTGCGCAGTTCCTTCAGAGACGCAGATTTAGGGAACTCTGCAACTGCCCGAAGCTTGTCGGTGTCAGGAAGAATACCGTCCTTAGAGACAACGTGGCCGACAATGGTGAGCTGACTTGCGCCGAAGCGGCATTTCTTCAGGTTGAGCTAATGGTCGGTGTCAGTTAGGCGCTGCAGTACTTCACCTAGTCTACGGAGATGCGTTGGGAAATCTAGTGAAAATATACCCATGTCATCCAAGTAGCAGAGGCATGTTTTCTACTTCAGGCAACGCAAAATATTGTGCATCATCCGCTCGAATGTTGCTGTCGCGTCGCAAAGACCAAAAGGCATGGCACAGATTCGTAAAGACCATCAGGTGTGACAAAGACCGTCTTAAGTTTATCTTTAGGTGCCAGAGGCGCTTACCAGTAGCCACTTCGTAGGTCAATGAAAGAAAGAGCTCCGCACTTTGGACGCCGTCAAGGGCATCGTCGATTCTCGCTAAGGGGTAAACGTCCTTTCGAGTTATTTTGTTAAGATGACGGTATCAACACAGAAGCGGATCTACGTGTCCTTCTTAACGAGAACGACTAGAGATGCCCAAGGGCTGCCGGAAGGCTGAATGACGCCACGATTGAGCATGTCAGCTAATTGGTCATTGATAACCTGGTACTCGGCTGCGGACACGCGATAGGGTCTTTGACGCAATGGCGCATTGGTGCGCGTGTTGATGCGGTGACACGCAGCTGCCGTGTGGCCGAGCGGAGTATTGTTCAAGGTATTGCGCATCCAGGACGAAACAGAGAAGAAGAAACAGCACTCATACACGGCGCTAACTTTTAACAATGCGGTTTAATCCGAGAGACAGCAATACTTATACCCAAACATGGCGCGTCGCAACCACGTGCTAGAACCAGAAAGCTGATCTAGTGCAACTGATGCGGCATGCAAATAATGCAATTCTTTCAATGATATTGATATCGATGGTTTGCTTATACACGCGTCCCCAAATTTAGCAATGAATTCCGCTTCTATGATGAGCCTTGTCATTTCGTTAGTGCTTCTTCTGATTTTGCTGGTGCGATTAAAGAGGGGTTGGCACCCGCATTTTGTAATTTTCATGGTGGGCGATGCTGGAATTTTCAATACGCTACATTTCCTATCATTCTCACTTTTATCCAATCTGGCAACAATATGTGTCTATAAGAACTTGGAAAATTATCGCGATCATTCTAAACCGACATCAAGTTTCCAATAACAGTAGGCGGCTGATTACCACGGATGAAGTACATTGTGCAAAGCAGTAACAATCAAGAAAACGCGAAACGAAATGAGAAAGAAGAGCCAAATAATTAACATCTTCCCAAAAGGAAACCTAGGGAAGGCGAAGCAGCAGCGTTGCCCATGGCGATTCGGTGGGCGATTCGGTGGAGGGCGCGCGGCTCTCACGAGACGTTGCCGATGACGATGACGTCGAGCGTTCACTGGCGTCGGCCTTCCGCTGCCGGCGCTATACCGCTCAGCTTCCTAGGCTCGCGTCTCGCGACGCGTTGAAGGTGCTGGCACTCAGCTTCCTTGGCTCGCGTGCCGCCGTTATTACCCGCACCTCATCTTTATTCTCGAATGCGATTGGCGTGCTTAACTCGCATCTAATGGCAGTCATTGGTCTTCTACTGTCAACGCATGTGCTCGGCTTCCCTGGCTCGCGCCTTTTCGGTGTTGCAGGCGTGACGTCGCCATTTGCGAACGCGATAAGCTCTGCTAACCTTCGCAACGCCAGCGACCGTAAGGCTAGGCCAAATCGCTCGGCTCATGTTTTGGCGGGCGAAGGAGCTTCATTTCTGGCGTCCTCATAATCGCAGATTAACAAGCCGAAAGAGTGTTCACTAAAACTGCAAGTGATAAGAGAGTGAAGTGAATAAGATGCACTATGTGGCGAGCGCGCTGCAACTGAGGAAGAGAGTGAACTCAGCGTGCACTGCGAGAAAACGCGTGACCTACATGGCACCACCCCAATAGCTGTGGTGAGAAGAGCGTGGTGGCACGCGTAGGCAGAGAGACGCGGACGGGCAGCGTTACACAGGCTAGTCAAAGAGCTCCTTCGCATCTAATTATTGTGCTCATTGATGACGTTACACTAATGAGTGTCATTACGCTGATTGCGGCACGGCCAAAGGTCAAATGCTGAAGCAAGGTAACAGCAACAAGTTTTATATGCACGATATTTAAAACAGGGTAATATGTTTATTAATTCAACATATAAGATAAGAAGGGAAACTTGCAACCTTTCAAAATATTACACGTTTAGGAGCATATTGTCACGGGGCCGTGACGTGGCCGAAGACAGGAGACTTCGTGTTGGGATATAACTGTTTATTTGGGCGAACCTCTGCACGGTAAACGGAAAGTTCAATTACAGCAGCAGTCTTGCACAGATAGCAGTCTCGGACTGATAGCGGCGAACGGAGCGTCGATTTTCGATCAACAACTGACAAGCGGCGAAGCGCGTCGGCATTTATACTCTTGCCATCGAATGTTCTAGCGTTATCGCTGGCGCTGGCGTAGGTTCCAGAACAATCTGTACCGTTCGAACAGTGGGCGTGATCTTATCGAAATGATCTACTACAGCCCGAAACCTTCTCGAAAACTACAGGCGCGGTTTGCGCTGAGAATTGTGTGGTGTTTTGAGACGATAACAAAAACTTGGGAAATGGAACGTGGCAATATATTCAAATGAGAGTTAAAAGAAGAATTGATTGGTTTTGCCAGGAAGCCACGCACGGCAAAGCGGAATTGTTTTAATACCTTCAGAAATTTGCCACTTATATCACACCAGTCAGAGAAATTTGTTTCGCGTAGTCTTCCACGCACATAGTTGGTACCGTCTTTCAACGCTGTAGTACACTGCTAGCTGATCTCTCACGAAAAAAAGTGCCTTTTCATCTGCAGATACTGAGCTGAAGCGGGGTGTCTCAATCCTAATAGAAGTAACGAGATATTTGTATTGTAATCTGTCTTTAAAACCTAAAAAGAGGCATTAGCCATAGTAATGAGACGCTAGATCTACACAGGAGTGTCTTCACCACTTAATGAACCATTGGGAGATGGAAAGGCATGCTCAGTGAAGAAGTGTTAGTATTAAAAGGCTCATGGGCGTTGCAAGGTTTGCACGTGACATTCTATCATTACTGACACCCAAAGTCTAATTAGGTATCTCTCTTTCCTTGTAAAATTACTTGCAAGAAATGCTATTTGAGTGCTAAAGTCAACCGCGAGAACTCAGAGCGCAATACGAAATTCAGGTTGAGCAACTTGCCACTTGCGATAGGCGTCTGGCAAATCGTAATACATTTATTAGGGAAGGTATGGCTCTGCAGTTGGTTTGAACTGGTAGCCTCGAGAGTTCCACGCCTAGTTCACTTAAGCGAGGTACAACGTGTACTATAAACAATAGCACTGGCACTTGTGCGCGACCATAACAATAAAAAATAGCAGAAAGTGATGACCAGGAGTGTATGAAAGATAATATTAGTAGTTAGTGCACTGTAAATGGCAATGCTCGCTCTGGCAGACTTGATACTTTCAGGTAGTATGCGAGCAATTGCTTCCTAAGCCGCTATATTGTAATATGATCTACGCGACACCAAGGAACACCTACACATGAGAGGCGCTCACTTGCAGTGATTTATTTAATGATGTTCGTACGTCAATAAAGTCACTTCTCTACACCGCATCGGTAACGCACTTTTGCCTTGCCTGGGGGACGCTTTGAAGGCTTTTTTTTGTAATGAGGGGAGGTGGCTGCGTAAGCGAAACTTTAATAAATCTGTGTGTATCAGATGTGTGGTATCTCAAAGCATTCAATAGCCGGATTAGGTAGAAGATACAAGCACGTTACAGATGCGTTAAAAAATAGACATTTTACACTTTGTTCCCCAAAAAAACCTGTTGTCAATGAGCGCGCATCTTCGGTGTTTCTAGGTGCTTCTATTCGATCGAGTTCTTGGCGCGAAGGCGACTACTGATTCCCGACTATCCTCTAGGTGCATGGCTACTTACCTTCCATTTGGCTTCTCTGTCCAGTGATGTATTTGGAGGAGATCTTTTTGTAGTTTGCTTCTGCCTTTGTCGTAACAAAAACACTGGCTCCTTTTCTGGTTATTTGGTTGTTCCTCGAAGACCTGGCGCAACCCACCATGGGAGATGGGCCATGAAACGGACGGTGCCTCATTTGTGAGGTGAAGTTGTTTAACCAGCTGGAATATTTAGATAACTGTATTTTAACAAAGAACCAATTGGTAAACGATAGATTAAAAATAAAACAAATAGAGGTATTAAAATGAACGAAAAAGACAATATGGTTTGAAATAAAGTTATTATATGCCTCAACTTAACATTCTGATCGTTTTGTTGACTTTAGAAAATCGCAAACGGCCTCGTAAACGTTCCTGTGGCTACATCTCTTTTTAGTTCCTCGAAAGGAAAGAACCACCGGAAGGCATAATTTTAGAACCAACCTACGGAGAGCATTTTCTAACAGTCTCTTCCTGTGGTTTGTATATAACCTGCATGTTAAGCAGAAATAGTGAAGGGACTCACTCTCGTTGCTGTGGGGGCATAGGGGTGATTGTGCCAGACAACACCTGTGTAGATAAGTGTTCCTGGGGGGGGGGGGGTCTCGGCATCTTAGCCTCCTAATTGATATCTCCGCCGTTCTAGAGGTGCACCATTAATTTTTTCAAGGGTACTTAAGACGGGAAAAATTTGATGTTTCCAAGCAATATTTTTCAAACTGATCTGACATGACAAATATTTCAAAGCGTGCGACAGCTACAAATGCTAGCGTAGCCAATATATAAATTAGGGGATAAATATATCAGGCCACTGAGAGTGCATCTGCATATTCATTCAGGGTGAAACCTTTATGCCCTGGTGTCCACACTAAGCGAATGAGTCGTAAAAGTCTCGGGACAAAGTCGTAAAATACATTTAAAGCATTACACACATTAGGCACAGTTAATTAACTACACACAGAGAAGCAGTCTGAAAGAAAAACAGCATCTGTTATTGATTGAGGTAATTTTCGCAACGCTAAGAGAATTGCCAGTAATACCGCTTGATAAATAGGTTTAAAATTGGGTACACGTATCGAAAAGACCAATCCAATACTGAAGATGAAATTCTGACTCCTTGCTTCTCTTGGAGAACTGAAGCATCAGTTGCTATTACAATTTTTATGTATATTCTTGCCAGGTGGTCCTTCAAAATGGCATTTAAATATTTACTAAAAGTTTTGCAAATAATATAAAGTATAATGTCTAATTCTATTTTCATTGTTCGAATAGGTGTTCTTAGTACCCGTACTTCACGAAGGTTGATTTGTAATGTTTCCAAGAGCTTCTGTACGACGATGACTTGTGAACACTTTAATCTAGACCACTGTTGGTTAAAAAAGGACGTCGGTTCATTGTTGAAAGCATATTTCAACCTCCTAAGTGGGGATTCGTATACTTCTAGGAAGGTACGGACTGCTAATATCTGGAACCTAGCGCCAAGAAAACGCAGGCGTGGTTCCTTGCATAAAATATTAAGTGCGACATATTTAGGGAGCCCAAGACATATACGTAATGCTTCGCGTTCTAGTAGTACCAGAGGTCTAAATTTGTAGGCGGGTGCTCCAGAAAACAAGACACAACCAAGCTCCAATATTGAGTGAATATACATGCAATATATCATGACTAGCACATCAAGACGTAAACAACAACGTTTTTTGCGGAGTCTACGAAGCATCCCAAGTGCCTGTGCTCCTTTAGTTGCAATATTTTCTATATGCGGACTACAATTTTGGTTTTCAGTATAAGTCACTCCTAAGTATTTAATCAATTTCACCTGCAGGATAAAGTCCTTTCTGTAAAATACGGAAATGTGCTTTGGAACACTTATAGGAAAAACTACGACTGCACTTTTCCTGCTCTTTTATGATAGATTAATGTCGTCTAAATATGTGTCCAGAGCGTTCATATAAAACTGTAGCGTCTGATATAGTGTATGTATATCTGTAGCTGTAGCAAAAACTGTGATGTCGTCAGCTTATACAAACACTCTTACATCATGTTGTACTGGAATTGTGCACAATAACATATAAATATTAATGGTGAAAGTATCCAACCTTGGGGGAGACCTCTAGTTTGTTTATACTTTGAAGACGACATGCCAGATTGAGAGCAACACAATTCTGTATCTTTTAGAAAGGAGTAAACCCATGCCTCGAAGTAATTTGATAACCCGATGTGCGTTAGCGATTTTATTAGTTTAATGTGTTCCACACTGTGATAAGCTTTTGCAATTTCTAAAGATACTAAGCCGGAAACCTGTTCCTTAGAACAAGCTAGTTGTATCCTGCTATTCAGATCAACATAGGCTCACCGAATGGAGCAGCCATGCCTGAATACAATTCGGCACGGACTTCAAGTTGCATTTTCGTCCAACCAGTTGTCTATCCTAATAAGTAGAAGTCTTTCGATTAGTTTTACCAGATTAGATGTAAGTGAAATATGCCTAATGTTATCCAAAAGAAACCCAGCTCCATGTTTTTTTTATTACAGGAATTATTTTCGCAATTCTCAACTCAGCCGGAATTCACGAATGTCAAATGGAGTGGTTCACTATTGAAAGTAAATCTTGAGGTGACACTTTATGGATTATTTTTATTACCGGTGCAGTTCTTCCAGTGGGACCTAGAGCGGAATTGGGCAATATTTTCACTACTTGTGCTAGTTCTGACGCTGTAACCTCTTCAAAGTCATCGCTGTTAACAGGGCACGGCGAGTGGTGAAAGTTAGCAGCCGTGAAGTAGCTTTCCAGCCCTTGAGCAATATTTTCCAAAAGTACGTGACTTATTTGGCTTTGAAACTATTGATTCGAGGTTTGTTGATGATGGGATTACTTTTTGGGCTTTAAGGAAGTTGAAAAGCGATTTCCTGTAGCCAGGCTTTGAAAGGAACTCGGAACGTTGGCTGTCATATTTATTCTTCGCAGCGGCAACTGTTCGCTTGAAAATTGCAGCCGCGTATTTGTATTCGCTGCAATTTCTAGGGCACTGATTATAAAGCAGTTTTCGCCAGGCAGCTTTTCTTAGCCTGTAATGACGTAAACAATCCGAGTTTCGCCAAAGACTCAAAGGACGTTGTTTACAGGCCTGAACTGTGAATTCAGCTTGATATAAAGATCGTTTCATAACATCCTTAAGGTTGATAACTTTTGTTCTTTATTTACCTGGGTTCGTTTTGACAAAGCCACAGGTAGTGTCTGTTCAAATGTATTGGAATTGATGTACGAAGTGGGCTGCCTGACTATTGAAGTCACGGGACATACAAGCTCAAACAATATAAGAAAATGATTGCTAATTGTACCTCAGTTTAGAGTAGACCATGTAGAAATACTGATGCTAAGGCTACAGAAAGTCAGATCAATCGCAGAGTGAGACTGATTGCGTACAAAGGTGTTCAAAGGCGTACAAACGTGATTGCGTGCAAAGGGGTTCACTGGTAATGCATGGTAAACTATTTTTTGCTACAAAATCCTACAAGTGCTTTCACTCATGTCTGTTCTGAATTCCCACGAAGTGTGATGAGAATTGAAGTCACCTACCATTATTGTATCTTTTCTGCAAGACGAAATTACGGTATCTAAATCACTAGAATTTTGAGCACCTGACAAAAAATAAGCGTTTAATAACAAAAAGGGAAGGTGCCCCGGAAGAGAGATATTTATAGATAAAACTTCACTTTCTAGATTCATTTTTGACCTTTAACGTTTACCCAATGCGTGACTTCTTAGGAGATAAACACTGCTAAACCACCTCCTCGAGAGGGGCGGTCTAAGCGACACTATAACAACTGGCGAATGCTGATTTCAAAGGCAAAATATATCAGTAGTTGCGTAGTAAAAAATTGACCGGCAACTACTGATTCAACGGCAACTACACCTCTCCTGCTTCTTGGGTCTTCGTTCTGAACAGCACGTACCGCTTCTTCGTCCACTTTTTTTTTTACTCAGCAAAAGTGGTGCGTAGCAAACCCCCGCTGTTGGTATAGGCCATTTTCTTTTAGTCACTAAAACAACTGAAACATATAATTAAATCTCGCTTTTGAGCACTTAGCATGTTTTTCTCGTTTGTTTGTAGCCTGGATAAAAGGAAGCATACCTAACTTGGAGGATTTATTGAGAAAAGAGAAGTAAATATTTGGTCAACAGCCAATATTCAATATAGCATTGTTTCTACTATAGTGTTATTCCTTAAATGTTGCAATCTCTGACTGAATGTCGGGGCACATAGGGGTACGCAGTAGAGAGGGGCAGGGGTGAACAAACCAGCCCCGGACAGTGACGATTTTGAGGGGTTTTGGCGCCTAAACTATACGGAGGGAGGCCAAGCTAGCCGAGGCCATACTTTGACATAATAGAGGAGGGACGGTATGCTTTTTCGCCACCCCACAGGAGGGGAACCCCGCGCGCACCTATGCTTGGGCACTTTTGACTCTTAAAAAGTGGCCTCGATTTGATGCTTGAAGCCTTGGTCACAACATGAGTTCCCTAGATTTCAGGCATCGTTGGCTTCTTTTAACGCACCTGGCCGATGGAGTGATGCAAGTGAATTTATGTGTGCCCTTCCCGCACCAGCTATGCATTACGGTTCATCTTTTTTTGAGAATATGGCGAGCTTATGTTCCGCGTTTCAACAACGAGCAATTTTCGACGCGGCATCACCCTCAGTACGACAATTTCACGGCAGCACTCGTCGATGTGGTCAGCCTCCCAATTGAAAATCCTGGGTTTGTGAGCGCTGGAATCATTGGTGGATATTGTGTAAATACTAGTGGATATGGTGTAAATATTAGTGGAAACTGTAGTGGGCATGATGGCTGATAACGTCGAAAGTGGAACAATGGTGGCAGATGGTGGTGGTGATGACGGTGAAAAACGCCGGCTGATGACGACTTGGGGGGGGGGGATGGTGGCAGGTGGTGGTGGTGGTGGTGAACCAATGGTGGTGATGGTTGAAAATGCCGGCTGATGGTGGTGAGGCAAAACGTGTTTGGTGGAAGGCTTGGTAAGCAAGGTGAATGATGGTGGCGTGATAGAAGCTTGGCGGATGATGGTGGCATGATGAAAAAGCACAAGGCAGCATGTAAAATCACTTATTTCTAGTGTTTCGTTCTTGTATGTGCAGAGATATATGTTTATGCTCAAAAGAAACTAACGCTGCTCATTACGCTTTCTTGCACGTTTGTTTTTTCATTCCAGTGGCGTGAAGAACGCTTCAATTTTTGTGGAGCGTAGAATATGCCACGTACTTTGCGCACGTACTTATATCAGTTTGACATTCGCGATGCGTTTCTTTGTTGTGATGTTTAGAAGCCAAGAGGTGTCACTGTGAACAGTAACAATAAATGTTTTACATCGGTGCGCAGAGCTCGAGAAATAAATGAGCTCCAGTTCGCAATTTCCCGTTTATATGTTAGAGCAGAACACAGCTGCCACTTGATGTCACCACGCTAGAAACGCAACCTTGGCAATTGCTTGAGCCGTGCGTTTAAGTTAACAAAGTGTGTGCGAATATGCAAAGACTTTCATTTTCGACATGCCTCGAGACAAGACCAGCGAATTTGACTTTCACCCTTCTGTTATACCGCCATTATTGCCACAAAAGTTAATTCTTCCGACCAAGCCCGTACGAGTGTTAGCTGCGCTTCTGAGTTTTGGAACGCATAATTTTGACGCGTAAAAATGACAATACAGCACAGCTGTGGCATTATTTACCGTAAATGAAGCCTTTTTTCTTGTGTACGGTGTCCGCGCAATAAAGCCATAAATATCAATGTGGCGCGCTTGCAGCACTTCCACGAAACGTACGCCTCCAGTCACCGAGAGCCACCGGTGGCACTCGCCGGCACTTCACTGGCTCTTATGTGAGAACACAGACACGCCAATACGTATGCTTACTGAAATATTATGACAGCATAATGTCTCTGCTGCACTGCACTCATTTTGGCCAAGCCGGTATGTAGTTGTTCAAAACGACAGTGCAACAGCGGTGCATTTGCACGACTGCGCTGTGCGTTGCACGAAAAACATCACAGTCAATTGTGTGGGCCTGCTTATCAATTGAGCATAGAAGCAACATAAATCCTGACCAGATATCACCTTTTGGAAGGACCGAGAAATGTATATTAAACTTGGAAGTAACCGCCGATAATTACTGCCTGCTCCTTAGTCCACAGAGCTGTTTTCTTCTTGCGGTTGTAAATTGTAACAAACACATAGCGCTGTTGCTATTATTGCAGTGGCAATTATTACAGGCAAAATTTGTTCGTGTTTATGAAAGACCCGCCAATCTCGAGTAAGATGTTTATAAGATCCCGTCAATCTCGAGTAAGCGACAAACTAAACTGAAGTTAAACAGTGAGTGTGTGAGCTGACTATTTCTTTAACACCTCAACCGCCATCTGTCGGCCTGGAGCAGTGATTAGTGTGCTCAGTTAGAAATCTGAAGGTGGCAGGTTCGATTCCACGCTGTTCCATCTTTTCTTTCGCGGGTGCTTTCTACATTGCTTTTATACAATTATTTTTATTATTTTTAGTGGCAGCTCGTCATGGTGGTTCTGAACGCTGCTTCGCGTTCCAGCACTGTCGGCTGGAGAGCGCCATCCACCATCCGCTTTACCATGAACCACCATACACTATGTGCCACCAATGATTTCACCACCATAATCCACCAAAATGGTGGATGGTGGAATGCACCATTCCTATGGCGGACGCTTTTTCAATAGGGCTGGAGCTCTGTAGACTACATTCGTTTTTGCGAACGCTCGTTGTACGTACCTTCGACCCAACAATGCTTCTTTTGTTCATTCTTACCTCTCAGAGACCACAAAGCGCGCTTGATTAGTATGCTGGCCCTTTACCCCATACTACCTGCACAAATTCAATCTAATGTGTGTTTCACGAATAAGCAATTGTGTGCGTAATATGATTCACTGAGATAGATGGATGAAATAATTTTATTATGGTCCTTCGGTGCGTAGATTTAGCTTTATGGTATGAAATATCTTCCTTATAAGCACACTGCCAATGACATGATGCTCGCGAAGGACGTGGCAGACCATACTACGTAAACGCACTTCACCGAATGATGAGATATGTGTTAAAATAGTGAACATAGCTCGTGCTAAAGAATAGAAAAAAAAGGATAACACGTGGCACGAAGATATGAGGTCTTTTCGCTTCTCGATATATACAGGCGTATTTGTCTTCAAAACCGGGTTCATCAACAAACGAAGTCTTGGGATTTTACAATGGTTCCGAAACGCGTCCCAGTTTTCAAGGAAGATTAGGGAACGCCTGGAAAACACATGCGTAGCTCGAGAGTGACACAGCACTAAGATCTTGAATAGAGCGAACAACCGTGTAGTTTCCAACGAGTTGAGCCTGACAGGGCTTCGCAGCATTCTTTAGCGCCCGAAAAAAAGTGTCAATGTGCTCGCAAAGACCAAGGCAGCAGTCCTCGCTGAGATTACCGATGAAACGGGCTCGCGAACATGAACTTGTTGAAGAATGGGAGACTAGATCATGGCGACGAGCCTGTGCCGAGGTCACAGCTTTTATATAGGACGCAGGCGTAGGCAGAGTCACCGCTGCAGCATATAGCCAGGCCAGAAGCTCAGCCGTTTGGAATTATTCTTGTGGCTCGCACCGCACGTGCTATGCGGCTCGCTTTTTTCTCGGTGTGGCCAGCTGGCCAAATCTAGCGTGGCGCTACGTAAGCTTGCCCGCCCCCTACGCTTTGCGTGATTTTAAGCATATATACAAAAGGTAGAGCAAAAGAGACAGATACAATTTGCATGAGCGACAGTCCGTGGATTGTCCGTGGGGAAGTCCGAGTCGTCACAGGAAAAACCGTTGGGTCTCTTAACAGGTCCAGTGGGCGACATTAGTAGCCGCGGAGTGGGTGAGCAGCGCACTGGAAAGATGTTGTGGGCAGCAGTATTACAACACTCTGAGGCACTTTTCGCAACGAGCATCAATGGAACCAGCGGTCCCCTCCGAAAAGATGGCTTAGTGGGGGCGATGCGAAGCTCGATGGCGGCTAATGTGGGTAAGCTTCATAAGTCGTCTGATATCGACGCAGACGCGAATGTTGGTGAGACGTTGGCGCTGTCTGTGTGGGGTGCGGGCAAAGGCGCGCATACCGGAGGTCACTGGAATGCCATAAAGGAGGTGTTAGGGAGGCGCATTTAACAAAAATGGGCTGGCGGCGTGTGTTCGTGATGTACCTGCAAGGCACCGACGCTGGCACATCTCTGGAATGGCATGCTGGCCATATGCTTACGTAGCAGGCGAGTAATAATAGGTTAACTTTAACATGAGCATAACTCGAGCGTCGCCCGCAGTAATTGCCATGCTGGCGGTAGCTTTGCTGCTGGCGTGGAAGACGGCGGCTGGTTCGGTTGTGGTGCCAGATGTGGTTTCTGCGAACAGGTGACAGGCAGGGCTGGCTTGGGTGCCGCACACGGCATTTGTAGGCGCAGAAGTTGTGGTGTTCACCGGCATGTACAAAGGCGCCGACGAGTCAATCAAAGGCCGATCTTAGAGCGGGGTACGCTGCGATACCTCCGTGAAGTCGTTTGTCGCAGGATGGTCGTCTACGCCATAGTTGTGGCATAGCGCTGGAAGAGATGTGGTTGATGGAAACCACAAGGAAGGCTTGATTAGCGTTGATGAAGAACCTTCTGTGTGGTTGGTCCCGTGTCGGAGGCGATGTTCAGCGCCGCAAAACCGCAAACGGCATCCCTTAGGCCGCCATATGGGAGGAGGCTCCAAGAGTAATAGGTGAGGCGATGTTTGAAGTCAGGTGGCCGAACATACTCCAGGACCTCGAACAGAAATTCTTAGAGCCAGATGCTGTTGAGCTCCAAGGCAGCCTCGAACATTTGGAACCTTGACTCGAAGTCGGTTGTGCGGAACGGTAGTAGGGGCGGGTCAAAGTGCGGCTGCAATGCTTGAGATGGCTGGAACATGGTCGCAAAGTTCAGTGACAGTGAAGTGCCGATCACTAGTCCGTGTGTCCGTGGTCACCTTTTGTTCAGGAATGGGAGACGAGACCACGACGATGAGCCCGTGCCTAGGTCGCAGCTTTTCTTTGGAACGCAGGCGCAGGCAGAGTCGCCGCTACAGCGTCCAGCCAGGCTAGGAGCTCAGACGTTTTCAAGTATCTACGTGGCTCGCGCCCCACGTGCCATGCGGCTCGATTCATTTACGGCGCGGCCAGCTGGTCAAATCTAGCGTGGCACTACAAACTCTCTCTAAAGTACTAAGACCGCCTTACGAGGAGCGTCGGCCTCCTATACGACTTTACATCTAGGAGCTAACTGCCCGAAATTCAGGTCCATCAAGGTTGAGCGTTAAGTTACCCACCGACTGTTCTAAGCATCCTTTAGGAGCCAAAGGAGAGTTTTCCACCAGCATTGGAGCAAGGCTTCCAAGGTGGGACATAACGACGTTCCACAGGTCACATACGAAATTAGTTATATTTTTGGGACCTCTTTCACTACTTTGTAAACGAGAACCCACACCTTAGTATTGTCGATAGGTTTAGATACGTCCGATCTCTCTTAGACGACACTGCGGCAAAGGTCAATGCAGGCATAGTCACAGCGGAGACAATATAAAAAATGCCGTTTCACTGATGGAGTGGTTTGGGAACGTGCGAAATATGGAGCAGAGGCACCGAAAGAATCTTTGCACTTGACTTGCGGTCACTGGATCAACAAATTCTACTGTTGCCTTGAGAAGTGTTTACGACTTTCTCCAAGTAAGTATAAGAAGACTCAAAGGCCTCGACGTGTCGAAGCTGAACTACGCTGCGATGCTGTGCGACGTGCTTGTGAAACAATTTCACAAGATGTAACCGCGAAATATCCCAGGCAATACTACTTTATCCATCCAATTCAAAGAAGAGTCTAAACTTGAGAAGGAATACTTCAGCAATCGCTCACGTATCTTCGCATTGCGCTCAAGTGCAGATAACTTACCAACTTTTCAACGACCGGTGTTGTACAGCAACGAACAACAGATATCTAGAAGCTAGAACAGCCAATCAATGGCAGCATTGGCCGTCATAAACAGAACCGCACAAAAGTTGTGTGCCTTTTTTGCCTTCTGCCACCTTCTACCGTCGAGTGGTCGCTGCTTCAGGTGTACAACAAAACGAGATTGGGCAAGACGCTGTCGACGTAACGTGAGAGGCTCGCATTGCCAAGGGAGGCACCCTTATTCAATGTGTTTCAGAAAAGCTGCTAAAACAGTTATAATAAAGACGTCACCACAACACACAACAAGCAGTACATCGGTGTACGCGGTATCAAACAAAAATAGGAGTAACCTTGATACCATACTTTTTGTAAACATTCAAAGAATGGGTAATTGGTGCGAAGGGTTTCCGCAATATAAGAGGCTATATGAATAACGATATTCGGCGCACTTTTCACGAAAGAAGACGTTTTCCGCAAATTAACTTTTAAAGTGTTAGAAGAATTCGACATTACCATCAACGTGCTTGCAAGCAGAATTAAACATGATGATCGACGTGCACATCGAATACTAGTTGAACTAAATTTGCAAAGCCTGAACGATGATGTTCAGCATGTCATTTGAGCTATTAAAATACAGCACATCTCTGAAGTCGTGATTGAGGTACAAACGTATCGGAAATCCATCAAAGGCTTTCAGAATCACTGTCAACAAGTTGGTGCACAATGTTTTTCGCACATTGTACGAGAAGAAGGCACTAGTCTATTAATTGGCTCTGAGCAATTTTGGAATATTTTTGTAAAGATCTCACTAGGCCTGATGCTTGTAGCTGTGGTTGTTTCGCGGAAACTGCACTGGTTTGAGTTCCTAAACGGTGAAACTATTCATACACACACAAACGGAAACGTTTGTGTACTTCGGATGAATTGCAGGATGCACGATGAACAGATGCAGGAACGCGCAGACTCTGAACTGAGGAACTTTTGGAAGCTTGAAAGCTTAGAGACATGATATGCGCATAAGCCATCCTCCAATAAATAAAATGTTTCCGAAGCTTTGACTTAAACCACCGACTTGCGAGGTGAAAGTTACGAAGTCTGCTTGCCTTGACCAGACCTGCCCTCAGAGCTGCTGGAGGTGCGGTACTCGTCAAACAACTTCGCTACTCTTCTATAGAGGTGGGTGGGTGAGCGGGTTGGTGGGTGGATGAATGAATGATTGGATGGATCCGGCTGTGCCCTTTGAATCAGGTGGGGGCTCGCGCAAGCTAGCCATAAAAGGAAGTACTATCACTGTGCCTAAGGATCGAATTTCACTCACACTTCATTGTAATCACCAATCAGTTCACCTGCTCCTGGTTATTTTGTATCCGTTTAAAGTCTATTTTGCCTTATCTACACTTAAAACCCAACGCTCCAAAAATTTCGCGCCACTATCTTTAACTACAGGGTGAAGTCCTTTGCAGAACATAATCAAATGTTCAGCCGTTTTCTCCTCCTCTCCACATGCACTGCATACCGTGTTTGTGTCTTCCTATTTGGCTACGTATACGTCTTGGTCCGCAATAGTCCCGTCCTGGCCTCGAACAGCAGAGAACTACCCCGAGAATAATCGTAGATCTTTTCCCTTACAGTTTCCTTCTTGAAAGCTCAGTAGGTCTCTAGTGATGATTTTGTAATCATGAATTCCAATATTGCAAATGTCTCTCTCTGTTTCCTTCAACTTCTTAACCGATGCTTCATTTTCACTTGGGATTCTGCTTTTGTCTAAATGCTTGCTTGAAAATTTTTGAGTTCGCTTCCTCCATTTATTATGTTTATTCTTCATGTACAAGTAGCTGAAAAGTTTTTTTAGCCCAACGCTCCTCTGCCATTTTTTTCAATGGCTCCCGAAATTCTATCTTGCTGCTAGTTTCTCTGCTCTCAAAGTATGTCCTATCCCATGTCTGCCTGTACCCCTGATTCGGGTTATTCCCTTGCGCTCCCAACGCAAGACCACCTATGTCACGTTGTTTATTTTCTAATTTTGCTTGAACCTCTGATTTCATGCACAAAATCACATTGTCGAACGTCAAACCCGGGACCACGACACCTCCGAATCCATCTCACAACGTCATACCTCATGTGTTTAAACAGTGCATTATTTTTGCATTAAAACTGCATTCCTGTAACCATCAGTGACTACGTATCTTTTGTGCTTCTTAGGTACTCAGTCCCGTTATTTATCCATACTTCCAAATATTTCTATTTATCCACTATTCCTAGCATGACTTGCTGTGTCTTATGCCCACATCCTTTGCTATCATTGAAATCATGATTGCTAATTTTTCCCTGCCGTACTTCCAATTTAACCTATTTCCTCTTTAGCACAGATGCTTATCGATTCCTGCACGTCTTTCTTGTTGTCGGCTATTATTTCTATATCATGTGCATACATCAATGCTGGTAATGATTGTTCGATGCTTTGTACTTGCTTGGCGAAAGAGAGGCTGAAGCCAAGTCGAGTCCCCCCCCCCCTCCAACTCTAACTTGGCTTCTAGTCCCTGTAGATACAGCTTAAGTACTAAAGGCGACAAGGGACATTCCTGTCGAAGCCTGCGTTGCATATCTATAAGTTCACATACCTGTTCTTCTCATTTTACAACTATCTTGTTATTTTATTACATATCCTTTACAAAAAAGTTATTCCATCTTCCACATTTAGTGCATTCATTATTCTCCACAAGTCTTCTTGAATCGCGCTATCATAAGCTTTCATGATATCTAGAAATTCCAGCCACAGTATCGTGTGTTTTTTACATTATTTAAAAACACTGCATCAATGAAAACAGGTTGTCCTCCAAACTCTTTCGTTTGTAGAACCCGTTTTGTGGTTCTCCCAGCACCCCCTCAATGTCCACCTATGTATATAGTTTTTTTCTTTACTGTTTGCATCAACAGCCTGTAAACAACTGAAGGCACTACTTTAGGACGGCAGTTGTTCATATCAGCTTTGTCCTGCTTTCTTTTATTGATCATGCTCATCCACTTTAGTTTCCACCATTTGGGGCTTCACAATACATCATAACGTTGCTCACTGCCTCTCTTATTGTTTGCTTAGAGTTTCCGAATTATTGTACATAGCACATGGAGAAAGTTGTGGAATGTGCACTCTATATCCGAAAATCTCGCCAGTCTGGTAGGTTTTTTTCTTTCTTTTTTAGCACGTTGAGAGCAGCGGTGGTTGCACGTGCAGACACTAACGTGGAGGCAGAATAACGAGTTGACGATTACTGAAGGGGCGAAAAGGCACCTGCGCCATTACACTGTTGTGATCAAGAAAATAAAACAAGAAAAGAATAATTTATGGCTTTGAACAATGGGTTATGGAAACTTGGAACTTAGTTCGCGAAAAAGCTTCACAGTATTAGTTACCAGTTACACCCGTGTGAAGTGTAACTTTGAGGAGGCCGCTTTGCGCTTGTTGTGTATCCCTTCACACGGCACTTCCTTTTTTTTCTTTACAATCGCGCACGGGATTCACACGTGCGGCTCGTGTTCGTCACTTTTGATCTTTCTTGCTCTGAGGTCGGGAAAGTGAGAGCCACCATTTACGTAGACTATCTGTTCGAAAGTGAAGAAGCTACTCCGCTGCACGTGATGCAGTTGGTGTGGTACAAAGACGTTTGTGTTGGCGGCACAGCTGTTTATCAGACCCTGCATCGTAGCCTTTAAGCGGAAAAATGGCAACTTCACTTGCATGCGAGACTCTAATGCAGCTTTCTTTCTGCAAACTGAAGAAATAGACGCCGTAACCTTGATTTCTGATCAACATTCACTATATTTGCTGGGTCTCTAAACCACGTGCTTCAGTTGATTGTTGTTTTTGAATTTCACTTTGTCACTTTTGATTCCCTCCATACGTTCTGTTAAAAAGGCATGAGAACTGAAAAAATGTGCGTGGGATAATCTTAGAAAAGTCAACCGCGTAATTATACGGGTTTACATTATTAAGCCGTTCCCTCCTAGATACTTTATTTTTATAACAAGTCCTATTTTTCTTGCATTTATTACGAGTGGGCCTCGCCCTAATGTACGGAAACAGGCGCTACAGCAACCAAACGACGGCAGTCGTCTCTATTGTCGTTTTGGTAAATACAAACAGATGCTAACACATCTGTATTTTACTGCTTGGGTTGAACTACTTATAAAACATCGTGCATCACTGTGTGCGTGTGTGTATGAAATTCATGTGAATTGTGTAACCATGTTTTAGTTTTTGAATATCGCCCCGCTATACTTTGTTAGAGGAACTGAGCGTGTTTTTTTTTTGAAATTGAACACCAAAGAAGATTGTGTCTCTTTGGTGAGCTTGGAATGATCAGCCTTCTTTTATTTCTAGCAACATTTTGTAGAATGCACTGATAGCTGTCAGTTCGGTACCGTTTTTAAAGCAAGATATTGCAGTGCCAAATTTTGAACAAATCTTGCAAATAGCCCATGCGTTCCTGATCGTGAATTCTTGACAATCTTTTAGCATGCTTGCATATCAGATGATTTTCACTGAACACCATAAGGGTTGAATTGAGACCCCCCTAAATTCTTTCCATTGAAACTTGGTACAGAAAGTCACTTGTTGGTCAATAATTCTATTTCACCCACTCAAAAGACGCTCAATTTATCCGCAAAAAATATACTTCATAAAAACACGGTGGAAAATATTCTTGTGAAATCCACTAAAAAGTCAATAGATAGATGGATAAGTGGGGTTTAACGTCCCAAAACCACCACATGATTATGAGAGGCGCCAAAGTGGGGCTCCGGAAAATTCGACAACCTGGGTTTTTTTTAACGTGCACCAAAATCTGAGTACACAGGCCTACAACATTTCCGCCTTCATCGGAAATACAGTCGGCGCAGCCGGGACTCCATTCCGCGACCTGCGGGTCAGCAGCCGAGTAGCTTAGCCACTCAAGAGACCACCATGATGGGGCAGAAAAAGTCAATAGGCTACTTAATTTAAACAAAAACATTTTATAGAGAAAAGTCAATACATTCTCTAAATTGTTTCAATTTACACTCGGTACACACAGTCACTAGCTGGTCAATAATTTCTTTTGACTGACTGAACCAACTTTCAATTCGTCCGCAAACAAATGAAATTCAATAGAAACACCGCGTTCAATCTCTTCGGAAAGGTCAAAAGAAAAAGCCAAGAGACACCTAATTTGAGCACATTACATCCTATGGAGAAAAGTGAATTCCTTTTGAAAAAAACGCCCACCTTAGGAACGGTGGTTTTCACCGTCCACCATTTTGGTGGATTATCGTGCTGGAAACGGTGCTGGCACATGGTGTATGGTGGCGTATGGTTTAGCGGTTGGGAGATGGCGTGCTCCAGCGGCAATGCTGAAGTGCGAAGCAGCGTCAGAACCAGGGTAACGAGCTGCCACTAAAGAAATAACAAAAATAATTGTATAGAAACGATGTAGAAAGCATCCATAAATAGGTGCGACAACGCGGAATCGAACCTGCTACTTTTAGAGTCCCAACCGAGCACACTAACCATTGTGCCACGCTGACAGATGCCAACAATCATGTTAAAAGAGTAAACTGACAAAATCACTGTTTAACTTCAGTTTTGTTTGTCGCTTACTCGCGATGGACGGCATCTGCAGCTGCTACAAAAACTTGCACATTTCATAAACACATACAACTGCTGCCTGTAACGATTGCCACTGCGATAATGGTGACAGCGCTAAGTTTTTCTAACAAGTTACTGCCAGAAAAAAAAAACTTGGTGGACAGAGTAGTAGGTAGAGTTTATCGGCGGTTACTGCCAAGTTTAATATCCGTTTCTTGCTCCTTTTAAAGGGCGATATCTATACAGGCTTTATGACGCTTCTATGCTCATTCGATAGATACGCCCGCACAATTGATTGCGATGTGTTTTGCGCAACGCACAACGCAGTCGTGCCAGTGCACCGCTGTTGCTCTGTCGTTAGGAACAACTACATAACAGCTTGGCCAAAACGAATGCAGTGCGCGAGAAACATTAGGCTATGTTATTGGTTTAGTGAGTACAGGAATTGATGAGTCTCTGTTCTGGCATAAGAGCCACTGAAGTTCCGGCGAGTGCGACCGGCGTCTGTCAGTGAGAGGTAGCGTACTATTGGCATCAAATAAGACGCGAACAGCGGAGCGCGTGGCACAATCCTTAACAATGTCATAGTGCGCGCCGTCCACATGTCATCGACACAGACAGGTCCGCACATCCGGTGTGGCAGCACTGCACAATCCCCCTATAGTGCAATATTTCTGCTTGTGTTCAAGGTATGGTAGTTGAAAGGAACCAAATACAAAAATACAGAGGTTCAACTACTGCACCCGGCGGCGAGTATTGTAGCACTGTCTGTCATCACAGAGTCAATGATCACGGAATGCCTGGAAAATTCTATTTAAAGTAGGCAAAGTTAAGTTCATAATGCTGGAAATTTTACGTTGTTTCACTTCGTGCTGGTGAAGCGAAACAATTTGCGTGCTCTTTTCAGAAGAAACACTTGGCATTTCCAGTCAAAACAAATATTTTTCTTGTCGTTCTCTGAAAGAAGGGTGTAGGTGAAGCAGCGCTTGTGAACGAGATACGGCAGTCGTTTGAAAATCTACCGCAAACCGATTATATTTCTCTTTTTTGTTTTACCGTGCCAAGACACCAATTTCACTACGACGCTGAAGTAAAAGCCAGGAATTGCGAGTGATTCGATCAAAAGCGCTTGGCACCCCCACGATTTCCACCATTGTCACCATACGGAAACTAGAGCAGAAACAGAGATAACGCAAGTGGATTGCGAAGCGCTGCCAAACCATATGTTCATGTCTGTAAATGGTGATGACTGGACGGCCAACACTATACTGTTTCTAATGCTTGAAACACGCGCTCTGCTGTTCGGGTTTTATTTGACGCCGATAGTACATTTGGTGGAAGTGCTGCATCATTGTTTTTCACTGATTGATTTGTGGGGTTTAACGTCCCAAAACCACCACATGATTATGAGAGGCGCGGTAGTGGAGGACTCCGGAAATTTTGACCACCTTGGGGTTATTTAACGTGCACCCAAATCTGAGCACACGGGCCTACGACATTCCCGCCTCCATCAGGAAATGCAGCCGCCGCAGCTGGGATTTGAACCCGCGACCTGCGGGTAAGCAGCCGAATACCTTAGCCACTAGACCACCGCGGCGGGGCATTGTTTTTCACTTCTTGCGTGGACACAGTACAAAAAAAGAAGGCTTTATTCAGGGTAAATGATTCCAGAGCTGTGCTGTAATATCAATTCTAGTCCGTCCAAATTGTGTATTCTGAAACCAAGAAGCCCGATAACACTTGTACGGGCTCTGTAAGTAGGACTAACCTTTGGTGGGAATTATGGTGGTAGGAAAGGTGAAAATCAAATTCGCTGGGGCTCGTCTCAACGCAAGTCGAAAGTGAAAGTTTATGCATAGTCGCACGCACTTTGTTAACTTAAAACTACGTCTCAAGCAATACAGTGTACAAGAATTGTCATGCTTGCGTTTCTAGCGTGGTGACATCAAATGACCGCTGTGTTCTGCTCTAACACTGAAAGGGGAAATTGTGAACTAGAGCTCAATGATTTCTTAAGTTTGCGCGTCGATTTAAAACATTTATTGTCACTGTTCACTGTGACACCTTTAGTCATCTAATCATCACAACAAAAAACACATCGCGAATGTCAAACTAGTGTAAGTACGTGCGCAAAGTGTAAACATATTCATGGCGGCATATTCTACGCTCCACAAAAGTTGAAGCAGTGGTCACACCACTGATATGAAAAAATAAACGTGCTAGAAAGCGTAATGAGCAGTGTTACTTTCTTTTCAGCGTAAACTTATATCTCTGCGCATACAAGAATTAAACACTGCAAATAAGTGAATTCACATATTGTCATGTGCTTTTTCATCATAGCACCATTACCTATCAAGTTTCCATCAAGTCACCGTCATCCACCTTGCTCACCAAGCCTTCCACTAAACACGTTTTGCTTCGCCACCATTAGCCGGCACTTTCTACCGTCACCACCATTGGCTTGCCACCACTACCACCATCATCTACCACCATTTTTTTTATATTTAGAGGTCATCAGCCGGAATGTTCCACCATCACCACTATTTGGTCGCCAGCACCACCAGCATCTGCCATCAATTTTTCTATTCTCGCCGTCATCAGCCTTTATGCCCATTACAGCTTCCACCATATCCAGTAATATTTCCATCATATTCACCGACAATTCCAGCATTCAAAAAACTCCAAGATCTTCAATAGAGTTGAGCCTCAATTAAACCTCTATAAGCAATTTTGTAAGGGGAATGCACCTAAATCTTAGCCCACGGGCTGACAGCATTTTGACCTCCAATGAAAATGCAGGCTGGCGTGTATTTCAAATGATGTCAAGTATAATAGGCTGCTTTCTGCTTTTGAAGAATTTTTAGCTGCTCTTTGAAAGTTTGCGAGTCATTACTTCTAATACTGTGACTGAAAAATGGTGATGGACTAAATGCTTTTATATATACTTAGAGAGGAGGTCGGTGGAGCGAACGTTTACGAGTGAACTTTTCTTCGTCATGGCAACGCCGTTGCTCTGACAAGGACTAGTCAGCTTGCCGGAACAGTTTCCAGCGACGTTCTTTCTTAAAAAACTTCTGATCGCTTCAAGCCTCTCCATGCCTCAACTATTTTTTTAATTTGGTAACCGAGTTTTGTCATAGCGCCGTCATAACAAATGTGTTTGAGTTAAATACGACGTGTCCAACTCGCGATTGTTGAGAATTTCTGCATTGTTCTGGACGTTTTGTTCAATGTTTGCTCATTATTTCTGTATCTCAGTTGTATGTTAAAGCTGATTTTATAGATTGACGCTTTCACACTACGTGTATGTGTTTTTTATTCAAAATGTCCAATAAAAAGTTTCTTCTATTCATCTCGATTGAGTTTCTTATAATACTGAGACATCAGTGGGCTTAACATTTGCCTCTTTAAGAGAGGCGAACAAAATTTCAAAAAAATTGATTTTAAAACGTTTACGAATATCCAAATCGCCCAAGCGGCCGGAGAACTTAGAGAAAGCACGAGCGTATTCCACTTGTTTGTGAAGTGGGGAAAGAGGGCTTTCACAGCAAGCCTTCTCCTCTCGAGTTTTTCTCCTTTCCCTCTATTTGGTGACCTCACCAGTGACGTCATGAAAGAAGTTTTGTGTTCGTGATTTATTTTTAGTGGGATGCCCGGCATCCGCCAGTGTCAAAAGCAGCAGTGGCGCTGTGTGTGAGCATGTGAGAGCGAATAAAGGAGAGGTAAACAGAGTTTCCACCCCCTGATAAAAACCCGCTGACCAAGTTTCCCGATGCCCGTCAGTAAGGGAAGGTCTCTTACTAGGAAGGATATTTGGTAGCAGGGACTAGCCTAATTGCCAAGAGATCAAGATTATCTCAAACACTTGACCACTGATCCGACTGATGTTAAAGATCAAGTAAATGAATTCAAAAGCAGACATGGTTACTCGAAAAAAACGAGCCTGCCTTCAATTTGCAGCCTTCTAGAACAGATGACATCTACCCAACGCGTGAACAATGCTCTGTTTTAGCCTCTTTCTTGCTGAAGGGGATACTTGCTGCGAATGTGAAGAAGGCTTAAGAACCTCATGCGTACGGCGTCATAACACACCCGATCCTGCTTCACGGTCACCACATCACCATTTAGCTCCTCGTAACGCGCTTTCACTGCAGACGTCAAGACGCTGTAGTCGCACCAACCACCACAACACTCCGACAATGCTTTGGAGAGAAGAGGGTGAAGCAGTGTGAGAATATACAGAAGCAGTGTGAGAATAAACAAAGGGTGAAGCCGGAGATTGATCCTACGGTGACGTTACTTGCTAACGAAGTGAATCTGTCAGAACCATTTGACATTAGTGCTGATTTCATTCAACCATCAGTGAATCTGAAGAGTTAGCCTGATTAGACAATCCCTCATCGCACTTTGCGCTTGTGCGCTGGTACGTACTATTTAACTAAATCTTGTCTTGCACTCCAGAGCGGACTGTTTCTTCGAAGCTCCTCAAAGTTTCTTTTCACGTCATGTATATCCTTCAGTTATGTACTGTGACAATGCCCTGTGCTTAAAATGTGCTCCTCCTGATGTTCTTGTGATCGTGTCACCTAAAGCTAGAAGACTGCAGAAGAGTCACGTGGCGTTAATATCAATTTTGTTTTCATTCTAATGAGCGCCAAGCCATTCGTGGGCCGCGAGCGTTGAAAGCAGCAATCACAATACGCACTAGAAGAAGAGATAAACGAGGTATGAGCATCTGGTGCCTTTAGGCAGAAATAGTCAAGAAGTGAATTAGCTTAAAAAGCAAGGCACCATCAGATTCATGTTCTCTTCCACAGGTAAAGTTGCGCCAAGCTGTTGAGGAGCCAGCCAACCAACTAACCAAGCAGCAGCGTTGAAAGGCACTGCTCGATCTCTAAAGACGTATAACGCAAGAGCGTAAGAGAGCTTGTTTCGCTGAAATGCTGCCATCATCGTCGAGGTCAGCATTGTCGGTTGTAAGCAAAAAATCATCTTATGCGTGACCGAAAAATCAATAACGACGCAAATAAAACACATAATTTATAAAAACCCTGGAGCAAAGTAGGAACCACCCCAGACGCGTTGAGGTGCAAGTTTATCCATCCCGGGTCATATGAGTGGCAAGCGGAAGTTACACCGCACCGCCACAGATCGGCCTGTGAAAAAAGTGAAAAGAACTTCCTCTGCTTGAAAATTCAGTGAAAGTACCTTTCATGCTTCACAATTATGCGCGTCCTGTATTTCAGCTTCACAATGCAACAATAAATATTACAGTATTAACACATGGTCAAGCGTCTCTTGATGATGATGTTCATCTTGCATTGGTGGCACTTGCCCGTAGAGGGGGATCGGCCAAGAACCGGGCGTCAGAATCTTTCGGTTAGTTTATTAGGTATTTCAAAGCATCCATTAGAGCTTTAGTAAAACACAAAAAACAAATCACAAATGTTGTACGAAAGTGCCTATCAAGCTAGCGGTCAGGTAATCAGATAGTCTCGGAGCGAAAAAGTAATATTATAATTATACTAACAAGGCAATCTTTTTGTTTCCATTAGGTACGCACACATCAGAGCAAACCTTCCTTTAACTATACCCTAATGATATCCCTCCAAAGGATAAAATTACTGCCACGTTTATTTCTCAACCAAGCTTCTCAATTGGGTCGACAAGGTATCTTTTCCTTTGATAAGAATATTAATAACAGAATAAAGAGAAATGTTCTGTTTCAATTTCCTTGCAAAACAGACATAATCAAGATGCTGTGAGTCCAGCTATAAGTAAGCAATAATTCGGGAAGAGGATTAGAGAGCGTAATCTGGAGATTGTAATTTCTAACCAGCTAGATAAGCACCATTGTTTATTCTAGCAAAATCATGGATGTACGAAGTCTCTGAGTTTCTCCATTGATGTTTTGTCTATTTCTTTGAATAAACAAGCATTTATATATTTTACGTAAGCGAAATCAGCTAAAATAGGGAAGAGTGGTCTGTCTAAAAATGCTTTGGCTAACGAGTCTGCTATCTCACTTGGATAAATCCTACAGTCACCAGGTGCCCATACCAACTAGAATTTTGTCAAGTTTGCTTGTAATTATCATACCCAATAATGTTGAATTTGTTGCCGAAGAGAGCGTTGTACACACTGAAAGAGAGTGAGTAATTATGTTCGCTTCTGTTTCTCATGCAGAAAGTTTACAAAACGGTAGAACCTTAGCAACTCATTTAGCCCTGATTATAGGAGTATAGCCCGGTAATCGAACTGAAGAACACCAGTAGAGGAGATGCCTACTGCAGCCGTTTTGTTTAATGGAGATCTATCAGTCGCAATAATGTTCTTAATGGACTAATGAGTCGAATGATCACGTAGTTGAATATTTAAATATTGAAAATGCAGTTTTTGCATTAGTATGGAAAATATAATCAATATCCATGTGAGCGTGTTTGTTGAGGTATTCTAAATATCTACATTCAGAGGATCTGGCAGCGTTTGAAGGAACCTAACCTGAGGGGAGTGATGTCTTTATTTTTTTCTGAAGAATGCGCTTGGTTCTTGAATAAAAACGTAGGACGCAAGTCTCATAGGCGCATTGTATATTTTCAAAAAGTTTGAACTGTAAGTAATTTCGACCGAGATAACAAAGGTGGACGACGCGCTTCACATAGGATACATTGTTTGCAACATACATTAGGAGTCTAAGACACAAGCGCAATGTTTCTTTTTCTAGTATTATTTCGTATCTCGTTTTATATGCCGCGCTTTCAGAAAATAATGCGCACCCTAATTTTATATTAGGCCGGAAATACATCTTGTAAATCATTTTAAATGAATTTATTCGCAATCCTCTTTTTCTGTTTCCTACTTTTTGTAACCACCGTAAAGCACGTGTCGCATTGCAGCCAACTTCTTCTATGTGCCTTTTTCAATTTAACGTGCTATTATATGCGAGGCCTAGGTATTTCAGGGAATCGACCTTGGTATAACGAGCTCTTTACAATAAATCAGCGAAATATTGTCACAACGTCGTGACGTCGACAAAGAAAGAGACAGAAGGATGAAAGTTGAACTGTTTATTTGGGTGAACTTGCGCCCGGAAAACGGAAAGTCGGATCACAGTAGCAGACCTGCACTGATAGCGGCGAACGGATCGTCAGCCGTCGATCAACTGGCAAGCGGCGAAGCGCGTCGGCATTCATACACATGCCGTCGAATGTTCTAGCGTTATCGCATGTGGTGACGTAGGCTCAAGAATAACCTGTATAGTTAGCCGCAGTGGGTGTGATCCTGTAAAAACGACCAACTACAGTCCTGAAGCTTCTCGGAGACTGCAGGCGTTGTTCGCGCTGAGAATTACGTAGTGTATTGGGGCGATAACAAAACTTGAGAAGAAGAACATGGCATCGCCCCCCTCTGAAAAAGGCATCGTCCCGATGCTTCAACAAAAGATGAAAGTAAAGCAATAATGCAAGAAATTACAAGCAATAAATTATAATACAGCACTAATACAGCAAGAACTTACACCGTTTCAGCTCGTTAACAGGCATAAAACGGCTTGAGGAGCGCGACATGGACGACTTCAGGTCGCGACCGGCGTCGTTGAAAGTTCGTGATGCCGTCGGGGACAACCTCGTAATCAAGTGGGCTGAGACGTCGAACCACCCTGTACGGTCCCAAGTACCGTACGATACGCCGACGGGGACTGAGTCCCCGTCGGTGTATCGGCGTCCACAACCAAACACGTTCACCGGGCTGGTATTCCACGAAGCATCATCGGAGATTGTAACGGCAGCTGTCGCTCGTCTGTTGGTTCTTGATACGGAGCTGCGCGAGTAGTCGGGCTTCTTCTGCGCGCTGAAGGAACTCATTAAAATCGAGGTTTTTTTTTTGTTGGTGACGTTGCGTAACATGGCGTCGAGCGTCGTTGCCGGGCTTCTTCCATAAACCAATTTGTATGGAGATATCTGCGACGTCTCCTGCACCGCTGTGTTTTATGCGAAGGTCACGTACGGAAAAATGGCGTCCAACGTCTTGTGTTCGACATTCACGTACATTGCCAGCATGTCGGCGATGGTCTTGTTCAGCCGCTCGGTGAGGCCGTTGGTCTGTACGTGGTACACTGTCGTCCGGCGCTGGCTTGTCTGGCTGTATGCCAAGATCGCTTGAGTTAGGTCGGCAGTAATTGCCGTTCCTCTGTCGGTGATGAGGACCTCCAGGGTGCCGTGATGAAAGACGAAGTTTTTGACGACAACTTAGCTACCTCGGATGCACTGCCTTTGGGCCGGGCTTTTGTCTCAGCGTAGCGGGTCAGTTAATCGGTAGCTACGATTCACTTGTTTCCGAAAGTCGATGTCGGGAACGGCCCCAGTATGTCCATACCAATCTGCTGGAATGGCCGGCGAGGTGGTTCAATGGGCTGCTGAAATCGCGCTGGCCTTGTCATTGGTGCCTTGGGTCACTGGCAACCCCGGCATGTCATCACATAACGAGTGACTTTGGCGGTAAGACGTGGTCAGTAGTACATTTCTTGTATCGTCGTGAGCATGCGGGAAACACCGAGGTGCCCTGCTGCCGGATCGTCGTGCAGGGCCTGCAGGACTTCTGGTCGCAGAGCTGAAGGTACCACAAGGAGGTACTTGGCTCGAAGCAGTGAGAAGTTTTTCTTTTGGAGAAGACCATTCCGCAGGAAGAACGACGCAAGTGCGCGCTTGAATACCTTCGCAACTTCGGCGGTTCTGCCTT
The DNA here is from genome assembly GCA_013436015.1 of Rhipicephalus annulatus. Taxonomy (NCBI): domain Eukaryota; kingdom Metazoa; phylum Arthropoda; class Arachnida; order Ixodida; family Ixodidae; genus Rhipicephalus; species Rhipicephalus annulatus. The sequence goes on along the minus strand of WOVY01000325.1, from coordinate 170,830 downwards.
CAAGGTATTCTGTTAGGGCCATAAGTTCCAGGTCGCCCCGCTGTCATTCAGCGAAGTTGTCGGTAGTTATCGTTCCCAAGAAGTATTCGTCATCTGGGTCACCGGTTGGTAGTGGGTCGACAGGCGCACGACAGAGACAGTCGGCGTCGGCGTGTTTCTTGCCGGACTTGTAAACAACAGTAATGTCGTATTCTTGAAGTCTTAGGCTCCATCATGCCCCGCCGCGGTGGTCTAGTGGCTAAGGCACTCGGCTGCTGACCCGCAGGGCGCGGGTTCGAATCCCGGCTGCGGCGGCTGCATTTCCGATGGAGGCGGAAATGTTGTAGGCCCGTGTGCTCAGATTTGGGTGCACGTTAAAGAACCCCAGGTGGTCTAAATTTCCGGAGCCCTCCACTACGGCGTCTCTCATAATCATATAGTGGTTTTGGGACGTTAAACCCCACATATCAATCATTAGGCTCCATCATGCGAGGCGACTTGAAGGGTCCTTCCAAGTAGCAAGCCAACACAAGGCGTGGTGATTGCTCACAACCTTGACGGGCCTGTCGTAGATGTAGGGTCGAAATTTCGACGTAGCCCAGATGTTGGTGAGGCACTCCTTTTCTGTTGTGGAATAATTGAATTCTGCTTTGGATGGCGATCGGCTGGCCTAGCTAATAACCTTTTCCTTTCCGTCAGCCCTTTGCACAAGAACGGCGCCGAGACCTACGCTGCTTGCGTCTGTCAGTGTTTCTAATTCGTCGAAGCTAATTCATCGAAACCGGCAAGTACCAGAGGCGTCTGGAGGCATTGCTTTAGCTCCTAGAAAGCCTCTTCCTGTGGCTTTTCCCACTTGAACTCCACGTCGACCACGGTAAGGTTAGTGAGTGCATCTGCGATGCGGGCGACGTTTTTGATGAACCGCCTCTAATAGAAGCACAGTCCAACAAATTGGTGCACTGCCTTCCTGTCAATGGGCGGCGGGAAGTCGGCAATAGAGGCTGCTTTCTGTGGATCGGGATGGACTCCAGACTTCTTAATCACGTGTCGCAGGAACATGAGCTCCTCGTACGCAAATCTGCACTTTTCTGGCTTCAGGGTGAGTCCGGTTGTCTTGATGGCTTGAAGTACAGCTTCAAGGCGCTGAAGATGTTCGTCAAAACTCGAGGAAAACAAGGCAAGTCTGCCACTTCAATCCTGCCAGTACTGTATCCATAACGCGTTGAAAAGTGGCAGGTGCCGAGCAAAGACCGAAGGGCATCACCTTCAACTCGGAGAGACCGTCCGGTGTTATAAACGCAGTCAGCTTTTGGTCTCTCTCGTCGACTTTGATTTGCCAATAGCCAGTCTTGAGGTCCATCGACGAAAAGTACTTCGCGTTATGGAGCCGATTCAGTGTGGTCTATTTGTTGGGGAGGATAAACGTCCTTTTTGGGGATTTTGTTGAGGTAGCAATAATCGACGCAGAAACGCAAGGTTCCATAATTTTTCTTCAATAACACCCCGGGGGACGCCCATAGACTTTTGGACGGCTGGATGATGTCATCCCGTAGCATTTCATCAACTTGTCTTTTTACGGCCTCGCATTCTCGTGTCGAAACCCTGTACGGACTCTGACGAAGCGTTCACGCATTTGCCTCGGATATAATGCGAAGTTTCGCGATTGGGGTCTGCCGAATTTGCAACGACGACGAAAAGCAATCTTCGTTTTGTATGAGCAGGGTCTTGAGCTGTTCTTGCTTATGGTTCAGAAGGCTGGGATTGACATCGAAAGCTGAGGGAGGAGCTTCGTTCCTTTGAGCAGGTTCAGCAGAATCGGTGAGGGCGAAAGCAGTGGTGGTTTCCACAATGTCTACGATGTACGCGACCGTCGTCCCTTTTTTCACGTGTTTGTACTCATTGCTGAAATTCGTGAGCACATCCGTCGCTTTGCCTCCCCGCAGCTCTGCAATTCCTCTTGTGACGCAAATATTGCGGGTGACCAACAGCTGCTGACTGCCTTCAACGATGCCTTCCAAGTCACGTGATTTCGGAGTGCTGACTGAAGTAATGACGCTGTATCGAGACGGAATGGTGACTAGTTCTAGCACATTGAAGGCGTGGTCCCTGACGGCACGCGCGGTGGTAGTGCTTTTTCTGTCGATAACGTTATCGACTTTGTTCTTAGGTTGATGACTGCACCATGTAGGCATAAAAAGTTAATGCCAAGGATGATATCTCTCGAGCAACGCTGTAGACTACGAAGTCTGCCGCATAAACATGGCCGTTTATGGCAATTCTCGCTGTGCAGTTCCTGCCGGTGTTAATTGATGACCTCCAGCTGTGCGGATTTCAGGGCCTTCCCAAGCTGTCCTAACATCCTTCAACTTCATGACAAACGACCCACTGATGACGGAATAGTTGGCTCTAGTATCGATGAAAGCTGTCAGACTGTGGCCATCAAGAAGAACGTTGAGGTCGCTAGTTCGCCGTATCGCGTTGCAGTTAGGCCGTGGCGTTGGGTCACGGCTGCGCGGCTTGTTCTGCTGCTTCCATGCTGCGTCGTCAGGTCACCTTCGGTAAGTGAAGTTTCATTGTCAGGACTTTGCCTAATTTGCGTCGTGTTTGGAAAGCTCCGTCACGGCGTCGTTGTCGTCGGAGGATCATTAGTTGCTCATCGCACAGCATCCGCACCTCCGTCGGTTGCTGCCCTTAGTTTTCCGAATACGGGCTGGGAGATCTGCCCCGCGTTGGGCCAAAGTACTGCCGGTGGTGCGGTGACATGCGGCGGCTGGGTGACGGTGAACGAGAAAAACTTCGTGGTGTTCATTGCGTTGCTTCAAGGTAGTCGGCGATGTCCCGCGGTGGTTCCTCTGGCTGCAGGCGTGGTGCATTGACAGCGAAGCCACAAAGTCCCATCTGTCGGTACTGGCAGTGGCAGTAGTTGTGCTCGGCTTCAGCGCAGTGGTAACACAGTGACCACCCCTGACTACAAGCGTAGCGCTGGCCGGCCGGCATTCAGCATTGTAGTGACCTGATTGATTGATATGTGGGGTTTGACGTCCCAAAACCACTATATGATTATGAGAGACGCCGTAGTGGAGGGCTCCGGAAATTTTGACCACCTGGGGTTTTTTAACGTGCACCCAAATCTGAGCACACGGGCCTACGACCTTTCCGCCTCCATCGGAAATGCAGCCGCCGTAGCCGGGATTCGAACCCGCGCCCTGCGGGTCAGCAGCCGAGTACCTTAGCCACTAGACCACCGCGGCGGGGCATTGTAGTGACCTCCCTGCCGTGAAGTAACCGGAATGGTGCGACTACAGTTGTTTTTCGCACAGCGGTGTTGTAAGCGAACGTGACGTCAGGAGGGATGTCATCCCAGTTTTTGTGGTCTTGGTCAACACACATGGATAGTATGTCGGCGAGTTTATTCGCTCTGTAAGGCCGTTGATTTGTGGGTGGTATGCAGTAGTTTTCCGATGTGCTGTGCCGCTAAGCTGCATGACGTCTTGTATCATCCAGGCTTAAAAGCTGTGCCACGATCAGTTATGACAACTGTTAGTGCTCCATGTCGGAGGACGATGTTCTTCATAAAAATGTGGGCGGTCTCAATCACGGTGCCACGTTGTAATGACTTCGTTTCGCAGTAGCGCGTCATGTAATCAGTAGTGACTACAATTCAGCGGTTGCCGTCACAAGACTAGGAAAATGTCCGAGCAGATCCATGCCAATTTGTTGGAACGGTGGTGTCGGAGGAGTGACGGGCTTCAAAAAGCCGCCTGGGTGCTGATGTAGTGCTTTATGGCGCTGGCACTCGTGACAAATGCCACTAGTACAAGTTCTGAAAGTATTATTTCCACAGATGCTGGCATGCTGCACTAAAATCGGTGACCGACAACTCAGTCGTCCCATGTTTAAAGTGAATTATGCCGCGGGCAACGCAGATCTGCTGAGACAAGAGCACCGAAAGGTTGACTTCAGTGATACCACTACTGTCATAATCTAGGTCGCCCTGTACCGTAACGACCATATTGGTGCGTGGCGGAAATGTGACGGTGTCACTGACAATGCGAAGCGCAGTGTTCTGCGGATCGGTATCTCTAAGCTTCGGACCATAGTCGTCAGCAAACGTAACGAGGCAGTCTCGAAGATTTACAACAGCGCCGTGCTCGCGAAGAAAATCCATGGCAAGGGTAACTTTCCGGGAGCACTCGGGAAGCACAACGAAAGAAGCAATGAACGTCGACTCACAGATTTGCAGCCTTTCGGTGCATCTTCCGATTAGTGTCAAGAGGTGACCACCTGCTGTCTGAAGGTTTGGCCTATGCCCCAAAGGAGTCGCATTTTTCCTGAGTTCTGCCACAAGTTCAGCGCTGATAACTGAGTAGTCGGCGCCGGTGTCAACCAGAGCAGTTACTGGATGGTTGTCGAGAATAACGGCAATGTCAGCAGAAGCGGGTATGTCAGCGATGTGAGGGGTCGGCTGAAAGGAATCGTCGAAGGTCGGCGGGTAGGTCAGAGGAGGCTGTTTTGACGATAGCTTAACAGTGGTCCCACACCCGGAGACCACTGATTCTAGTTTCCCGGCATGGACTTGGGGACCTAGCGGATAGTCCTGCAACAACATCGGCGAAAGTATTGATTTGAGGACGTGGAGCGTCTAGGAGATGGAAAGCATTATTGGCGTTGATTCAGAGACGGTTGACTTGACAAGTATTCTGCAATAGCGCGAGGTCGTTGCCCAACCCTTGGCCGATGAGCGTCTGGCCGAAATTAAGGTAGGTGCATCTGTCTGTACGAGCACTCCCGGTACAAGTAGCCTGGCTCACCACAGTAGTAGCAAAGTGGCCGATTGTCGGAAGCACGCCACACGCTAGATTTCCGCACATTAGGTCGTGGATTCTCATAGTGTGGCGGGCCCGAGAAGTACTGCAGCATCTGCAGGCAAGTTGGTCGTGGGTTTTCATAGTGTGTCAGGCCCGAGAAGTGCTGCAGCGTCTTCAGGCTGGTCGGTCAGGGGAAATAGCTGGCTACCAGTGCAGGAGTGCGTACAGCTTCCCTATACATTAGCAGAGGAGCTTCGGTTGGACGTGGCACTAATGGTCGTTCCAGCTGCCGCATCTCTTCACCGACGATGTCTGTCAGGGCAGCCACTTGAGGCTGTGAATGCACTGCACGCCGCTTTTGCAGCTCGTCGCGTACAATGCTACAGACTAGCTCAGCAAGGTCTCTCATGCTCGTGAGGTCGGGTGTTGCCAAGGGTTCAGACTGACATTGCAAGGCTATCGGACCACTCCTACAGCGAAGGCCGCTGTCTTAGCATTCGCTCCATTGTTGTCGCTTCACGTAGGAATTCCGCCACGGTAGCTGGTGGGTTTCGTACAAGTCCTGCAAACAGCTGCTCCTTGACACCCTGCATCAGAAAGCGTACCTTTTTGTATTCCGTCAAGCGCTTGTCTCTGTCTTTCTGTTCGAGTCTAAGTAGTGCGCTCTCATTTCGAAACAGTCATGTATCACCAACTCGCACAATCAACTGTATTGCAGAATCAGCTTGACGGAACAGACGAGACATCTCTGCAACGAACCTGGCCACGCTTTCATATGGTCTTCACTTGCGAGAATGGAGGAGACGTTCTGCTTATTCTTTCCTGTCGGCGCTACCATACGTGTTCCGTAGCTGAGTGCAAAACACCGACCAGGTTGTCAGGGCAGCCTCATGGTTATCAAACCGCATACGCGCTGATTCCTCCAGGTAAAAATAGACATACCACAGTTTCCGGTGCTCGTCCCACTCGTTGGCTACGGTGACTCGATCTTATTGGTCCAGCCAGTCTTCAACGTCTTCGTAGGGCTCCCTATAATTGGGCTTTGGGGTTCGAGAGGCTGGTTACTATGGACCTGGTGGAGTCGTGGTCTGTTCAGTCTGGCTTGCAGTTGTCGCATTTGCCATGGTTCTGTAGCGTTCCGGAAAAGGGCCGAATTGGGGTGGTAGGCCTAGTTGCCGCCGACTGCGTTGAAGGTTGGCTGCTTTTACCAAGGCGTCTATGTTGGGGCCTAGATCTTCCTCGTGGTATTAGTGATAAACTATTACACAGCGCCTCCACCAGTGTCACGTTACACCGTAACTGCAACCTCTAGATAATTGCACACAAGAAAGTCAAACTGGTTCGAACACCAGCAATACGACATCATCGTTTTTTTTCTCTGCACGCGCATCTTCGTCCACTTTTGAAGAGCGGCACATACAAGCCCACCAGCATCCATGGAAATAATACTTGCAGATCTTGTACTAGTGGCAATACGCTCTTGTGATGCCCCCGTTACAGGAACCAAGTTGTCTCAGAGAAGAGGATCGCCACTTCACCTTGGGAAGTGCAGAGTTACTATATACCACAAATACGGGCTGTACAAAGGGCCTATAATGTGGCGCGGAGGCTAGGCCTCCTCGTTCCTACGTAAGAGTGGCCCGTGACGATGCTTTAAAAGAGTAGAGCTTCTTAGGACCCTAGAGTGCTCTGTGTCTGTCTGTCCCACAGATTCTCAATGCTGTACTGAATTAAAATACGAGTACCGGCGCAAAGAAAACCTAACAACGCGAGCGGCGACTCACTTTTTTGAGCCAGAAACAATTTTCTCGTAAACGTGATTTTATTAGGAGCTTGGCTCATGTGATGGATGTCACTGAATGTAATGCTGAGAATTTGGCTCATCTAGCGACTAAAACAGAAAACATAATTAGGCTAATCATGAGGTTTTCTGAAAGACGCAATTGGGAGGACATGCTGCTTAGGGTTCATCATGCTTTTCTTACGCACCACGTGAATCATATAGTATGGACTCTAAATTGGACACAATCAGAAAAAATGAAATAGATAGATTTATGCGCATAAGTATCAAGAAAGTGCTCGACATCCAAGTAAATATTCGTACCGAGATGCTTTTTAAGTTAGAAGGTTCATAATATCATGGATGAGCTAGCTGAAGCACAAAGGATGGCACAAATTACCAAATTATCCAGTATCAAAGCAGAAAGAGACCTGTTAAGCGCCACAGACCTTTAACCTGGCATTAAGAAAGGTGAGGGAATTGAGCAGGACAATAATGTTAGGGCATTGTTCATTGTTGACCCGTGCCCAAGAAACATAAATCCTTCATTTACGAAGGATTGAAGACTCGCGAGCGCATGAGCATTCGTAAAAAATGATGTGTACAAAATCCTTCGTAGATGCAGCCATTCAGAAAAACGCTGGAATATTTTCCGTTGTTATCAGGAACCACAAAGGTTACCTCCTCTCGTCCGCGTCACTTTACACCTCAATGCAGAAGTAGCTGAAGAGATAGCGGTCATTATGGCGCTGGAAGAACCTAAATGCATCGTCATTTACACTGACGCCAGACTGGCTGTCGGGCCTTTCAGTCGTGTCTTGTCTCAAAAGAGGCAGCTAGGGTCCTTAAAGACAAGTCCTTGCGAAACAAACTTCACCACATCATCTGGTGCTCAGCTCACTTAGGTTCGGACATAATACCGGGCCACCCGAACTCCAATAAGAAAGATCGCTCATGGTTGTGCGCTAAGAATCATAGGCCGCAGTGAAAAGTAGCACTCCAGTGATTCAAAACAGCTCGAGTTAGGTGATCCGCTTGCTACCTTTCACTGAAGTAGCTCACAATACATGAGCATGAGACCAGTCTTCCCATTCCCTCACCATAAACCTAATAGAGCGCAATCTAACACGTTGCTCCATGAGGATACTTCAAAGGGATTTTTACCTGTCAAAGAGCTCCTTGAGTGTGGTACATGCGGAGATAGACTCAACATGTCGAGACTGTGGAGAAGTTAACTCGTTAGAACATATGCTCTGGCGATGCCCTGCGTTGCAGGAATGCTGTCAAGAAGTCTGGCGAATCGCTGCTATCAGCGACCCCAGCTGTAACATCCAGTTTCTGGTTGTGCGGAACACCCGCAAGAGTGTGGAGAGGCTCGGGCTCCCTATTTCGGCCTACGTCTACTTATGAGTTGCATGTATACGCATCTCGTATCTCAACCTCTTCCTTCCGTGCCAAATAAATGTCTTTCTCTCTCTCGCAAGCGAGCTGAGCAGCAAGCCCAGCAGTCTTTTTTGTGTCAAGCAATCTACGAAAACATTACACAAAGGAAACAGCACAAAAAACTTACTGTCCCAAACAGCTCAATGCGAGAAATGTTAATTAAGACTTCAATAACGTATGATTTACGCACTTTACAATGTAATCATAGAGGTAGCCATCTTTCAGTGCTTTGATTAGGCTGCCAGCGGAGCATGGCACCCTTAGTACCTTCTGTGTGTGTTTGTATATGTCGGTCCCAATAAAGGCGGGGAACACAGTTTTGTCTTGGGAACCCGCTTGCGCGTGTCGGTTCTTGCGTGTCCATTATCCTCCGAGGCACTAACCACGCGACATTGTGTCAGAAGTGGGATAGCGAAGAACGCCCGCAGCATCAGGCCTCGCCACGACTGAACCGCCGCATGATGTTCCTCAACAAGACAAGCAAGCCGCCGCAACTGCCGCAACTGTAAGGCGTCAACGGCCAGCCCCTGGCTCCATTTGATTTCGTGAGCCTGGCAACATGGTCGAGTCGACCTGGCTCCTCAGCCACGAAGACTGCATGGTGGTTTCGGGGCTCACAAAACCGTCGGAAGACGTGCAGGTACGCTCGTTACTTTACTGAGTTGGCCCCGACGGGCGCCCGCTCCTCGATACTTTTTCGCTCGACGCGCCAGGTCGTCATGGTTTCACTGACGCGCCCAGATGCCGGACCAAAGCATCGACACTTGCTACGCAGAGCTGTGTAGTATGGTGAAGCGCTGTAACTATCAGTCAGCTCGACCAAGTCGGCAGCTTGCTCATCAGCCCTGGAGCACAGTCACATCGTGTGCTAGGCTCGCATTTGCCAAGATTTCTGTGGCAAGGAAATAGAAGTTGCCAGCACCTCTACGTCATACAGTATCTCCCTTTACCACTTCTCGCACTGCCTGCGCTGCAGACCCTTCAAGTAGTAAGGTTTCTTGATCAACTTAGAACTCTGAAGGCAACGCTGCACGCCGAGCTCTTCGAAGGACTGGGTACTCTGAAAGACCAGTAAATCATCTGGCTGAAACTTGATGCCGGGCCCCTTTCGCTAAGTGTCTCCTGAAGGATCTCTATGACGTTGCTCGAGCTGGTCCGCCGTGAGCTAGACAAATTTGAAAGCGCCGGCATGATTCGCAGGGTCGACAAGCATATATCACGGTGCTATGGTCTCGTTCTCGTACGGAAAGACGATGTTTCCTGCCGGCTTTGCTCTGACTTGACAAAGCTAAACAAGGTCGTCCATCGTGAACGCCATATTCTCCAAATGTGGAGCAAGGCCTTGACCACCTTGGTGACAAAACAGTTTTTTCAAAGCTTGATGCCACTGCAAGCTTCCAAATGGTTAAGCTTTCGGCTGATTCCCAAGAGAACGCGACGTTCAGTACGCCATATGGCCACTACTCCTTTTCCGGCTCCTCTTTTGCATCCCCTCCGCGCCCAAATACTTCCAAAAACAGATGTCAATAAACCCGGCGAGCCGAGATGGAGTCACCAATGTGATAATGACATCTTGGTTTATGGATGCTTCCGCCAAGAGAACGACGTTGGACTGAGCCAGCTGCTCTCTCGCCTTGCCAAAGCAGGCATCACTCTGAACCAGAACAAATGTCGTTTTCAGGTATCTTAGGTTTCCTTCCTCGGTTTGGGCATGTCAGCAGAAGGCATCAGCCAAGATGCAAGCTAAATCAAAACAGTCAAAGCGATGGAAGCTCCAAGTGGCATCTGCGGCACTAGAAGACTGCTGAGAATGTTGAACCCTCTTGCCAGAATTTTATCACACATTTCAGACGTCACAGCACCCATCAGAGCCCTAATTAGCAAGTCCACAAGGGGGGTGTGGCAGAAGGAGCAAGAGAATGCATTCAAGAAAATTAAGCAACATTTTCATCGGACAGGTGCATGGATAAGCATCATTCGTCGTACGCCCATACAGTGTCTGCAGACGCCAGCTCGTTCGGACTTGGTGCAGTCTTGCTACAAGTGCAACCCTCGGGAGAGCACCACCCAGTCGCATTCGCTTCGAGGTCACTGACTGACACCAAAGAGCGTTACAGCCAGACCGATAAAGTGGCTTTCTTAACGACATGGATTATCTAAAGGTTTGACGAGTTCGTCCAGTACATCAACTTCGACGTCAAAACTTTCCACCTGCCGGTCGTTTCACTCCTGGGCAAGATGGAGCTGGACATGTTGCCACGTCGTATTGAGAGACTACGACTCAAGACAATGCAATACAAGTTTGACATGCTACACGTGCCGGGAAAACTGCTAGTGAAAGCACGTACTTTGTCTCGAATCGTCAAGACATCCATCCACTCCCCTCAACATAGTGAAACTCTTCGCAGCACAAGTCAAAGATTCCACTGCACATTTTGAACTGCACCTGTGTGGTAGACGAGTTTTCAGTCTGTGATTGTGTTTTGCTCAAAGGTCCCCGTATAGTCTTCTCATCATCTCTTCGGCCTGCGGTCTTGACACAGTTGCATGAAGGCCATCAGGGCATCAACAGGTTCAGAGCCCAAGCTCGGGAATTGGTTTGGCGGCTGGGCATCTCTGTAGACATCGCATATCTCGTCGACGATTGCGAACAGTGGCCTCCGCCAGTGTGATCCTTGCTGAGCGCCTGGTCTTCACGGTCCTACCTGGACGTCCCTGGGAAGTTCTTGCATATCATCCATTCCTGCAATTCATTTATTCCACCTCGATGGCCAGACATTCACCCTGGTGGTGGACTTTTACTCGAGATTCTTGGAGGTGGTCACCCTAAGAAGCACGACATCTCAGGGAATCATCGACACCCCCAAAAGCATCTTTGCTAGACATAGAATCTCGCAAAAGGTCATGTCAGAAAACAGCCCACCGTTCTCGACGCAGTAATTTGCATAATTTGTAGCATCATACAGCTTTAAACATGTGACCAGTAGCCCAAAATATGCTGAGTGCAACGAAGAGGCAGAGAGAATGGTTCGTACAGTCAAGGACTTGTTCCTCAAGTCGAAGGACCCTTATCTGGCCTTGCTCAGTTATCGGGATACTCCAGGAGTCAATGGCTTCAGCCCAGGCCAGCTGTTAATCGTACACCGACTCAGAACCAAAGTTGTGAAACAAGAATTGAAGCTACGTCCTAAGTGGCCATCAGGGAAAGACGTCGCCATTATTGACGTAACTTACAAGTGGAAGCAGACAGGCAATTTCAACGCCCATCACAGAGCACGAGACCTGCCACCGCTCCAGACCGGTCGGCGTGTCCGGGTGTGACCTGAGAAAATGCAAAATGTAGTCCTCATTCCAGGGCAATTGTCATGCAGCTGCGTGAACAAAAAAACCGAATTGGAATGTTGCAGCGCCATCGCCAGTACCTAGTGCCTTTTACACCTGCTGTCGCCAGAGAGGAGCCATCGCAGGCAGCTGGACAACAACCACCACCACCATCACCGCAACATGTTCCCGCTCAGGAACCTCAGCCTGCTGACCTCGCAGAATGAACAACTTGCCACAGGCAGCCGGCGCAACGGTCTCCTGTGGTCAGGGACAGCAGTGGGACACGAACGAGTTACTGCCAACGTGTTCCGCCGCGCTGTCTAAATTTGTGAAACTCTTTGTGTCAGGCTTCCTCAATCCTCCAAACACACATTTAATGCTTCGATTCAAAGGGGGAGAAGTAGAGGTCACCATCTTTCAGTGCTTTGATTAGGCAGCTATCAGAGCGTGGCTACCCCTGCACCTTCTGCGTATGTCTTTATATGTCGGACTCAATAAAGGCGGGAAACCAGATTTGTCCGGAGAATCAGCTTGTGCTTGTTCGTTCTTGCGTGCCCGTGCCACTTCGGGGCAGTAACCACGCGACAGTAATCATGAGGTTCGTACCTAGAGCTACCAAGTTGAGAGAATGCCTTGAGCGCCTAGTTGGTTCATTACTTCAAATGAAGGCACTCGGCCTGTGTTCTTTATTTGTGGCGCCTTTTTCTTTGGTTTCGCAATTTTTTCCCTTGAAGCGGAGAGGCAGACCAAACAAGTGCGCGACGCACGCTCCGCACATTATCGCACATTTTTTATGGCGTCTGCCTGCTGCTCTACGACTTCTTCATTGCCTTAAAAGCTTATGAGCGTGAAGCGTAACAACGCCGCCGACGCGTCAACGTCACGTGCATTTTTCTCGCATTCGATTCATGCCTGACCCTTGCCCGACGATTCCGCACCGTACAATCGCAGACAATAAAGACAGATACCGGCCATAATCACAGTCACAAAAATACTTTGACATATAATGCACTATAAATTTTACTGCAGTGAGTACGGAGCTTTAGTGTAGCGCGCTACGGGCTAGAGTGCTCAACGTGCCAGAGAGAGAAAAGGGTGCTCTTGCGGAAATGTTGTAGGCCCGTGTACTCAGATTTGGGTGCACGTTAAAGAACCCCAGGTGGTCAAAATTTCTGGAGCCCTCCACTACGGCGTCTCTCATATACATACGGCGGTTTTGGGACGTTAAACCCCACAACTCAATCAAATCAGAGAAGGGTGCTCATGCGCTAAACCTAAAAGTGATGCGTGCGTAGGCGCACGCACGAGATGCACCCGCTAGATACCGGCGCTTACGTTGCACCCACTACGACCATTGTGTACTTTACTGGCAGCTCTCGCGATACCTCAAACAGCCGAGACCGAAACAGGCAGAGTGGCTGCGACCGACAGCACTACGGTCGTCGCACCAGTCAACGAAGTCCATGTGAATTTCGGTAGGTTTGGAACCTAAATAGGTGATCTGAAGTCAATAGGTGAACAGGTTCAACAAGTAGAAACCCGATGATGACGTGAAGCACTGCGACGGATTTGTGAATTGTCTGCGCGGCGTCGTGTGTTGTGTGTGATCGCTTTGAATTGTGGTGGTTGCGAAGTGAGCCTGAAGGATCGCCTTCTAAAGCATTCCGAGTGCTGGAAAGTAGAGGTTTGTTCAAGTCAAGCATTTAGCGTGCATGTGGATGCATGCCCGTGTTCTACAAAGCTCTGGTGTTTTTTCAAGTTCATGGTGCACTCTTTATCGGGAGAGCAGGTTTCATGGCACTTGAAGAATGACACCTCAAGACGCCGCTGCCAATGAGGGCACTTTTTATTGAGCGTTTAGCAACCCAAATTTGGCTCTTTTCTTTCTCGGGCTCTGGAAAAGTCTCTGTGGCAAACAATAAATATTAAAATGGCAGTAAGTGATAGTAATCGTGGTATCCGTCCCTCATTTGCTGTTGAGGCTTGTTATCCTAGCCTAAACACCCCCGACCAGCACTCGTCCTTGGAAAAGATAGCTTGTCTCATTGCATGACTTGTGTGTTAGGTCAATGAACGAATACTTATACAGCTTCTTGCTTCTCCACAATATTGTGTGAAACAACGCTCAACGCAGTCCTCTTGACGCTGAGGTGCAGTACAAGTTTCAGATCTTGCACCCGGTAAACTAATTCCAAACAATATCCCGCCGCGGTGGTGAAGTGGCTAAGGTACTCGGCTGCTGACCCGCAGGTCGCGGGTTTAAATGCCGGCTGCAGCGGCTGCATTTCCGATGGAGCCGGAAATGTCGTAGGCCCGTGGGCTCAGATTTGGGTGCACGTTAAAGAACCCCAGGTGGTCAAAATTTCCGGAGTCCTCCACTACGGCGTCTCTCATAATCATATGGTGGTTTTGGGACGTTAAACCCCACATATCAATCAATAATGCTATAAGTGGCAGCCTTAAACGTAGCGTATGCAGGGCCAAGCACGTAGCGGACGTATAGCCTTGCGTACAATGAACTATAATTATCGTTAGTGCGCGTGTTTTGTTGAAGCAATGAGTGATGTGCTGCCATCTTTTGGCCGGCGTGAAGCTGTGTAGCCTGGCCGCTTTTGGCCCGAGTGACCACTCTTGTAATTTTATATTACAATATGGCACCACTGACGCCGAGACCCTTTCTCAAAATAAGGTATCTTTTATAGAGCCAGCGTGACTGCAGCATAGCCAACACTAAGAATGCAAGACGCCGCTCAATGGATCTGCACACAACTGAAAAAAAACTTACATAATATCATTTCAATCATGAGGCACTACATGAGGTGTTCTTTCCGGCATGGCTGCAAGCAAACGCAAAGGCTTGACTGTGGGCGAGAGCAGGAAAGAGCTAGAGGAGAGGGTGGTGAACGACTGGACTGGGCGCATCCGGCTCGCATTGATAAAATACACTTCAGAAAGTAAAGCCTCCATTTACGGCAAAACAAGCTGGCAGTACGTTGCCAGAAGCCTTTCCGTACTAATAGTACGATGAGCCTACAAATTTGTAACCTGACCGTATAATTATCACGGAACATTGTGTTCTGCTCACAGACATTCCATTGATGCAGTACGAAAGCTTCTGTCATCTAACTGGCTAGTTTCCCTGTCCTTCCTCTTTTAATCCTCCTCCTTCTGCTATCTGTATACAAAATTTTCATTAACTATCCACACGGAGAGCGTTTTGGTATGAGGCGTTTCAATAAAGAAGTAAGGAAGGTATTATTTTTTTGTAAACAACATCGCCATTAACTACTCGCATGAAAACCCTTTCGTTACGGAGTGTTTCATTGTGATTGTTTAAAGCTGTCAATAACTTTCATGAAATGCAAGTGAAGAGTTTGTTTTATGCATAAGTATTATTATTGATATACACAAAACTCGTAAAAAAGAAATTGCAGTGCAGTTTTAACCTTGTAAGATAACAATGTATTTGCCACCTAACTAACTTTCATATAAATGAGAGAACCATGAAATAGGACACCACAGCTGATGTCTCTTTAAGGACACTCCAATGTCATGTTTTCTATTCGCAGCAGTTTTATCTTAAATGAATGCAGAACATCTCTCCGTGCTCTGCTGGTATCACAATTACCTTGCAGCACAATGCACAGCTTACACAAGCATTGAACGACTGCAATAGGTCTTGTGTACTTTTACCCCATTGTTTTCAATGTTCTGTTTTTATTCGTGATGGCTTAGCGAGATGAAGAGATGAATAAATCCTGTGAAGCAATATTAAAATAATACGAGCTCGATCACCCAAAACTACTTGTATTTACAGATTACAAGTGTTGTGTCATGGCGTCTTAGCTTTCGGTGCATACCTGTGAAAGAAAGCAAATGTTTTAAAGTAGGGCGTTGATTATGTAATTTATCACACATTCATCACTAAATATAGAACAATGAAGATCTATAGCACATTCAGTTACCTAATATGAGTCTGTACTATTTACATGACGTTTAATCTAACATTTAGGTCTACTTGGCAAATCCCAAGCAGTAAAACGGTATTTAAAGTAATTTTTAATGCCATTTAGGCTGATGCAGGCTCTAGGCATAACCTATCTACTAACATGCATGTTAGATTGAATATGGTGACAGTGCTAACGGCCACGCTGCTCAATTCAAGAATGGGCATCGAAGAGCTGAACTCTACAATTTTAACATTAATGTGCGCTGCATTCAAACATGTATTTTAAATGAGTGTTGAACCTCCGAAAAAAATAAACCTACATTTATAAACAAATTAAATTGCTTACAGAAAAACTTAGCAATGATTCATGGTGTTTGCTCTTGCAGTGCTGAACCTTTCAATATATTCACTTGTGGTTGCTTTTGGTTAATGTTTCAAATTTAGGAAGAAAACTACTTTGCACGCTTACACATATAGAGAAGCTGCACTTGAGCAGTTTTGGCTGCAGTGGCAGAAATTGTAACGTGCAGATGGAGTGCTGGGCTCTACACTGACTGAGGAATCGGCAGAAGTTGTCAGCAACAAGTTATCTATATTTCTTGTATGCATATACATCATTGCTGCGAACCAAACATTTTGAAAAATACCCTACTTCACAGTCAAAAGTATACCCCACTATACGCTGCAGAAATTTTTCAGTATACCAACGGCCTAAAAATTATGCAGTTTATTTCCGATGGAGGCGGAAATGTTAGAGGCCCGTGTACTCAGATTTGGGTGCACGGTAAAGAACCCCAGTTGGTCAAAATTTCCGGAGCCTTCCACTACGGCGTCTATCATAATCAAATGGTGGTTTTGGGACGTTAAACCCCACAAATCAATCAGTCAATGATGCAGTTTAGCAATATAAAATAACAGATCACGCTTCACTGTACTACATGCAAATGTGGCAATGAAGTGAGTAGTTACATTGAACAAAATTACAGAGAGAATCAGCAGTATGGAAGACAGAAGGTGGAAAGAGAATGCTTTTCAGTAATTGGATGGAAAGTGGTCTGATGCACAGCTGTGAAAAGTAAGTAGGAGACTTATCAGGAAGTATGCAGCTTGATGTGTAAGTTTGTGGAGATAAAAAGCATCAAGCTAAATTAAGAGAGGCAGAAAAGATGTGTTGGATTAGTCATTGAAGGAATGTAAGGTCTAGGCAACCACCAAAGGGGTCCCCGCCGGGCCGCCTGCGCAAGTAGGCCTTTGGTGTGTAGCGACACCATGGACCCGAGCTAACGGGGGAGTTTCGACTCCCTCCCACGCCTAGCCGTGCGTAGCCTTGCCATGTCCGGGGAAAAGGAGATCCTGAGGGTTGAGCCGACGCTGGGTGATTGCACCTTTAAGGCCCCCCAGCCGAGGCAACACACCCCTTTGGCCCCGGCTTCACGTAGACGGCACCCCTGGGCTGACCCACCCAGGGGAAATTGGCAGTCACCTTATCATATCTCTCTCCCCTACAACTTCGTCTTTATCTCTCTCTTTTTTAGTCTGTCCTGTCTACTTCTCTCTTATGTTTAATTCCAATTTCCCTGTGGCAAGGGTTAACCTTGTGTAATTACTCAACCTTGAGTAGTTATATTTGGTTATAGTGGCAATGTACGGCTGGCGTCTGCAGCCTTATGCTAAAAAGTGCTTCAGCGTCCCCTGGTTGGACTCCATGGTGGGTGGTCGCCATTGCTGCCGAAAAAAAGTACACTACTATGACAAGACCTGCATTTCACCATTTCCTAGATTGTCTTGCGCTTAAGAGGGGACGCACCGATGAAATATCGGTTTTCAGCAAACCCAGACAATGCTTTCCAAAATTCCATCTTGTGCACAGCGAAAATCCAACAAAACAAGCCAGAGCCATATCTCTATTTCTTGTTGCGAAATCTCTGGCTGGGGTCTTTGGCCCAGGATACAAGGTTACAAAGATGGCTAGTGGGGACCTTCTCCTTGAGCTGCCTGAAAAACATCACTATGAAAAACTTGGCAGTCTCGTAGCATTTGGTGATATCCCAGTATCTGTTTCACCTCATAGATCAATGAATACCACACGCGGAATTGTTTCAGAAGCAGACCTTCTTGAAATGTCTGAACAGGAACTGCTTGAAGGGTGGAAAGAGCAAAATGTCACGGATGTGAAACAAATTGTCATCAGACGCGACAACAAAGAAATACTTACCAAACATTTATTACTCACTTTCGCATCTAGCACACAGCCTTCATCTATAGACACAGGCTACATCAAACTCTCTGTCCGTCCCTACATTCCCAATTCAAGACGCTGTTATAAATTTCAACGATTTGGTCATGGCTCGCAGAACTGCCGGGGTCAGGAAACTTGTGCAAGATGTGGTAGCCACGGCCACTCATCTGATAATTGTGTTACTACACCTCACTGTGTGAATTGTGACGCGGAACGCGCCGCATATTCACGTTCGTGTCCTAACTGGTAGAAAGAAAAAGAAATAATCACTCTTAAAGTCAAAGAAAATATCACATTAAAAAAAGCAAGACGAAGAGTGTCGCCATTTTACGGCACAACATATTCTGATGCGGCGCGTCAGGGGGCAACGCCGCACCAGCCCTCGCCACCCCTTCGGCCAGCGCAGAGCGAGCCATTGGCTGTGGCGCCTGCCCCCAAGGTGGCAGTAGTTCAGTCTACTCCGCCTTCAAGCAAATTGAGGCCGGAGACTCCAGGGTCCTCTGGTCTCAAGGCCTCACCTCATCAGGCGAGGCCTAAAATCCAAACCACCAGCTCGCATGTGCGGGCATCCAGTGCCTCTGAGGAGGCAATAGATACAACGGTATCCTTGGTACCGAAAGAGCGGCGCGCCTCCTTGGAGCGTGCCAAGAAAAGCAAAAAACCAATAACGAGGCCTAACGACCGTCCTGCCACTTAATCAACGAGCTCACTCCAACACAGGATATTCCTTGTACACACAGCAGCATCTCTCTTGTTTAAATATGCAGACAGAAATTATTTTACAGTGGAACATCCGAGGCCTTCTTCGAAACCTCCATGACTTAAAAGAACTCCTCCATGAACACAATCCAAGAGTGCTGCGTGTACAAGAGACACACTTAAAACGAACAAACACAAACTTTTTACGTAAGTACGTAATCTTCCCAAAGGATAGAGATGATTCCATGCTACAATCCGGTGGTGTAGCGGTTATAGTTAGTCAAGGTATAGCATGCATACAATTATCCCCTTAAAACTTCCCTCGAGGTGGTGGCTGTCCGAGCAGTTATTCTCAACAAACTTGTCACTGTCTGCTCTTTGTACATACCTCCGCACAACCGTCTTGAAAAAATTCAATTCCAGTCTTTAATAGACGAACTACCTGAACCTTAGCTGGTCCTTGGGGACCTGAGAGAGAGATAAACAGAGTGGAAAGGCAGGGAGGTTAACCAAGCCAAGCTTGGCTCTGTTGGCTACCCTACACTTGGGGTGGGGAAAAAGGAGAATGATAGAACGGAAAGAGACAGAAAAGAAGAGGAGTAAGAAAGAGAAGCATAAATAGTCAGCTCGAGACTACGCAGCACGGCCTCGCACAGTTCTTTCACAAGCGGTCGTGAAGTTTGGTGATCCTTAAAAAGAACAAGAGGGCTTTCGTGGCTTTGCGCGTATGGGAAGCCGTCAGCCAAGGTCCCAAGATCTTCTCTTCTGTAAGCTGCCGTGAATCCAGCTGACAGAGCTTGGTTCCATATTACGTCGTTCAGTCTGGTATGCTGGGCAATGACATAGAATGTGCTCAAGCGTTTCCTCGCAGGCGCAGATGTTGCATGCCGAAGTGCTCGCCATTCCAAGGAGACGAGAGTACGAATTCGTAAATGCCACGCCCAACTTCATGCGACACAGTAAAGTTTCAGCGCATCGTGGGAGCCCGGATGGCAAACGAAGTTGCAAGTTTGGGTCGATCGAATACAGGTGCGTGTTGGAGAAACCCTGCGTATTCCATTGTAGGAGAGATAAACGGCGAGCAAGTGATTGTAGTAGCCTTGCAGCGTCCGTTCTCAAGAGTGGTATGTGCGTGCGCTGGTCTTGGTCATGAGCCGATGGAGCAGCTTCATCCGCGAGGTCATTGCCGACGATTCCGCAATGACTCGGCAACCACTGAAATACAATATCGTGACCTTCCGCGAGCGCTTCGTGGTAGTCGTGCCTTATCTGATATACTGATTGTTCATGTAACCCGTGCTGCATAACAAACCGTAGTGACTGTAAAGCTGACCTGGAGTCGCAAAAGATGGCCCATTGTTTAGGTTGCTGGCGAAGAATGTACTTTACTGCACCTTGAAGTGCTTCGGTGACCTGAACGCACATAATAGTCTGTGGGGTGACTCTCGCTGTGATGCACGAGGTCGTCTCAATGAACATTTCCTCATTTCATCAGGTGCTTGTCTGTTGAATAGGAAAGAGGCAACATACTATAACCTTGCCAACAAAACTTACTCTTCCATAGACCTCAGTATCGCATCTCCTTCACTTGTGCCAATACTTCAGTGGAAAGTCATAAATATACCATACGGAAGCAACCATTTTTCTTTAGTTTTGAGTACACGAATACTATATGAATGTCCTCCACATGTTCACAAATGGCTGGTAAACAAAGCCGACTGGAAACAATTTCAAAAGCTTACTCACTTAAATTGGACTGACATATGCGGATTAGGCATGGATGAAGCTGTGCAGTACTTCACGGCTTTTCTTACTGACGCAGCAGCCAAGTGCATTCCACAAACATCTGGACTGCCCGGCAAACGACACGTCCCGTGGTGGAACACTGAGTGTCAGAATGCTCGAAAGGAACAGAACAGGGCATGGAGGTTGCTGTGGAACTCGCCCACAGCGAAAAACCTTGAGAGCTTCAAGAAAATAAAATCTCGAGGCAGTAGAACGCGTCGGAAGGCCAGAAAAAAAAGTTGGCACAAGTTTTTATCAGGGACAAATTCATATACACAAGAGGCCAAAGTCTGGAACATGGTTCGTAGGGTAGCAGGAATAAAAGTACACTCACTCCCACTCGTAAACACTCAGGGTGATACCTTGGAAGACCAGGCAAACTTCCTCGGTGCACACTTTGAACGGTCATCCAGCTCGTCCCACTATACTGACACTTTCCAAAAAATACAGAACAAGAATAGAAAAGCAGAAACTCGAACACAAATCCACTAGATACGAGGCATATAACCAAGGTTTCAGTCTAGCTGAGCTCTGAATATCTCTAAACTCCTGCAGTACTTCTGCCCTAGGTTCTGACCATGTGTTGTATGAAATTTTAAAAAAACCCACCAGCAGAAACACGAAAAACCTTACTTTGTTTGTACAATGCTATCTGGTTTTCTGGCACTATCCCTACCTCCTGGATAGAGGCTATTATTATTCTTATTTTGAAAGAGGGCAAGGACCCTTCTTTAGCTTCAAGTTATCGGCCTATTGCACTTACAAGCTGCTTGTGCAAAGTCTTCGAAAAAATGATAATCTGCTGACTTGTACATATCCTTGAAAAAAACAATTTGCTCGACCCATTTGAGTGCGTGTTTCGGGAAAGTGGATCCACCACAGACCACCTTGTTCGTATCGAGGCACAGATCAGAGATGCCTTCGTCCATAAACAATATTTTCTCTCTGTGTTCCTCGATATCAAAAAGGCTTATGATACAACATGGCGTTCTGAAATTCTAAGAGACCTGTCCCGCCTTGGTGTGCGTGGAAGAATGTTTCACATAATCGAAAGTTACCTGTCAAACCAGACATTCCGTGTCCGTGTGGGCAGTGTTCTCTCCCAAACATCTGTCCAGGAAACAGGCGTGCCACAAGGTGGTGTACTTAGTTGCAAACTTTTTATTATCAAAATGAATTCCTTGCACTTGTCCATCCCCGCAATATGTTCTATTGTACATATGTCGACGACGTTCAGCTTGGCTACAAGTCATGCAACTTGACAATGTGTGAGCGGCAGGTTCAGCTGAGTTTAAACAAGGTCTCCAAATGGGCAAATGAAAACGGATTTCGACTTAACCCACGAAAAGCACGTGTGTCTTGTTCTCTCGAAAGAGAGGCATGCACTCCGAACCTGACATTCGACCGAACGGGCAACGTCTGTCTGCCAAAGCCGAGCGTAAATTCTTAGGCTTAATCTTGGACAACAAGTTGACCTTCGTACCGCACATCAAGTATTTAAAAAAATGTTTAAAAGCCATGACTGTTATAAAAGTGTTGTCGCGTACTACTTGGGGTAGTGATAGGCAATGCCTCATGAGTCTGTATCGAAGCCTCATTCGCACCCGCTTAGAGTATGGGGCTGCTGTTTATCAGTCTTCAACTCAAAGTGCTTTGAAGATGCTGGACCCCGTGCGCCATTTGGGCATCCGCCTTTCTACGGGTGCTTTTCGCACCAGCCCTGTAGAAAGCCTTTACGTTGAGTCAAATGAATGGTCGCTTCATCTACAGAGAACTTACATGTCCTTTGTATATTTTCTTAAGGTGAATGTGGACAAGAAGCACCCCTCATACTCTGTTATTATTGATCTGTCGAGCTATATTCTGTTTCAAAACAGGCCCTCGATGAGGCAGCCCTTCTCAGTTGGCCTCAAGGGTCTAGAAAACTAAAACAATCGCACTTAACTGACAAGCTGCCGATATCGAGAACAACTGTTACGGTGGTAGTAAGTAATATTTAGCTGATATATACAGATAATTTGCCACGGAAACCAGTCTTTATTGGGTCCACTTCCTCCTAGTACCAGGTTGAGTCCCCAGTAAACAATGCTAGTGCCTGGAATCTCCATGCGCCTTCGGCACTGCCCTGGCACACCGGACCATGGCTTGTTGGGCAAGAAGGTCTCAGCAGCTGAGAAGTGCTATTTCTATTGGGTCTAGTTGGGGTTAAGAGGTAAAAATGGCACATTGCTGCATGTTCAGTCGACGTGGTATGTGTCAGACACCTCCACACAGCACTGGCAGAGACACCGGGACAAAAAATGCTTAAGCACTGCCGGGCACTGTAGCGTATTGGTGAATCCTAAGTCTTCTGCAAGGTCCAGGTAATCGGTGGTGGAAGTCCCGATAATGGGTAAATATCTCTTTAAAAGACGGGAGAGGAGCGTTCTCTTCTAGATTATAAGGGTCATCGGTGGGTGAGCCTGGGAAATGTGTGGGTGGGTAGCAATGTGGGTCGCCACATTGCCTTCGAGGACCTGATGGCCAGGATTCCAGATAATTGGGCGGAGAAATAAGCAACGAACGCACGGACAGGATTTTATCATTTTGGCAGCTAGTACCCTATTGCAAAAACCAGCGCCACTGGGAACCAGCATCCAGCGCCATGCCTGATTATGGACCCAGTATGGCGCTGGTACCAGCGCCTCCCAGCGCAGGTACTGGGACGCTGGAGCGGTAGCGTCCTAGTACTCTGCGCAGACTGCCTTCCCAGGGATAAGACGGGGGTGCCCATTCGCCATGAATTACTAATTATATAAGTAAAATAACGCGCAATCATAAAAAAATAAAAAAAAATAAAAATAAAGCACCTCTTGTCGGGATTTGAACTCGCTACCTTCTGATCTCTAACTGAGTAAGCTACTCACTACGCCATGCCAGAACGCGCTTGCGGGGTTGTTAAACCACCATTTATCCGAAGAACGCGCTGTTCAACTTCAGGTTTTCAAATTGCAGTCAAGACTGACACGATATTTCTTTCCAAATAACAAATGCGTCTTGATTCGACAGTGACGAACGGCTTCCGGGCACCAACTGACGTGCAGATATTTGCAATAGCGCAAAGCTTTTTGATGCATCTACATCTTAACTCTCCAAAATCTCAAATTGACTGGAGGAGCAGCAACAGATTGTCAGCTGTTGCTGCCGATAGTTTTTTTTTCCTTTGATAGTCGTTTCTAGCACTTGCTACTAGTCAACAAGAACAGATGAATTACATGACTTGTTTGGTAGATATTGCTACGGAGAGGAAGAAAAGGAAGAGGTGCGACTGACAGGCGCGCGACTGGGCCAATCAGCCATTGTGTCTCTTGCCTGTAGTTTTTACTCTGCAAATACATCTTGCTTAGAAGCAACCAACCTCGTAACATATTGGTGAGAGGTGCTGGGTAACCATCAGGCAACGGAGCTCCGCAGCGGACGTCGCATCGCCCTTCCAGCCATGGCCAATGCTCAGCCCTCCGCGTCAACGTCAGCGTCTCCGACGAACATGGCGTCGCAACCGTACGTTTTCACGCCTCTCAAGGATCCCGGTACATTCTGCGGAACCGATGGCGTCGACGTTGACGATTGGCTGGCCATGTTTGAACGAGTGAGTGTGCCGAACAGATGGGATCCCACACTTCAGTTGGCTAATGTGCTGTTCTATTTGAGAGGCACGGCCAAGGTGTGGTATGAGAACAATGAAGAAGAACTCACAAGCTGGGACCAATGCAAAGCAAAGATGCGAGAGGTGTTTGGCAAAACCGCCAGTCGGAAGATCGCCGCCAAAAAGGAATTGGCCTGCCGTGCCCAATCCCCTACGGAGTCATACCTCGCTTACATTCAAGACGTGCTGGCCCTCTGCCGAAAGGCCGAAAGCGACATGACAGAAGGTGACAAGGTGGGACATGTTCTGAAAGGGATTGCCGACGACGCGTTCAATCTCCTGATGTGCAAGGGCTGTTCCACCGTAGACGCGATCATCAAAGAGTGTCGTCAGTTCGAGCAAGTGAAAAGTCGCCGCATTCTACAAACATTCGCTCGACTCCCAAACACCGCTGCAACATCTACTTGCGAGGACCAGTCAACACCACAACGTGCATCGCCGCCGGGAGACCTTACACGCATCGTTCGTCGTGAACTGGAAGCTATGGCGCCCTCGGCGTTCTATTCGCGCAGTACCGATGCCACTCCTGTTACTGTTCCTCTTGTTCAAGCCATCGTGCGCCAGGAGCTTGAAAACATCGGAGTGCATTCCGTGTGCCATGTCACCGCGCCTAGAGTCAGCGAACGCCCTTTCGTGATGCCCTTCTCCGACCGACGGTCTTCTCCACGTACTCGCAACCCGGCTGAGTGGCGAACTGCAGATGACCGCCCTATATGTTTCAACTGCCACCGCGTTGGACATATTGCCCGTTACTGCCGCAACACATGGTCCTCGGCACATCGCGCAACGACCAATATGACCCGTTTCGACGATACCGCCCGCACCTTTCCACCTGCCGAAGAGCCCAATGCCATTGACCATTCTCGGAACACTTGGTACAGCCGCTCGCCTTCACCACGTGGGCACCAGTCTCGATCGCCGCAAACACGTCGTCCATCGTCCCGTTCGCCGCAGCCACGGCGCTTCTCGTCCCCCGTGGCTTCCGGCCGCGTTGTCTCGGAAAACTGAGAAATGCAGCCCCCGGAGGTGGTGCTGCATTGACGACTTCCGCAGCAAATCCTCTTTCCGTTCCCACCAGACGAAGTGTAATAGACGTTAAAGTAGACGGCGAACCTGTACAAGCACTTGTCGACACCGGCGCAAGCATTTCGGTCATGAGTTCAAGCCTACGCACACGTTTAAAGAAAGTTCTGACACCAGCGGCTGCACAAATGCTCCGTGTGGCCGATGGCGGCACGCCGATGGTTCTCGGTCTGTGCACTGCCCGCTTACGTATAAAGGACCACACTACTTCTGTCATTTTAGCCGTGATTGACCACTGCCCTTATGACATTATCCTAGGCCTGGACTTCTTGTCGAATCATTCTGCTCTGATCGATTGTGCTACAGGCGTTCTTCAGCTAGAGTTGCCTCAGATAGTCGCTGAACCCCACACTGCCCCGCCGCGCCTGTGCTCTCTTCAGGATGTGCGGCTGTCAGCTCAGGCAGCCACCTTCGTCGTTTTGACCGCACAGCCCCAAGTTCCCGATGGTCAATATGTCCTCCTTCCTCTCGCCGACGTCCTCTTGAGCCGCAACATTGCCATTCCCCATACGCTTGTGACTGTTACTGACAATTGTACCTCGCTTCCACTTCTCAATTTCAGCTTGTGCCCTCAAGTGCTTCCTCGTGGCATGTTCTTGGCCAGCGTATCTAATGCTGACGAATTCGAAATAGCAGCGCTCACCACCGAGATTGATTTACTTCAGTCTCCTGTAGCGAACAGCACCTGTTCTCGGCCAGATCGTTTCTCGAAGATGATTGCACCCGACCTCAATCCTGCGCAAGCCAATGACATCCATCGCCTTCTCGCGTCATATACCGACATTTTTTCTTTCGACGACAGACCTCTAGGGCAAACATCCACTGTTCAGCACCGTATAAATACTGGTGACGCCAGTCCTATTCGCCGACGCCCCTATCGTGTCTCCCCCACTGAGCGTAGAGTTATCCAAGCAGAAGTGGACAAAATGCTCAACAAAGGTGTCATAGAACCATCAAGTAGTCCTTGGGCCTCCCCTGTCGTCCTTGTGAAGAAAAAAGATGGTACCTGGCGCTTCTGCGTTGACTATCGCCACCTAAACAAGATCACACGAAAAGACGTGTACCCGCTACCACGCATCGATGACGCGTTGGACTGCCTACACGGGGCTACATACTTCTCGTCTATAGATCTTCGGTCCGGCTACTGGCAGATTTCTGTCGATGAAATGGACCGCGAGAAGACGGCCTTCATTACACCAGATGGTTTATACCAGTTTAAGGTCATGCCTTTTGGACTATGTAACGCCCCTCCCACATTCGAACGAATGATGGACTCTCTCCTGCGTGGTTACAAGTGGTCTACTTGTCTTTGTTACCTAGACGATGTGATAGTCTTTTCATCTACTTTCGATAGCCACCTGACCCGTCTCGCTGCAATTCTCGCAGTCTTCAGAACAGCTGGGCTACAACTCAATTCCAAGAAGTGTCAATTTGGTCACCGTCAGATTGCCATTCTGGGCCATATTGTAAACGCCGATGGTGTCCAACCAGATCCCGAAAAGATCCGCGTCGTCCGTAGCTTTCCAGTGCCCCGTTCTACATCCGACGTCCGTAGCTTCGTCGGCTTATGTTCCTACTTTCGCCGTTTTGTGAAAAACTTCGCCGACGTTGCCCGGCCACTGACAGATTTGCTGAAGAAGGATACCACATTCTCATGGGGCCCTGAGCAGGCTCAAGCGTTCGCCGCTCTCATCGGCTACCTAACTACGCCCCCCATACTTGCCCACTTTAATCCTTCTGCTGCCACAGAGGTTCGCACCGACGCCAGTGGCCACGGTATCGGCGCAGTTCTCGCTCAACGGCACCACGGTAGACAGTGCGTGATAGCTTACGCCAGTCGCCTGCTTTCTCCCCAGGAGATGAATTATTCCATCACCGAGAGAGAGTGTCTAGCTTTAGTTTGGGCCGTCGCCAAGTTTCGGCCATATTTATATGGTCGCATTTTCACTGTCGTTACGGACCACCAGGCCCTCTGTTGGCTGACTTCTCTGAAGGACCCGACTGGACGTCTGGCTCGCTGGGCTCTGAGGCTTCAGGAATTTTCGTTTAGCGTCAGCTACAAGTCTGGCCGTTTGCACAAGGACGCAGACTGTCTTTCTCGATATCCGGTAGATCCTCCTGATCCCGTTGCGCCTGACCTGGAGAGCAGAGTAATGGCGTTTACAGACGTCAGCGATATGCGCATTGAACAACGACGGGATGAGTCATTGCGCACTATCATCGACGCCATCCAGTCTGACAGCCATGACGCTGAATCCCGTATGTTCGTGCTGCATGACGGCATCCTCTACCGCCGCAACGTCACCACTGAAGGCCCTGAGCTTCTGCTTGTCATCCCTCGTCATCTACGGCCTGCCATACTTCAACAACTTCACGACGCACCAACAGCGGGACACCTCGGCGTTTCCCGCACATACGACCGCGTGCGACGTCGATTTTTCTGGCCTGGATTGTACCGCAGCGTACGTCGATATGTCGCCACTTGCGACCTCTGCCAGCGCCGGAAAAGACCTTCTTTGCTGCCAGCTGGATATCTTCACCCAATTGAAGTCCCCTCTGAACCATTTCATCGCGTGGGACTCGACCTTCTTGGCCCTTTTCCGACGACGACACTCGGAAATAAATGGATTGCCGTCGCCACAGATTATGCGACCCGTTACGCGATAACAAAGGCCATGCCAACCAGTTGCGCCACTGACGTCGCGGATTTTCTTCTTCATGACGTCATCTTACACCATGGTGCACCCCGACAGCTGCTTACGGACCGCGGCCGCTCTTTCCTGTCCAAAGTTGTCGATGACCTCCTTCGATCGTGTGCTACAGCGCATAAGCTATCTACCGCCTACCACCCACAAACTAATGGCCTAACTGAACGTCTCAACCGCACGCTCACAGAGATGCTTTCGATGTACGTCTCCGATGATCATCGAGACTGGGATACAACGTTGGCCTATGTGACCTTCGCATATAACTCCTCTCGACATGACACTGCGGGATTCTCGCCTTTTTATCTTTTATATGGTCGCGACCCCATATTGCCATTTGAAACCACCTTGCCTCTCGTGCCATCTGCTTCCGAGTACGCGCGCGAAGCCATTGATCGGGCTCACATGGCTCGTCAAGTTGCCCAGTCTCGCCTCACCAGGTCACAGGATATGCAAAAAGCCCGCTACGACCACCGGCATCGAAACATAACGTTTGCCCCAGGTGACCACGTGCTCCTCTGGTCACCGTGTCGCCGTGTAGGTCTCTCCGAAAAACTTTTGTCCCGATACGCCGGACCCTACCTAGTCTTACGTCAAGTTAGCGACGTAACCTACGAGATAGCGCCATTGCACTCCAATACGTCACCAAGTTCGTCACTAGTTGACATTGTCCATGTTTCGCGCATGAAACCCTACTTCTGTCGCACTTCTCCGGACTCTCGCCGAGACGGCGCTCCAACGCCCGGGGGTCCTGCTACGGAGAGGAAGAAAAGGAAGAGGTGCGACTGACAGGCGCGCGACTGGGCCAATCAGCCATTGTGTCTCTTGCCTGTAGTTTTTACTCTGCAAATACATCTTGCTTAGAAGCAACCAACCTCGTAACAATATCAACGCACACGAGTGATTATTGTGTATTTTTTTTGCGCAAGCGACGATGTAGCAGTAGACATCCGGCGTGCCAGGTTACATATTTGCAGTTATATCGATACATCCAACTAAGAAACTGCCGAAAAGTTGACTAATGCAATCCACTGAAAAAGTATGCCAGTATTTAGGTTCACTAACGCGTACCAAATTACCAACTCGAAATTGCGCGTTCTTACGTACGAGACAGAGAAGTACCAGCTCGTGCGCTCAGAAGGAAGCTTTCGGTGACAGCCTACGTTGCTGAAAGCACGACACATCGATCATCGCCGCTCCTTGTGCGGGCACCGCACATTCAGATAAATGGTTGATTTAGGCTCAAGGATGTATAAACTGTTCTTTACAGTCATTCTTACACTTTAGAATTGTGCCTATTCAAAGTAAAAAGCGCCGGCAAGCGTGGCACGATAGGCCTCGCTGGAACGTGGCACTGGGTCAGGCTGCTTTCGAAGCAGCTGAGTTGCGATGCTTGAAGTTTCTGCGTTTGAGCTTCGCAATTTTTCTAACTCTTACCTAAACTGTATTTGAAGTGAGTGGAAGGTCAATGAATGCGAGAAATGCAATTACGAAGTGGCGATCGCGAGTGACAGCCGTTTTTCTGGCCTCCACTGGCAGAATACAGCGGGCGTGCCAGTGTGTGTGTATATATATATATATATATATATATATATATATATATATATATATATATATATATATATATATATATATATATATATATATGCAGTTATATCAATGCCGACAATTAAAGGAAAACACCCATAGAAATACCAATGCAATCCACTGAAAACATATGCCAGGGAGTCAGTTCACGAAGGCGTACCAAATTACCAACTGAAAATTGCGTAGTGTTACATATCAGTCAGAAAAGTACCGGCTAAGTGCAGCCCGCAGCTTTCAGTGACAGCCTGCGTAGCTAAAAGCGCGACGTTCGATCGTCAGTGTTCCTTGTACGAACATCGACACAAAAGAAAATAGTTTATTTAGGGTCATGGATGTCTAAACTATACTTTACAGTTATTCTCACACTCTAAAGTTTAACTTACATGAAGCAAGAAGCACCGGTAGCATATATACCAACGTGGCTGGCACGACAGGTTTAATGCTGACTGCGCTGGGCACTGGGTAAGACCGCTCTCGACGCGTTGAGTTGGTATGGTTGAAGATTCTGTATTTAAGCTTCGGAATATTTCTTACTCTTACCTGAAGTAAGTAGAAGAATAAGCATGACCAGACATATATTTATGCGGTGTGGCAGAATCGAACGACAGCTTTAGTTATCGCCTCTGCTGGGAAACCTTGCGAAGCGATCGAGAGAGCTCATTTACGTTTCCTCAACTTTGCGGCAAAAACAATTTCCTGTTGCTATTAGTAGTGACGTGCACCTCCAGGCTTACAAACACTCCAACTTAGAAATGTTGCTGCAATACGCGAATGATGCAAATATGGCTGGTTTACGCGAGGGAATATGCTAAAAAGGTGCATTATAATTGCTGCAATACGTGCGTGCACCGCAAAAATTACGTATGTTCGATATCTGTTAGGGTAGCATCTCTCCTTGCCGTCGAATTGAGCGCTTTATATTTATTGACACCGAAGCATACCACGGCACATGCTAAAATAACATACACGTTACGCTGGTAGAGACAGCATGTGCTCCAGTATTCACCAGAGCTTGCCAGTGAAAATAACGCTCCCAGCTCTTCGCAGTGAGCACCGGCATCACAGTGGTTGAGCCAGCGCCCCTACCAGTGCGACACACCTTTTTCTCAGTACGCACAGCACAGTGCCAGTGATTACGAGCGGGTACCAGTGCCAAATAACATACTGACATCACGCTGTTTTTGCAATAGGTTAGTGAAATTAATACCAGTTCAAAACCACTAAACCGTTCAGTGGTGGTCACAACGGACGGGCACCGCTGTGTTATGCCGGACGGTAACTTTTCGTAAGGAAGTGACGACATTCGAGTCAAGGTGTGTGAGACCAGTATACTGTCGTAGAACGCGGACCGCCAGTTGCACTAGACGATTGGCTTCTCTTTGTGTGCACCGACGTTATGGTAGTTATGTGTTTTTTTGCGCACTGTTTGCAAGAGAAGCACTATTTTTACCTCTTCTTTTGCTGCACTGCGCACATTACAGGACTAGCCCATTTGATACTTCTTGCAAGTTGTGTGCCAAGCATAGGGGCCCACCGTTCTGCCTGTCATTCTAAAATTTGTCAAGCGTAAGCCACAGCATGACGTAATGCAATGGCTGCTTGTATACGGGAACACTTTTGATGACGTCATTAAAACAATTTCGAATATTTCTGATGATGCATGGAGTTTAACGTCACAAAACCACTATATCTATATGATTGATATAGTGGTTAGATATAGACGGATAGGACTTGGCCGCCTAAGGTTTTTTGCCATGCACCAAAATCTGAGCACACGGGCCTAGGGCATTTTGCCTGAACCAAAAATGCAGCAGCCAAGCCGGCGCTCCAACTTCCGACCTGTGGGTCTGCAGCCGAGTACCTTATTCACTAGACCACCACGGCAGGCCTTCGGAAGTATTTATAAGATATAGCGCGATACATTAGAATGTACTCGAATTATTATAAGGTGATTGTTAAAAATAGCTAGCAAGGATTTGCACGTTTTTTAACTAGCTTCGGCAATACCCAAGTACATGGACTTTGAAACAAAGCTACTAATTAAAGAGCGCATGTGGTTACCATTCATACCTATTCGATATTATTTTGAGTATTGGTAGTTATTCGGGTGCGTTGCTTGCCGAAACCAGGATGTTATATGAGGCGCATAGCATTAAAGCACACCCGATATACATCGACCCCTGTGGGGTTTTTAACATCCAGTTTATTCTAAGCACGCAGTTTTTTTGTGTTTCACCTACATCAAACAGATAAAAAGTTATCCCGTTCGGCACGGCCAGATGAAGGGCTGAGCTCTCGCGAACTGCACAGCTGTTTGCCAACCGAAATTGACATAAAGCATGTTCAAAGACAGTTTTGACCTGGTCATACGAACGACCACAATGTGTGTGGTCATTCCTGTCACCTGAACCGTGTACAGCCCACCGACCAATACAAATGCACCTTCCAGTGGTGAGAGCATTGAGCTATACGAACAATAACAAGACAGGTTGTGTATGTTGAACCCATTTTTATTGCCTACAACTGCCATAAATTATGAGCGCTGTTCTGCATTCTTGAGCAGAAAAAGAAAAAACAGCGTCGTATAAACCATACATGACCTTTTGGCATTGCCTTGCATACGATTTCAAGTACAAAAACACCGTAGAGAAGGAATTGATATTTACATTACAGCCACGGCTCATCTGCCTTAAGGAAAGCCCAGTCCAAGCCATACAATGGCGGTGAATAACCGCGGCATATATTGTGCGCCGTCCACCAGTCGTAAGCATCAATGTGCGCCTGCTTACGGGGAAACTTCTCATGAAGAGCTTGGCAGAGTGGGCATATCTCCTCGCGGTACGGTATAAGGCAGCAGCGCTTCTTCCACTCAAAGTAGCGTTCGTATTCGGAAGGATTGTCTATGAGGGCACTCAAAAAAGCAGCCAACTGACCGGGCTTTTGAATGTCCGCCGAGCTAACAATGGAATTATAGGGAACTTTGAGCGTCGTGTTCGGTGGCGCCAACACGACGGGAACGAGGTCGTACTCGAAGGCATCGTAAATGAGCTCGTAAACGCTGTGGAAGCAGTCGGGCTGTATCCTGACAACAATGAAGTAATAACGAGCCGCTATTTTTCTCACGCAATCGCGCGTCGTTGCGCATGTTCCTTTTCCGCATTTGTCGAACACGTCTACATCTACGAGCGTGTGTCCCCACTTTTCCGACTTGTCATAAGACAGATACCTATCTCTTGCCCGCATTCGTCGGTAGGCATCAGTCTCGCACCCACTCGCAATCCACGCTACTTCTTTGGTTCGAGTAGGATGTCCGAGGGCATTGCGGTTATCCTCTGCAGTGTTAGCGACCACATAGTCTCCAGGAACGTCGCAACGCCACAATTTGTATGGCACAACAATATCTGCGTCATCCCGGCGACCCATCGTCCAGTTGAAGCGTGTGCGAATGCCATCGGGGAAAATGCCGTATTTGTCAGAGCCACCAATATTCAGCGGCATTGGGCTCTCGGGCGATAGGTGAGTATCCACCCACAGTACCCACATTGGAAACTTAGTACTACGACGCGGCAGATCCAACATATTGAGCCGACCTGCCTCGAAAACAACGGCGTCACTCCACTCGAAGCGTGTGCGGTTGTCGGTGATTTCGCACATCGCCTCGCCTGATCTTGCATTTTCGTGCAGGCAGTGAATGGTGTGGGACGACCAGCGCTCCTCGATGCCTGGCAAACTGACATCGTAAGACAGCGGTCTCATGATGCGGTTCCATAGGAGGATACGCGGCATGCCGTTGTCGTTCTTGCGCCATCGCCAGTAAGCCCACGGTTCTGGCGAGTCCTGTTGCGCCAGCGGATCTGTCTGGGAATGCCAATAGAATAGATACGCCAACGTGCTAAGAAGAGCGAAGATACAGAAACCTACGAGTAGGCAACGTGAACCCAGTAGTGGCGCTCGAGCATGTTTTCGCCTGCGGCGACGACGGGTGGGGCTCTCTTGCTTTGGCTTAGAAACTTCACTTTCCGTGGGGCTCGGCGTTTGAGGGAGCTCCGCTGGGTCGGTCTTCTGTGGATGGTGGGCAAACTCACTAAGTGGATGTCGGAAAGAGACCGTCTTTGAAGATGGTCCTGGCAAACTGTGTAATGGCACTTCTTCCATGAGACTCTAAAAGATAAAAAGGCAACATTGAAGCCCCCATTGGAATAGAATGCACGCACAGACATAGAGAACGCTCCGAAGCTGAGCTATGGCATTGTCGAAACATTAAAGAGATATGAACGCGAATGCTTGCACTCGAATTGAAAACCATCTTTCCAGGAAGGCAAGTACAAAGTCTTTTTTTCGACTTATGCGGTGGATCAGTGGCTACGCTGCTCGGCTGCTTATGCGAAGGTCACAAGTGTGATCGCGGCCGCATCGATCGCCTTTAGGAGCAGGTGAAATGGTAGAGGCCCATGTGCTGTGCGATGTCAGAGCACATGAAAGAAGACTACATGGTTAAAATTTCCGGAGCCCTCCACTTTAACGTATTCTATAACCATATTGTGATCTTGGGATGAAAAACCCCAAATAATATTATTACAAGTTGTCTTTTCGCTATCGAAAACTATATATAATGCTCGAACTTTTTTGTACATTACAGAACACGCAAGCGTAGTATCAAAATACCTACACTTATCATTAAACGCATTCAACACAGAGGATAAACGTGGTATCAATCGTTACGGTTTCACACGGCCAAAGCAATGTATGATTATGAGGCATGCCCTACACTGGCGAAGCCATAAAGTTTGTGGGGCGGGGGAGGGGAAGGTTGAGCCATACTTCATGTGTGTTCGCGCGAGCATTTGTGTGTGTGCGTATGCGCAAGTAAAATTTAAAATTTTTTGGGTGGAGCCCTTCAAACTCTCTTTGGCTACGTTCATAATGGCCTAGATGGAATTTGGGGATTTCCTTCATGTAACACGAATTGTATAGCGTGAAATTGAATGCAACTGCACGAGCGTTCGTCATACTTTGCCCGGTCGCAACGCCTCCGCCGTTGCCGAGAAGCAATCCGACCTCTTGAACTTCGAATCACGACAACCTATGCGCTGAGCCATCACGGCGCTTATATTAAAAGTTGAAGTTCACGTTCAATTCTTCCAGCTTTAAACGTCGTCTGTTAAAAGGCACATTCTTTGTTGTTGGGTGCTATAAATAAATAGTGCTACGCAGCGGTCGTGTTCCCCGAAAACAAGACAAATAAAAATTTCCGGGAAGTTACGATCCAATGCCACGATACATGTATGAATGGCACCGTAGGGGAGAGCTCCGAAATTTCTTTCACCTGGCGTTTTTTAATGTGAACCAACACCCCACAGCGCACAGGCCCTTTATTTAGCCTGAACCGAAATGCGACCACCGTGGCCCGGAACAAATCTGCGACGCGAAAACGATGCCGACCCCTCTTATAGAGGCTATTCGCACAAAATCATCGCATAAGGCAGTACACACACTAAATAAGAGCAGGTCGAGAGATTGTCAAAGCAGCTATGAGAAATACTGCGACCGGGGTAACGGGCTTCATTCTTACCTTGCACTGCTGTCGAGAGGCCACTATTAACGAATGCCAAAACGCCCCGCTTCAATTCACGGCACATGAACGAATAACAATCCATGCTCGGAAGCAGTGACATTACCAACTTTAGTACGCAGTGACGACAGCGGAAGTCAACCATCATAACGCGTATAATTGTCGCACGTGGCCCCTTACAACACGTCAGAGGTGAACAACAGCAACTTCAAATTTCAGTGCCGCGATTTAGGTCTTTTCCTAAATCATTATCAATCTTAAGGCATCACGGAACAAAAGGCATATAAAACTAACAAGTCGTTAAGCTGCTCGGAATCACCAGGCACTCCAAACCCAGCGCTATTTTCAGTTTCGAATAACATGCAAGCTCGTAGTGTTTGTTGGGCATCCTAAGATCCGGTTGAACGGAGTGAGGTTGATGTGAATGTGCGCATTATTCGGCTTACACAAGTTTTTACAAATTAACAAACTCGATACTCCCCTTAAGAACTTCGTTTTTGTTTATATATCTTTTGTATACTTTATTCGGTGAATTTTTTATCAAGGTAACGCTGAGAAGAGATTGATTGCGTTTGTAGCACTTGATGCCACTCCTCCTCACCGTTGGCTCAGTGATATTAGAAGTTGGATCGCGCTCAGTTATCTTTCTCCGTTGGCGTGTCAACTACGGGAATGATAAAGACAAGTTGTGGCAGGCAGAGAATGGAAGCCGCAGTGGACTACGCCGTACGAGTAAACCACGCATTCGTCAAAAATGGCTTAATCGGACAACACAAGTTTTTAGAGACTCCGCGGCGGGCTAATCAGGGGATTTCTTTTTCCGCGAATTTTTTCAGAATTTTCTTAAACCAACGTGTGAGCACAAGAATTTTAACCCTATATTTGAGCAGTATGATGTTTTGTGAGTACACGTGAGTAAAACCTGTTCTCTGCCATCCTGAATGGACTGACAGAAGTGCAGTGTCGCTTGGCTAATTGGTGAAGACGGCCGCCAAGCTCCTGTCGGTAAAAGGCGTTTATTCAAAAGCTAGAATTCAGGTTGGCTTGGCTACGTACACTTAGCTTCTTTTATTTTTTCGGCGTAGGGTTGAAATATTATTAGGTAATCATAGACTGCTTCCTGCTCATGAAATTCTTGTTTCCGTGGTTTAGAAATTTGTTAATATTTATTAGTATTACACAAATACACGTGATCGACTAAGTGCTTCCAAAAGTTATTACAAAGAAGGTCGATGCAGCTAACGTTCTGACAAGTGAACTTTTCTTCGTCAAAGCAAGGCTGTTGCCCTGACGAAGACAAGCCAACTTGCCGAAACATTGTTTCCAGGGACGTTATTTATCATCGCTTCAAGCATGTCTGTGCCTCTGAACTTCAGCCTCAATTGATACTCAATTTCTGTAAAAAAACTATACGTGACGTCATAACACACGTCATTGAGTCCAATAGGACGTGTCCTACTGGCAATTGTTGATAATTTTCGCAATGGTTCGATGATTTTGGGTTCAACGTTTGCTCATTATGTCCAGATGTCAGTAGTATACTAAAGCTGCGTTTATATATTGACACTTTTGCTCTACCTGAATCTTTTATATATATCCAAACATGCTATAAAAAGTGCCTTTCATTTGTGTCGATTTCGAGTTTTGCCTTACTGAGAAACTAGTCAGCTTATCTCTCGCGTCTTCAGAAAACACGAAAAACGTAACAAAAATGGTTACTAACCTTTTATGAGCACATTGTCCAAGCAGTCAGCGGCCATGAAAGAAGGCACGAGGGGGAGGCTTCCGCGGGAACCATCCTCCTCTCGCTTCTTTCGTCCTTTCCCTCTATTTCGGGACGTCACCGGTGACATCAGGAAAGAAATTTTCTGTTCGTGATTTATTTCTAGTAGGACGCCAAGCACCCGCCAGTGGTGAAATCGGCGATGCTACGGCCCAGAACAAATACATGGGAGGTATACAGAGTTTTCGCTCCCAGGTCTGAGCAGCGCGAAGTTGAGAAAGAAAGAGAAAATGTATACGTAAAAGCTGTTTGTTGGTATCGAAAACTAATACTTTTTTCACACGAAATGTCTTAACCACAACCTATCTAACTACGATTATATATAATCACCTTTTTCGCTAGTTACAGAGCAGAGGAATCCAAAATTATACTTTCCTATCCGCCGTGAATGGGTGACCGGCGGTGCTTGATAGGTGCCACGCCGTAAAAGGGCACCTAGCCGAGAGTCGCCAAACAACTGACCTGCTCACGCCCAGGCGAGCAGCCGATGAGAGCACGCGTGTGCGCCCCTGCTGTGCTTCATTTTCGAACGATCAACTCGAAAAGCCATTGCGCCAGTAATAATGCACTGTGGTTTAGAACAGTACTTTTGTCCTAAGGCTACTCTCGCATAAAAAGCACTAAAGAAAGGAGAGAATGCCTGCAAAGCGGATTGCGTCTGTGTATATGACATCGAAGAGACAGTGCTGTGACATGATGGCGACTCTCTCGTCCTCAGTTTCTGGTCGCGTGCAGGATTTTGTGTCAAGCTAGTGCATGTTGACATGCCTCTATTGATAAGTCTGTGCTGCGACGATTATGACGCTGCATGCTAACATCTTTCGTTAACCAAAACAAACAGAGACAGAGGAAGTGGCAGCTGTGTCTTTTTTTCTCTGGCATCGTACTTACGTCCTGTAAGCGGTATGTATGCACGGGGTTGTTGACCAAGCAAACCACCGTGCACGTATGGCATGGTGGTTTGCTTGATCACGTGTGGTGCCAAGCTGCTATCTGTTCGGGCGCGCGATAAATTCCCGACCACGGGGGCCGCACTTTGAAGGGGGGGGGAGCGGTGTGAAATACAAAGAACAGCCGTGAAGCAGGATATATGTGCGCATTGGAAAACCCCAAGTGGTAACAAATAATTTTGATTCCTCATACTACAGTAGCCCCAAATATTATATTTAGTTTGTCACAAGAAAGCCTAGCAATTACCGATGCTGAACATTATTTTTAGCAGACACCGGCAAGCGCAAAAATGAAAACTGTGCGTTAGTAAAAATCGAAGACATGTTACACTTCTTTACCAAGGTAGTAATTCTGTTGTTACTAAAAACACGGCTGCCACTGAAAAACAAACTTACCGCATCGGTTGGCAATAGAAGTTCAAGCTTCGAGTAGTCCACTGCTTTTTTCATAACAAGAAACTTCTATTTAGCACAAACTAACTTAAACAGAGGCACCTCAGCATCCAGTAGTCACCACGAGAGTATCTTTTGTAACAGTTCAAAGGCATAGACGACCGTTTCCCCGCACAAATATTGTGGACAAGGCAGCTTTCTTTTATACGTAACTATGTACAAATCAAT
Source organism: Rhipicephalus annulatus (assembly GCA_013436015.1). NCBI lineage: Eukaryota > Metazoa > Arthropoda > Arachnida > Ixodida > Ixodidae > Rhipicephalus > Rhipicephalus annulatus. The sequence goes on along the minus strand of WOVY01000325.1, from coordinate 132,838 downwards.
TGACTACCTGCCACCGTATCAATAACTTCACGCGGTTGAATCAGATTGAGTTCGGTGGTGGTGGTATAATGAATGATTGTATGAGAAACTCAGTGCTGAGATGCAAGACTTAACCCACAGAGGGCCAGATAAAAAATTACATGTATCGTTTGCTGCATAATACCATCATTTTATTCCCGAAAAAACGCCGTTTAAGTTCAACTGTGCGGCCCTTGTTTTCTCATGTTGGTGGTCTTTACTATCGTATGAGTAGAGCGGACACGCGCCATTTGGTTTAAAAACCACCCTGAAACCACTAGACAGGACAGGGGAACATACTTTGCTCGCCAGACCGCTTGTATGCAACGCCGCTTCCTCTATTATTGATATAATGAACAAAGAAAACGCAGACAGATACGTCCATCTCCTTCTTTAAATATTGTCACAATTTAATACGTGGAGGTGCCGCCAGCGCCCTTTGGTTTTTTATGGCAATGTGCGCGCGCACCGTCTCTACCAGCTGCCACTCTCGTCTTCGGGAGTAGCTGAGAAGTGCGCGCCTTGACTGCCATGGCGGCCGCGTTAACTCCAGCGCGGGCATTTCAAGATATCAAGGGAACCTACGATAGTGTGATTCAAGAAGACTTGAGGGGAAGGCTGGACACACTAGATGTGGAAGATGGAATAACTAATCTTATAAAGGATAACTATAAATGTAACAAGGTAGTTATAAAATAGAAAAAACGGTATCCAAACCCATAGAGATACAATGCGGGCTTCGAGAGAGATGTCCCCTGTCACCATTGTTATTTATGTTGTATCTACAGGGACTGAAAGCCGAATAAGAGGCGAGTCGACTCGGCTTCAGCTTCTCTTTTGCCAAGCAAGGGAAGCACGTTGGACAGCCATTGCCAGCATTGATGTATGCAGATGATATAGTATTGTTAGCCGACCACATGAAAGATCTGCAAGGATTAATAGACATGTGTGATAATGAGAGGGATAGGTTAAATTTTAAGTTCAGTAGGAAAAAACCGGCAACCATAATATTTATTTAAAACAAAAGCAGTGAGCATAAGATACAGCCCCGCTGTGGAGGTCTAGTGGCTAAGGTACTCGGCTGCTGACCCGCAGGTCGCGGGTTCGAATCCCGGCTGCGGCGGCTGCATTTCCGATCGAGGCGGAAATGTTGTAGGCCCATGTGCTCAGATTTGGGTGCAGGATAAAAACCTCAGGTGGTCGAAATTTCCGGATCCCTCCACTACGGCGTCTCTCATAATCATACAATTGTTTTGGGACGTTAAACACCACAAAATCAATCAAGCATAAGATACAGGAAGTCACTCTAAAACCTAGATGGGAACCGACAGATGGAAAAACGTAGTGGGATAAGCAGTGTTATTAGAGGGAGTGCCTCAGACTGGCTGGCCAGCGTTTCGATAGGAAGACCTGTTTTTTCAAAGTCGCTGCGTCATCCTTGGCGTGTTATATAGCTTTAAAGGGGCTAGTGCTGACGTTATATCCTGGTGGCTGGCCGGAGCATGGCCCTGTTGATAATTGCCATCTGAAAAGCAAAAAAAAAGACCTACAAAGCAGGGGAGCGCTGTCCTCGCTTCCTTTCAAGTCAGCTAGTAGTGATTAAGTATTGTTATCGGTGAGTGCAAAAAAAAGGAAGAAAAACGCAAAGTTTGAGCGGTGTGCTGCAAAGAAGGTGGCCGCGTCAGACACGAACAAACAAAAGAGCTTAAAGTTTCGGAGCCGGTAGACGGTCGCTGCGACCGGCTACCACAAGGGCTTGCCGACGATTGCGGCATACGGCTGTACCCGACACCTCTAAATGAGACGCACAACAAAAAAGCAGTTACAAACAGGGGGAGAAGCAGGCGGCGTACTTTTAAACGCCAAGTTGTCAAAGGTACCTTTGGTCTCTTGGCGTTAATATGTACGCCGCTTGCTTCTTCCCCTTCAGCAGATCTGATGCTATCTGATCCTCACCAGAAGCTTTGCCTCTTTGCATTCCCTCCAAGGATTTTCTGACTTCTCCTGTCATTACTGGTGGGATGCCCTCTGGGTTACTGCTGGTGTATATTACGGTAGTGGTTGCGCCGGCTACTTCACAGATCTTTGCCGAAATCCTGCGCTATTTGAACTATCCTATCTATATTATTAGTTACGTTGCCTTCCTTCTCCATTAGTACCTACAAGGAAGGCAACGAAGACGCTAACTTCACACATACTAAACTCGGTATCACGTTATGTGAATGAACAACGGCGGTAAATGACACGTCCAAACATGAAAATCATATGCGTGTCTTGTGAAACATGACTACATGCTACGCTTTTAGCGTGCTCGTGGCCATTTCACTTCTTCCGCATGTACCAAATTTGGTATTACGTGACGTGAATGAAAGACGAATGCAAATGACACATCCAAACATGATATTCATAATATTCATGTCACGTAAAACATGACTACATGCTTCGCTCATAGCTGTTTACTAGCTCAACATATACTAAATTTGGTATTACGTGACGTGAATAGAGGACGTAGGTAAATGAAACGTTAAACGTGATAATCTTGGCACGCGTTCCATGTAAAACTTGACTACATGCTACGCTCATAGCACGCTCGTGGCCGTTTCGCTGGCTCCACATATACCGAATTTGGTATCAGGTGACGTGAATAGATAAAAAATGTAAATGAGACACTCAAACATAATAATCATGACATGGAAGTCGTGTACGGCATAATTTACCTCCGCCTCATATTGTTGTGCTGTCTATAAAGGGACATATCAACCTTCTTCATTTGTCCTTTGCATATATTCGATTCTGACTCTACATGAGATCTGTCAATTTTTTAGGGGTAGGTTCTACGCCGACAATCCAATGTCGGTTAGTGACTGCATGTGACACGTAGACGCGTGAGGAGTGAAGTGCGGCGAACAGAGCAAACTTCGCTCGGTTGGCGTTCAGTCTCCGCCTTTGCCACGGCGCATGAAAAGGACCCACGCTTGTCTCAGCCCCAGATCGGGTGGACGTCTGTGGAACTTGCACCCACTGTAGCCCCTTTCGCAGGCGCCAGACATCACAGGGCAAAAGATTGGCATCGTGGCGACAAATTTGAAATCAAACAATTTCCTTGCCCACTGACAAGCGTAAATCTTGTACTCGCGTGCACGTACACTATTCCAGGATCCTCTAGTCTGTTTCATAAATACGCTAGACGACAGTGACCAAATGATGCAGGCAGACGATCGAAAAGGTGATGCGCAAGCTGGAATTTCAGGGGCGAAGCTGTTTATAGCGACACCTGTTCATCCCTCGTAGTTGTTGTAGTGTGTAACAAGTATAACATTTTGACCTCCAAGGTGGTGTTGGTGTGAGATTTCTTCTGTGCGTTGTTGAACAATAAAAAATAGTGCTCAATGTACATGCCAATGGCTGCTAATGGGGAATGAGAGACAGGAGCAATCGGCTTTTAGTTAACGCGCACGCTGCGATCCTCATTAGCAGCCATTGGCACGTACATTGAGCACTATCTGACAAGAAAGGGTTGCTACGTTATACTCGCTGAGTGTAACCCCCTTAGCCTTAGAAAGGTTTAGCGAGCGTTGAGCCGCAGTGCCATGAATACAATGAATTTTTATATACCATGAACTCAAGTGGTTAAAGGTGGGAAGTAGATATGAAGCGCAAGCCGTAAGAAAGTAAAAGGCGAATTCTCCTGTATCTCATTTCCCAATAGCAGCCATTGGCATGTACATTGAGCAATATCTAACAGAAAAAGGTTGCTACGTTAAACTCGCTCGGCGTAACCTCCTTGGTTTTAGAAAGGTTCAGCGAGCGTTGGGCCGCAGTGCCATGAATACAGTGAACTAGTATATAGCATGTACTTGAGGTGGTTAAAGGTGGGAAGTAGACCCGAAGCGCAAGCCGTAAGAAAGTGTGCGTGTGCCATCTCTCGTTTAGTCCTTCGAATGTCCGCTGGATGGCGGTGCTTCTTGTAGGGAATATATGATGAAAAGATGCGAGATGGTGGTACTTGGAGTGTTGAATAGATCAACGAACGGACACACAGACAGATGCATGGATAGACACATCAACGGACGCAGAGGCGGATTCATGGACGAATGCAGGAACGGACGCACGAACATACGCACGCAAGGACGGGCGGATGGACGCATGGACAGTCATACAGACGGACGCATAGACAGACGGAAGCAAGAACGAATGGACGGACGAATGCTTCGCCCCACTCTCCATCGTTCACTCCGTGGATATGCTGCCAATTTTTTGTGTTTTGGTGTTGGACGCCTTCTAAATAGCCAGACTTCTGCGTGAAGTCATTAGGATTAATACTGTAGCGTGATGTCAAGATAGTGTCAATGCCCGTAGGTGCGCCGCGAAGAATTACGCAATAATATCACAGTAAAATATCTTATCGGCACTTACTGAGCGTCACACTTGCTCGTAGCCGTCTCTGTTTACAGGAGATATGCATAGCTGAATACACTTGCCTACAAGAAAAGTTCCCAGTACCCTTTTAACGGGTCCTTGCAAATGGAGCACACCATGAATTTATGATATCTTCTGTTGCTCTTACCCATCGTGAAGTCTTGATGGTGCACACCTGCGGGTTCATCACCATGCTGGCCACGTCACGCAGCATCACGTCGCGTGCCTGTAGAGCCTCGTTTCGCGACGGCATCACGTTATTGCTGAGATTGCTGAGAGAGTCTAAGAGGAAGAAGCCACGGCCTCTTACACTGTGACTTACGCCCACCCGAACGCACCAGCGCAGTCAGCGCGTTCTGACTAGGATACAACGTGTTGGTTCATCGCGCGTAGCAGAATCTCCTTCCCCGCCGCCATCACAAGATTGCTGACAGAGTGTAAAGGAGGGAGGCCACAGCGTCATACACAGCCCCTTACACAGGCTTAAACGTGCTAGCACATAAACACGTTCTGGCAGTGCTTGGCCAGCTGTTGCGCATGCCCAGTAAAAGTGGTCTCACACACCGGATAAAACTCGGCCATAAATTGCTTCGCATTCGTGTTTAGCAAAGCGTGGTTATTAATTTAGAGTGCATGGTATTTTACTTTGGGCGATCATGAAGCCGTCCCGTGGGCCTCACACTTAAGGCTACGCAAAAAAAAAACTTACGCCACCAGCAGACTGAACTACAAACAACAAAAATGGTATAGAAAGAAGTTATTAAGAATTAAAAATGCCTGGTACTCTTCTAACTGTGCAGAAGGTAACTACGCACGAACGACGTAAATAATTGCCTCCATGCTTTTCCTGCCTGCTTAATTTCGAGCGCACTCGTCAGGGTGAGAGAAATAATAGAAAGGAATGATAGCGTTCACGAAATGCGCGTACCTGCGCTAGAACTCAAAAGATTGAATTATTTTTACATGCAAAGAATTTTAGCGAACTTCGGCGACTTAGAGCGTATCTACCGATCTATCTATCTATCTACCTATCTATCTATCTATCTATCTCTCTATCTATCTATCTATCTATCTATCTATCTCTATCTATCTATCTATCTCGCCGCTTACGTTTGGGTGCTCTCGTGGTCAGTCTCTTATTTTGGCGTCAACCAATATTAGCACGGGAGGGTAAGATGTTTTGACGAGTATTACGGGCTGGTGTTACGACCGGGGTTTGCAGGCACCGGAGGTCCGGGATGAAGTTGTCGAGGCAGGAGGAAGAAAGACTTGAAGAGGGTTTATTTACATTATACACAAGGTGTGCTCTCGTACAATACGAGCTCTTCCTTACATGGCGAGCTTTCGAATCTGGCATTCTTCTACATGAAGCTCCTTCGAATGAGCTGGGTGGCTCATTACAAAGGGTATGTGCTCCCCAGATCCCTAGATCAGGGAACACGTGCAGATGGTACTGTTATATCACAGATCACACACAAATGGCGAGGGGGACGAGGATGCATTGCTCACGTGAACGTCCAGTATTGAGGCGTGACTCTGCTGTCGAAGGTGGCGCAAGCGGGGCTCTTCCTCGTCGTGTGTGTGCAGCTAGTCGAGGTCTCCCAAGCTCCTGACAGCATACTTGGGGGTCCGCCGAACTGCTCCCTTAATTAGTGGGGCGATTTGTGGCGGCCGCCACGGTCTCTTCCAAGGAAGATGCTCTATTTGTTGTCCTCTCTCGAACGGCTCACGGTGTCGTGGCGACACGACGTCTCACCCTCCGGTTAGGAGGGACAATGCCTCGCGGTCAAGGCAGCCGGCTGATCGGCTACTTGTTTGAAAATTCAAAGAGTGCCACTTCCTCGTCAGATCGGGCGCCAGTCACAACAGCTCGTCCACCGGCAGGAATATCGACCTTAGGGTGACCAGCTGCACAGGTCACCCATAGTGTCCTAGTGTGGTGCCGTCTTCCAGGCCACTGCCGATGACGCCCAGCCAATAACTCTTTAACGCTCGTTCCTTGTGGCTATCTTCTGGGAAAAGATTTCATACACACCACCAGAGGCACGGGAGAGCACTCTTCCTGCCCTGAGACAAATCGAGTCCTACAAACTCTCCAAAACAATCTTCCTTAAGTAGTATCACAACACAAAGCAGCAATCGGAAGGTTTGTCTGAAGTTTCGCGAAAAGTCCGATCCTGATTCGAAAATTATCTTCCCATTAGACTGCTTTTAAGAAAATCAATTGCCAAATAAGGCGTTCCCCATGGCATAGCTGTGTGCTAGCGTGAGTAATCTGCTGTAACCTACCAGGCCTCATACTCATAAAATAAAGCCTTTTGCTTCAGGCTATCTTTTAGTTCCCAAAAGTTTGTGCCACCAAAGCTAGTCGTCAGATCCACCAGAGATGACGAAGAGACAACTGTCATGCTGTACCTGCGTGGATGAACTACTGATTCGGCCTTGCGGTTACCATTTTTATAAAAGGCACACATTATCTCTCGAACTAACTTTCCAAACTAATGTCCACATCGGACGCAGGCGAAGAAAACATTAAATCAACAAAAGAAACTTTCGCATAAACCCTGAAACACTCGCAAGGAATATCTTTGCGTCTCTGTGCTCAGTCCCACTTAGTTCATAACGTCTCCCCTGCTCATCTACACGTATCTACCATGGCGCAGGCTTCTATGCTTGTCGTTTATGCAATCGCACAAAGCTTATCTTAGAGAAACGTACAACGGAGAAAGAAATGAACGAAACCGAAAATGGGTTACCTAAACGCAATCTAGTAGCCGAGATGCTTAAATAACACATTCTAATACCCAAACAAACTTAAATCAAAAGCAAACGTCAAATCAAAACAAATCCACTAGTGACCATCATCAAAAGCTTACCACGGCCCATCACGGCCCATCAAATATGCTATTGATAGAACAACGACAGGCTGACTGTCCCCTTCCTTCCGTTTGCTTTTTCACCCAACGTGTTTTTTCCTTTTTCGTTTTTTCCGGTGGCTCGGACACATACAACGCAACCCTGGCACTGACGACAAACGCCTAGTTTGTTAAACTGCCCTCGAACGTTTACTAACTTTCTTCATGTGGGCTGTGCTCTTTGTCGTACTCTTTGGTTTACGACACCGCTTCCGTCTACGCTTCTTCTTAAGGGGCATTTCTGAGCCTCTCACTCGCATCGTCTGTACTCTGCTCATCCGAAGCTGGTATACATACTTAGCGGGACAAAATCTCCTTGGGCCATACTTGTAATATTCACCGTCGGGACAGCCTCGCTGTGTTTGTGCCAGATGTTCTAAAACTATCTTAGCTGTTTCGCTATATTTATCTTGGCACAACACCTGCTTGTACTTAGTCTGGCCTTCGTGGGCCTTTTCTCTTAGCGTACCAACATTCGAAGTTGTCAAACTCAGTTCATTCTGAATCCTGCCATTACACTCATAGGTGCTAGACTTTTCTGTACGACTTCGATCTTAACTGCAACATTGTCACTATCTAACAAGCGGTGGACTAACATTATATTTCCTTGTGTCCACGCATGACACGCAAAGGAAACGCCAAACACTATTTTCTGTCAGCTGCATTCACCTTACTTTGAAGGAGCTTGTCTCCTAAGGCCTGCAACTCGCTTTCATACGTATCGCTATCCTTCCGATAGATATATATACAACGCATACTAGCTACCAAAACAATAGAGTGCAAACAAAACAAAGTTCAATCTAGTTATTTACAAAATCACTGAAGTAAACGAACAAAAATTCCTTTCAACAGTCCTGAGTCAACATTTTTGAGAAGCTAACAGCTATTCTCAACAACTTAAGTCGAACTCGTGGTGATCGCGACCGGAATGATTTTTTTGAGAAGCGGGGTGTACAACACGCGTAAAATTCAATCGCCTTGCTGCCGAACCCCACGGTGTTCCTCGAAGCAGATTTTTCGTCGTCCCTTTTTGTCAGTTCGCGAAAACCACCAACCTCTGTGTTCCGTATCCCGTTTGATGCGCCGCGAGAATAAGGGAAGGGTCCCTTACACTCTGACCGCTTACACGCACAATGCGTTTCTCTTTTCTTTGCTATCCGGCCGTTCGGACGCTTGTGATACGGCAACTTTCTCGCAGTTTCGCTCCGCCATTTGAATACATTCCTCAAACGCGTTGCGATATTCGCCTGCCTGTTTTCAGGATGCTTTCTACGTTTTGAACGCTTCTTGGTGCCGTCTACGAAGCCTTATGCGCACCTCTGATGCTCATCAGCACCCACAAGTTCGTTAGCTCTTTGGCGCACACTGTCTTAATTATTGCCTACCAATTCATCAATCAAACACTGCCCCGTACGATGCGCTTTTGTTTTCCGGCGGCTCGAACGCGTACAATACAGACCCTTGATAGAAGAAAACGGCGCTTTTTTCGCGATTTCGCTCCGCCGTTTGAAGCCCTTACTCAAACGCGTTGTGCTCATCGCGAGCTTTGCCTTACTGTTGCCCTTTGGACGCTTCCTCCCTTGTGCACGCTTCTTTGCGCTGACTTGGGAGCCTTTCGTCCCACACTGACGTTCTTCATCATCCATATGCTCCTCCGCAATCCCGTGCGCACAGTCCTGATGATCGCCTATCAGTTTCTCGTTACACCGCGGCCACGTAGGTCATGCTTTTATTTTTTTTACTCTCCGTGCGCTCATATGCATGCGATTCAAGCCAGTGAGAGAAGACAACGGGCCTTTTCTCGCGAATCCGCCACGCCCTTTGAAAGTTCTCGTCAGACGCGCCGCGCTGATCGCGAGCCTTGCCGCGCTTCCGTTTTTTGAACGCTTTTTCCGTTTGGAACACTGCTTAGTTCTAACTTTGGAGACTTTCGTCCGCCTCTGACGCTCATCAATATCGTCTATAGGGCTGCAACGTTTAGTTCTCGTGGAAGACTTTGTTAATCTTAACTCCGTTTCCCCAACCACGGAACCCTCACACCCTGTTTCGACCACGAGCTCTTTTTTTGTTCGGAACAGGTTTGAATCTCAACCATGTCCTTATAGGCCCTAGCCTTGTCTTCCGCCTGAAACGGCGCCGCTGCTACGTTACACCGTTTGTGCGGTACATCTGAAAATGTCTGGCCTATAGAGACCTCTTCGGTCTTAAATGGCAACGCCACTACATCGCACCGTTCGTGCGCTACATCTACAGATGTCTGGCCTTTTTTATGCAATGCCCCCACTTTACTATGCATCTTTTCTATCCCGTCCTCTGATTCCTGCATATCCTTCTTGTGTTCTTCCTTTCTGCACTCGATTTCCTTTTTGTCCCGCTTGCGCTTCTCTTCCTCTTCCTGATCCAATAAATACATATTCGCGAAGTGCTCGATATCCGCCTTTTCACTTTTGCTTTCAAGAATTACTTCACGGAGCTGAGATGCAAGCATATCTTCGTCGAAATTTCGATCGAGATCCCAACACAGGTTTAGCAGGTTATCTCTCGTCAATCTCATGAGGTTCATGACTACTGCTTTGCTTTGGCTCAGCTGTGACAAAATACAAACCCACCAGCGTTTCAATTCTGGGTCTGGAGAGATTGTTGCCTGGAAAATCCCACAGCGGAGACCACAAGCTTAAGCACACAAGAAGCACTACGTGCCCAACCTCCCTGTCTAACCTATTTTCTGTTTCTTTCTCACTCTATAATTTTTACAACATCCCGAATTTTCCCTTATCGTACCCTTACAAATTCCGCAAAATTTAACACTTGAATCTATTGAGTTATCAAAGCTTTTTTTCCTTCACCTACTTTCTCAGATAAGCATCCAGTGCTGCTTTGTGCCGAGATAACAACCACAGTGGCCAGGCAGTTGTTGGTTATATCTACATGTTAACGGGTCTAGGCTAAAAGACTCAGTACATCTCAAGCACAAAGCCAGGCGCTCACTCCATTACATGCGGTTGTGGTACGCTGTGACAATTCCGCCGAATTCCAGGGCTTTCGGCTGGCCTCTGGTCCATGACGTTCTCTGCCGATGAGTCGTATCCCACCGCTGCTAACAAGTTATTGCGACCGGGGTTGGCAGGCACCGGAGGTCCGGAATGAAGTTGTAGAGGCAGGAGAAAGAGAGACTTGAAGAAAATTTATTTACATTATATACAAGGTGAGCTTTCGTACATGACGAGCTCTTTCTTACATGGCGAGCTTTCGAATCTGGTGTTTCTCTACATTACGCTCATTCGATTAAGCCGGGGGGCTCATTATATAGGGTATAAGCTCCCCAGATCCCTAGATCATTGAACACCTGCAGATGGTACTTTTCAATCACAGATCACATGCAAATGGCGAGGGGGACAAGCATGCACGGCCCACGTGAACGTCCAATATTGAGGCGTGACTCTGCAGTCCAAGGTGGCGCCAGCGGTGCTCTTCCTCGTTGTGTGCGTGCCATTGGTCGAGGGGTCCCAAGCTTCTGACAGCATACTTCAAGGGGTCCGCCGAACTGCTCGCCTATTTACGGGGCGATTTAGGGCGGCCGCCACGGTCTCTTCTAAAGAAGCTGCTGTATTTGTTGTCCTCTCTCGAATGCCTTATGGTGTCGTGGCCTGGCGGTCACAGGCAGCCAGCCGGTTGGCTACTTGTTTGAAAATCGAAGGAGCGCCGCTCCCTCGCTAGCTCGTGCGCCAGTGACAGCGCTGGTCCGAACATTAATAATGTCCTAATGCGAACGCCTACTTCGTCAAACACTTCCCGCCAGACAGTGGCACATACCCACGGGTGGGTTGTGCCTCTGGTATTCGAGTATGTGCCAGAGGTGATTGACCCTTAGTATCTGCCTAAGAACGAGGAGAACCCACATAGGCAATTCTTACACGTGAGTGTTAATAAATACGGGACATTGGTTGCGTCCACCTGACGATTGCAAAGAATAAATTTAAAGGTCACAGTTGGAATCAAATTGAAGCATTCTGCGTGGCAATGACGCATTTTACCACACAGCTACGCCAAGCTTCCTACTCGGCTATAACCAGCGCCAGCAGGTTATAATCACAGACGCTTCGGGGAGTTGTACAAAGGACTGAATACATTAACGCAGTCATATTGACAACATGTGTCTTCTGGCTCTAGATTTTGCCTTTACTTCGCAAATAGCCTTGTGTGTTTTCACCATTATTGCCCCAAAATCTGCGCCCTTCCCCCAACACAAATATGCAACGTATCCCTGCAGTTTCATGCGAAAACGAAAGAACTGTTTCTCCTTGACTTTTTCCTTACTGAATAGAAGGGTGGCAGTTTGGGCTGGTTGGTATGACATGACGATAGTGATAGCGCTACAACAGAATGACGGCAAACAGAAAAGAAGGACACGAAGCACACGAGCACACGAGCACTCGTGTCCTTCGTATCCTTCTTGTCTCTTTGTCGTCGTTCTGTTCTCGCTCTATAACTATCGTCATGAATAGAAGGGTCCGGTCGGAGCCCACTCTACCGGAGTCCCCCGTTTTCCTACAAGTAATTGCTTGCCACCCAAGCTCAGCAACAATGTCCCTCCGCGACCTTCACAGACACGCCGCGTAATCCACCCTATCCCCCTCTTTCTTTGTCCTTTCTCCCCCATTTTTATTTATTTTTATTTTTTTTTAATTTTAGCCTGTTTATTTGCATTCTGTGGTACCATTTATTTATATTTTTCCTATACATGCGACCCGTGCTGCACTCTGAATGAGGCCTCTCGCAGCCTTCTCTCTATTCTTTCTCTTTGCTCCAGCGACTGAGATGAAGAGAACTGTTTGACTAAGCATATGTCACCCATGTCAAACACTCCTAATTTGTCGCTCTTTCCCGTTTCCTTCTTGCACCACCATGTCGATGCGGCTTGTTCGCATAGCGTCGCACTTGTTCACAAACCCTGACGAAGACCGGTCCACCGGTCAAAACTGTTGGAAAGAAAATAAGGCAACCGCTAAGTTCTGTCTCTTCTCTTTCCTAGTACGTTTGACCCGATGGAAAAACTTCTTCAGTATAAATATATATATATATATATATATATATATATATATATATATATATATATATATATTGCCGCATGTTGTTAGGCACCTACCGAAGTCATACGCCATTTTCAGTTTTTATGAGTTCTGCCACACCAACTGACAAGCGAAACGCGCCAAGCTAAACAAGCTGTGCAACGCTGGCTGCACATGTCACCACACCAAGCGCTGGAAAAAGAAGGCTGGCGGTTTTTGAAGGAGCGGCACGCAGTGAGACCCATAAAAAAGACGTTGACGAGGTTTTTCACTAGCGAGCTCAAGACAACTTTTGTGTATTTAGTTGATGGGTACAAGTTTGCCATAAGAAATAGTTGTTTTAGCTTCCGGCGTTGCATTTGTTCGTTACAAACTTTTGCAGGTTCTGGGCATGATTCCAAGCCCATCTCAAGTTAGGGAACATAACCTCAAACCCCGACGGTTGGAGCCAGCACTGTTGACTCCCGTACAGCATCGAACAAGTCACCGCGTACAAAGTGAGGAGCCCGAGTTTGGTGCCCTCTTCAATTCTTCGAGACCAGTGGAGGCCGTAAGTTCCGAAGCCCCTACAATGGCCGCTCAAGCGACTTTATTTCCATCTCATATTGTCATGAACCCGCCCCGAATACCAGAGGTCATCCATGGCGACATTTTTGAGGATTATGAGGGCTGGCTCGACGAGTTCGAACACGTCGCCAGACTGAACGGTTGGGATGAAAACAGGAAGTTTCGCTGCAAAACTCTGCGCGTACGCAGTTCTAAAAGCACGAAGCGTCTTTATTTTCATGGGAAGACTTTCGAAGAGAGTTTTATGCTACATACCCAAACACAGATAAAAAAAAGGCTGAGGCCGCTCTTCAGACTCGAAACCAAAGAAACAACGAGAGCATCGCCTTTTACATTGAAGACATGTCCCGACTGTTCCGCCGGGCCGACCCAAGCATGGCTGTAGAAAAGAAGTTGTGGCACCTGATGCGTGGAATGATGGAGGAGCTTTTTGCAGGCCTGGTGCGTTGTCCACCCCACTCTCTTGTTGAGTTCAGATCAGAGGCAACAATGATAGAAAAGACTCTGCAGCAGCACGCTTGCCAATAGAACAGTGACGTAAGCGTCTGATCTGTTAGCGCGACGTGGACAACCCTCCCTAGTTACATTGACCTTTTCATGAAATAGTGAGGGCTGTCTTAAAGCAAGAACTTCAGAAAATACAAATGATTCAAGGTTATTCAGCGATGTCTTCGCTTGCCGACGTTGTGCGCGAAGAAGTGCGGCAAGCAGTTCTTCTACCACAACTGCAGGTGCTGCAGCGCACACAACCGGATCCTCCATCGCAGTTATCGTACGCGCAAGTTGTACGGCAGGACCTCGGACACAAGAATCTGACGGCTACAATTTTTGCGATGCCTCCAACGTTTTTTTTCGAGTACACTGCTACCAATGCTGGAAGCAAGACCACGTAAGAGCGATGTATGGCGCACTGCATACCGGCGGCCCTTCTGCTACCACTGCGGAAAAGCAGGTCATCTTTACCGGGCGTGTCAGTATCATCGAGCGGGGCTGCGTGCTTTTCCAGTCAATACACCATGCCCTCAGAACGGTGAACGGTCCTACGAAATCGAAGGGTACTTGTCTTCACGCTATTCACCTCAAGACACGCAACAACGGGAGTCACGTTCGACAGCACCAATGTGCTATCGGTCGTCGAGTCCTCGTCCGTCATCAAATCTCTGAAGACCACGTTCGCCTAACCCGCGGAGGGAAAACTACAGCCAGTCACCTCTGGAAGTGAGGCCGCTGATATACTGACAACTGAAGACCCTCCATTGTTAGCCCGACAGGACGGCGGCAGTTACTCAACGAGGGACAACTGCAGTAGTAGCGACGTTACTTCTGAGATATTAGTCACAATCGACGATGTCGAGACCATTGCGCTAATAGAAACTGGTGCAGACTATTCCGTTGTCAGTAATGCTCTCGCAAAGAAGCTAAAGAAGGTGATGACTGAATGGACAGGACCCCAGATACGTACCGCTGGAGGGCACTTAGTTGGTCCCGTGGGGTTATGAACCGAAAGAATAAGAATAAAAGGGTTCGTGTATGTCGGCAGCTTTATTGTGCTTCCTGAATGCTCCCGTGAACTGATTATAGGCATGGACTTCTTGAAAATGAACAATGCAGTCATCGACTTGCAATAGTCCCAGGTATTGTTTTCTACGGAGATTGCCGTCACCATTTGTCATGCGGAAAAAGCAATCGTTCTACCTCTCGGCTTTGTGAAAGAAGATGTAACCGTGCCACCACGTTCCAGTGTGACCGTTCTTTTGAGGAGGGAAGTTCTCCGTGACTGTGACGGATTAGCAGAGGGAAACATCAGACTGCTACTAGAAAAAGGACTATTCATAGCAAGAGACCTGGTGAGCCTTTGTGGTGGATGGGCGTATGTCCTATTAACTAACTTTGCAAATGAGCTACAGAATGTCACAAAGGGATCATCCGTAGCATCGCTACCTAAGTACGTGCAAGTTTCAGATGTTTGCGCTCTTGATAAAGCTTCAGAGACAGTAGCTAATGTACTCTAATCAGTAGACATTGACAGAGAGCTCTGGTGATCTCAGAAACAACAGATTACTGACCTCATCAGAGATTCGCCGAGTGCTTCTCCACGTCGTCGAAAGTCGGACGTACTGCAAAGCACCACATCGTGGTCCAAGAACACGTGAAACCTGTACATCAGTGCCCATATCAAGCAGCACCATAAGAAAGGAAAGCCATCAAGAACGAAGTGCAGGAAATGCTCAGCGATTACGTAATGCAGCCATCCAACAGTCCTTGGGCATCACCAGTAGTGCTAGTAAAAAGAAGTACAACACTCTGCGATTTTGCTTTGACTACAGAAAGCTGAACTAAGTCACAAAAAGTGATGTTTACCCTCTTCCGCGGATCGATGATACCTTGGATAAGTTACGCAATGCTCACTTCTTTTCAGCGTTGGACTTAAAAGGTGGATTTTGCCAGATCGAGGTGGACGAACGAGATCACGAAAAGACGGCGTTTGTGACCCCAGACAGACTATACGAGTTCAAAGTGCTCCCTTTCGGTTTGTGCTCTGCTCCCGCTACCTTCCAGAGGATGATGGAGACTGTGCTTTCCGGACTCAAGTGGCAATCGTGTCTCGTCTACCTCGACGATGTAGTGCGTTTTTTCCTTTACCTTCGAGCAGCACATCCACTGACTGAGAACGGTACTGGTTGCCATTCGCATGGCAGCACTGACCATATACCCGGAAAAGTGTCACTTTAAATTTCATCAGCTTCAGTTAGTTGGGTACATAGTTAGTGCGGAAGGTGTCCGCTCAGACCCGGAAAAGTTTGCAGCAGTTGAAAATTTTTCGAAACCACAAGACAAAAAGGCCGTCAGACGATTCCAGGGACTATGTGCCTACTACAGGCGCTTTGATGAAAGCTTTGCTAAGCTCGCTGAGCCTTTGACAAAAAAAAGTGTACCATTCTCTTGACGAGAAGAACAAGAAGCAGCTTTCTCGGAGTTGCGACGCCGTTTATAGTCTCCTCCAATACTTGCCCATTTTGATGAAAAGGCCGATACAGAGATATATACTGACGTGAGTAACGTTGGTCTCGGTGCCATCCTCGTTCAGCGGCAGAGCGGAGAAGAAAAAGTCATCGCTTAAGTAAGCCGCACTTTATCGAATGCTGAGTCCAATTACTCAGCGACTGAGAAACAGTGTATCGCAGTTATATGGACCATCAGCAAATTTCGCCCATACCTCTTTGGGAGACCGTTTCGAGCAATCAGTGATCATCATTCATTGTGTTGGCTGATAAACATCAAGGACCCTTCAGGAAGACTTGCTAAATGGAGGCTGACTCTGCAAGATCATCAGATCACTCTGGTCTATAAGTCCGGTCGCAAGCACAATGACGCGGATCCTGTCTCGCGCACCTGTGGAGCCTCCGTCATCTGACCAAGGACAAGACCCCTTTTTTCCGAGTTCTGAATGTGTCGGAGATGGCTCGCCTTCAGCGAATGGAGCCAGAACTACGCCCGCTTATCCAATTCTGGTAGGGTCATCAAATTAACGTACCACGAGTTTTCGTCCGTGGATTGACATCCTATGTCATCCGGAACGAGGTTCTATAAAAGTACAACTTCGGAAACAGCGGTGAGACTATCTTTACTGCGAGCAGAAATCATGGAAGCGTGTCAAGACGACCCATCGGCTGGCCATATGGGTAGTAGTCGCACTTTGGCCAGAATCGACCAGAAGTAATATTGGCCGAAATTGAGGGATTCGGTGCACCATCGTGTCAAGTCATGCCAGGATGGCCAAAAACGCAAAATACCACCATCGAAAGCAACCAATAGAGCCACCAAAAAGGCCATTTCAGCAAGCGGGAATGGATTTCCTTGGTCCATTTCCTATCTCTTCCTTGGGGAAGCGCTCGATTGTTGTAGCAACAGACTACACGACTCGATATGCGGAGACATCGCCTCTCGCAAAAGGAACGGCGAATGAAGTGGCCCACTTTTTCATCACTCAGAGTGTACTACGACATGGCGTACCACAGGTTGTGGTAACAGACAAAGGAATAGCATTTACTTCCCGTTTGATGCAGTCTGTCATGAAGCTCGCGCACACCGACCATAGAAGGGCTACAGCATACCATCCGCAAACAAACGGATGAACCTAAAGACTCAACGGAACTTTCGCTGACATGATCTCGATGTATGTGGATCTTGAGCACCAGACATTGGAAAGTAGTTTGCCTTGCGCTACATTTGCGTACAATACCGCAGTACAAGATACGACACACTTCACGCCATTTCAGCTTGTTTATGATCGGATGGTCACAACGATCTTAGACGCGATGTTACCTGACAACGGTTCGAATGAGAGTGACCCGTTCATCAGTGACTACATAGAAAAGGCAGAAGAGGAGCGGCAATTCGCAAGACACCCTATCATTTTACAACAAGGCTACGACTCAAGTCGCTCTATTCTGAAGCGGAGAGACGTACAGTGCATCCCCGGAGACAAAGTGTGGTTGTGGACGCCTGTACGCACACCTGGCCTATATAAAAAAGTGATGCGGCGCTATTTCTGCCCTTACAAAGTACTTCGCCGGTTAGGCACGCTAAACTACGAAGCAATTCCTGAAGGTCAAGTGTGCTTGACGTGACGCAGGAATCGCCCAGAAGTCGTACATGTAGTACGAATGAAACCCTACTACGAAATGCACTGAACGAGACAACGGCTAAATGTGCTCAAGCATCAGATCAATACTTCTTTACAAAACTGTTCAACGTCACTGTACGCATCGGGACGATGCGTTTCGGGAGCAGGACTAATGCCGCATGTTGCTGGGCACCTACCGGAGTCTTGCACTGCTTGCTGCTCTTATGAATTCTGCCATACCAACTGACAAGCGAAACGCGCCATGCAACACTGGCTGCACGTGCCACCACACCACGCGCTGGAAAAAGAAGGCTGGCGGTTTTTCGAATGAGCGGCACGCGGCAAGACATGTAAAAAAGACGTTGACGAGGTTTTTCACTAGCAAGCTCACGACAACCTTTGTGTATTTAGTTGACGGGCACACGTTCGCTATAAATAAATAGTTGTTTTAGCTTCCAGCGCTGTATTAATTGATTGATTTGTGGGGTTTAACGTCCCAAAACCACCATATAATTATGAGAGACGCCGTAGTGGATAGTGGAGGGCTCCGGAAATTTCGACCACCTGCGGTTCTTTTACGAGCACCCATTGTATTTGTTCGTAATATATATATATATATATATATATATATATATATATATATATATATATAGTGTGAGCGCTGACTTTGTACTTCATCTTCCTAATATATATATATATATATATATATATATTTATATATTGTCCCGTCACTCCAGGGGGTGTCGACAAGGTTTATAGACGTCTCAGCAACAGGGCTCTAACTAAGCGCGTCGGTTGGGCTTGATTGCCAGAGCGGGGGCCCACGTGCACTTCTTTCTTCTCTGTGGTGTGAGCCTTCACCTTGGCATACGACCCACTACTAGAAGTAGGTGGCAATATTCCTCCTCAACAAAAAAAGAGCATCGTCCCGATGCTGTAAAGTTATTGCAAAAAAAACCCCGAATCAAAGAAGTTAAAACAATGAAAAAGGGCACCAATAATCAAATGTTAGACGCGATAAGTTCACGAATGATGAGGCAATTGTTGGAGCACACATGAAAAAAACACAGGAAAAGTGGTCTTTTAGAAACGCGCAAATGAAGGCTTCATGCGCACCACGTGAGCTATGTCAGAGGTCGGTTGTTTTCATTGTACCCATCGTGATGACGTAGCGTCCAGAACCACTTCGTAGTTTACGTCGCTCACGCGGCGTAATACTTTATACGGACCGAAGTATCTGCTGAGCAACTTTTCGGAGAGGCCACGGCGTCAAACAGGGGTCCAAACCCAAACTTGGTCTCCCGGACTGTAAGATACGTCATTGTGACGCATATTGTAACGTCGTGCTTCGACCTGTTGCTGCTGACCAATGTGTAGCCGGGTGAGCTGGCGAGTTTCCTCGGCACGCTCTGGAAATTCTTCTGCGTCAGTTGTTAATTGATCGGCGTCTTCATAAGGAAGCATCGAATCCAGCATCGTCTGAACTTCGCGGCCGTAGAGAAGTTGAAACGGTGTAAATCGGGTAGTTTTTTGAACGGCGGTGTTATAAGCGAACGTCACATAAGGCAAAATGCGATCGAGTGTTTTGTGTTGGACGTCGATGTACATGGAGATCATGTTTGTGACTGTCCTATTTGGTCGCTCAGTTAAGCCGTTGCTCGGCGGATGGTAAGCAGTCGTCGTTCGATGCCTAGTGTTATTTAGTCAAAAAACTTCATCAATAAGTTGTGCAGTGACCGCTGTTTCTCTGTTGGTTATCACTTTAGATGGAGCACCGTGGCGCAGAACAATGTGGCAGATGAAGAACTGTGCTACCTCAGAAGCCGTGGCTCGTGGTATCGCCTGTGTCTCAGCTTAGCGTCCCTAACTTCATAGAAAAATAGGGAATGCCCTTTAGAAACCTTCACTGGATTTGACCTCCCTGCCCAGCTGATGCTGGAGAATGCAACGTACTTCACCAGCAAGGTGTTCACGGATTCCCGTGAAGCCCCTGGAATTCGTCCGAAGCGCATGTTCGTATATCACCCGCAAGCCAACAACACCGAAAGGTTCCACCGATGTCTTAAATCTATGCTCGTTGCGCAAACCAAGCCTCACAAAGTCTGGGATCTGAGACTGGCAGAGATAGCATTTGCGGCTCGAACAACAGCGAATCAGCCAACATGTTTGACTGCTGCGCAAACTTACCTGGGCCAAAAATGGTTCCGCAGAAAAATGCTCTGACACGTGCCGCCATTACATAAGGACCTTACGTGAAATTTGCAGATAACCTGATGCAGCGCCTGACCGACTCGGTTGAAAAAGCCACACAGCACCTCGATGTATCCCGCATCCGGATAATATGATAAGCGTCGAAACAGTAATAATTTTGAGCGTGGTGACTTGGTGTCGAAACGTACACCCTTTTATGTGACGCTTTAAATGGTTCTTCACCTTCCCAACCAAACAGGCGAAACGGACCTTATAGAATAACTCTGAAATCGAAGCTTTCGTACCTCTTGACAGATAGCATCACTAACCAAGCATATGGCTCCATTCAAGTATCCGATCCCAAACCTCTTTTCACAGAAGATTCAGCAGCTGCAGATCCAGATGTCTCATCAAAGCTTGGCCACCTAGTCACCAACACAGCCGAGCAAGTGTTACAACCAGCGTCTTCGGTAACGTAGCAAAGAGTAGTTTGAAAAGATGACGCATTTTTTTGATGGTTGTTTATTTTTGGTCAGTTATTTGTGCTTTGTTTCTTTGGCGAAAGACGCAAATCTTTTCGTTGATGGCGAGAAGAAAATATTTGTTTTTTTTCTTTCCCGCAAGGTTGCTGCAACCAGACATTACCTGCAGACTTTCGGTCTCCAGCCCTCCTACATGAAGTGGGAGCGATGGTTGGGAACCAAACGCATCGGCTGTCAAGAAATAGCGCCACGTGCTGCGCAGTAGCAGTGCGCGTGCTCCACTTGGGCTCTCTAAAAGTGCCAGCCTTTGTGCTTGCTCGGATGACATTCACCTTGGCTGCCACAAAGGACGGAAACTGCCAACTGCGATGGCCGATTGCTGTTGCCCGAAATGATGGTCGCTGCGTAGCTGTCTCGCGTTGGGCCGACCCTGCCGTATACCGTCTTTACTTAACTAGATGTTTTCCTTTGTTTTGACGTGAAGCCTCCATCATCTCGGCTTTACCTACAGACGTGACGCAGCAAACCCAATACCGACAGTTTGTATAAGTAATCTGCGTGTTAAAAGAAAACGACGCAGACATTTCCTCTAGTTGCAATTGAGGCATAAGCGTGGCTGTACTAGACTAGACCTTTGTGGGTAAAAGTTGTGGGGGAGGGGGGGGGGGTTCTGAGCACCACAGTCTAGTAATGCCACCCTTCTGTAGGAGCATCATCAATTTTGCCATGGATACGTAAGATGAGAAAACAGATGTTGCCAAAGGAGACATTGCGAAGTTACTCGAAGTGACCAATTTTTTTCAAACCATTGCGCGGAAACAAACGCTAACGTCGGCAATGTGCCATCGTAATGTGATGCCAGTGCAAGTATATGTTATGGGCAGTACCAGAGCACAAACTCACGGGACGAAGAGAAGAGACACAAACAAGCGCTTGTTTATGTCTCTTTTCTTCATCCCGTGAGTTTGTGTGCCAGTACTGCCCATAATGTATCACCAACTAGCCCAACTATCAGTCCTGCTCAAATATAAGTGCCCATTTTTTGTGGATTGAACCTTCGCAATCTTGACCCACACCAAGCGAATGGGACGCAAATGTCCCGTGACAAGAGTATAAAAGACTCCCTAAGCATTCGATATATTAGGTGCAGAAATGAAAAAGAGAAAAGCAGTCTGGATGAATGACAGCTTCTGTGACTTAAAGGGGTAATTTGCGTAAGGTTAAGACTATTGCAGGCAAGCCACATGGACACACGCAAATACAATCTATGTTTATAGAAACAAGCTCTACCAACGTCGCCCACGACTGCCGCAAACACCTCGGTGATTTTTACGCACTAAATGCTGACGACGATACGTCCAATGGATATATCTGTCGGCAAAATAACATTTGCCTAACATTTTTATAGCGTATTTATGACATGTTAGCAAGGTCTAGTGTTGCCCGAGCGTTTGGAGCGATTAGTTTGTGATTTCTAGTAGACATTTTAGTTAAAAAAACAGTAGGATGCTAGAACATAGAGCACGGCGTTGTAGTACGTGTAACAGTCAACTGCTTTCTTCTTTGTGCCATCATTATAGGGATTTTCACGAGCGTGTTTTCGTGGCTAAACTCCTTTCTTTTGTTTCGTTTGTTTCCGCCTTTCCTTTTTACTAGTGTGTTGAACTTGAGCTCCACAAGACGGGCCTGTTTGGAGATGAGGGATAGATATTTGTCAATCAGATTATTGGGAAGGTGCGTTGGGTCATTGGTAAATCGATAACAATGTACGAGTACAATTAGTGCATTTATCGGCGCAAAGTGCTTACTGAGTTTTTCCATCTCAATTTTATGGTATTTGCTCTTGCCTGTGGACGATCAAGTGAAGCCAGAAAATCCGGCGATTTTGCTGATTCACATGTTCAGGAAAACATTGCTTCGCATGAATCGCAGTACATTAACTGAAGTTCTCAAAGTTTGTTTCTACTTAGCAACAGTTATCGAGTTATTACCCAATATAACTGTGTGAATGCGCCATGGAGATTTTATGGTTGCAATATTTAAATATACAGGCATGTATGCATTTCAAGGATTTGCTATTTCTGTTTCTATTTCATTCCTATGCGCCTTCTTTTTTATCATGTGAAGCGGCTCTTTCCTGTTTATCGCTCAATAGAGTATTTCGCTATTCGTGAAGAAGGAGAGTATGCGGCTACGTGGTTACGTGCTTTTACTGTCAAGAGCCAAAAAACATTGATCATTTTTTTAATTTACAGTCGAAATTTCACAAGCCACAGGAAGAAACATTTAGAACCTATATTCAGAAAATTAAACATTACCCTCAATTCTGTAAATACCCTTTACCTTGGGGTTTCTTCACTGGGGCCGCAGCAATATAGGAGCGTCTGCGTGGCAGTTTGTGAATTTGGTTGATTGGTCCCTCAACAACTTGGTGCAACCCACCTAGGGGGATAGGCCATAAATGGGACGGTGCCTTGCTTTTTGTTTGTTTGTTTGTTTGTAGCCTAGAATCCATGGCTCATACCCACTCTGGAGGATTGGACAAGAGAACATATAGTGTCATAAGGACGATAACTGCACTATTGCTTCCAACAAAAAAAGGGAAAAAAGTTGTTCAATGAAAACAGTTTTTAAATAATTCACTTCTTTTTCTGAGAGACATAGGAAGATTTGTTTGCTAAATTTTCTTCTTTTTAGTAAAGAAGTTCTAGTTCTTTGGAAACACCATTTATTTATTTCTTGCCAGTTTAATTATTTACCTATTTTATTCGTAAGTCACATATATTTCATAGATGACTGAATAAAGTCATCTACGAATTAAGAATCAAAATAAAAAATGGTATTGGAAATACCATTTATTTATTCCTTGCAATTTTTAATTATTTACCTACTTTATTCGTAAGTCACCTATATTCCGTAGATAACTGAATAAAGTGATCTACGGAATATAGGTGTCTTAAGTATATTTCGTGTGGGACTGCAAAAATATTTTTCCTTCGTCAAAACTTAAACACTCGTTTTTCCCTATTACAAATATCTCCGGTTTATTGGCCAATCCCCCACAGTGGGTACGAGCCAAGGAATATAGGAACAAGCAAGCAAGAGAGCAAGATTGCAAGAAGCAGAAGAAGTTGCTACGAGCCTGTGGTTCGGTGCTCCATTTTTGTTACTGAAGCTTCTCCTGTATTACTTTGGAAGACTGCTGGATCCGAATAAGGCATCAACCGCACATCTGTAAGTGCCTTTTTTCGTATACTACCTTTTTTTGTTTGCGATCATCTGTTTTAAAAAATGAAAACATTGTACAGAAAGCGCCGCCGACCCATCAGATGCCCTGTTCTTGAATACAATAAGCCTATGCAGAGCCACATCAGTCCATTCAGAACATGTTACATAAGCATAATTTCGTACGACTCTGTGAAAATTCGGTTACGTTTATTTGCATCGCGTGACACGTAAGGACCACAATTACGACACAAATTGCATAAAGCTATTTCTAAGATATGCGGGAGGGGGGGGGGGGTTACTGTCAGTTCTTTTTCTGTGTTTGTCGCTTTCCCGAACAGACGGTGACACTTAGGTGGTCTGATTGTACTGAAGACCTGCTTGTTATATATGATACTTCGAAGTAACGTGATTAAACGGCACTGAAAAATTGTCAAGTTGAGTTTTTCATTAGATGTAATGAATACCAAAGGCCAAACTAGGCAAGTTTTCAAAAAACGGCACTTCAATAATGAAAGCATCTAGTGGAGGTAAGATCTAGTTATCAACCCCTGTGCCCGTGTCTGTTAAGCAGCATAGTTCTGCGGCTCCTGGGATAATTAAAAGGGAGCAGCATGAAAGTTAAACGCTCAACAGTTACACAAAAAGCAAGAAGCTGGCTGGCACAAAGCTTTTTGGTTCGTGTTTTATAGAGCTGTAAATAGCTTGAGTATTATTCTAAACATAAAAATTACTTCTAGGAAACGCCAGGTTAGTTGTACAAGAATCGAATTCCAAGTGCCTTCCACTTATGATCTCCTTTTGGTAAAGTCTTCCAGAAAGCTTTCTACCTCACAAACTACCAATTTCACCAACAGTTGACGTCCGTAAGACCTATACTCGTTGATGATAGTTCGTCCTCGTCTGTTCGCGCTGTAAGCTGGTAATGAATATGATTATTCGCACACAAAACGTACTAGCGTAGCACTATAAAGAGATATCGGTGAGCTCACAACGTTGAACCTGCTGAGGGCATGCCGCTTATAAAACGACATTAGTTAATACCGCCGCTCATTTAGTATTAGGAGGTAATTTGAAAAGGCCGGCCATAATAATTTCAAACCCTCGGTCTCGTTTCAATACTCATGCGATATCAGTTCTTGCAATAACTTTAAGAAAAATCTATTCTACTTTTCTAAAAAAATATTTTCAGGACAAGCTGGCGTAATTCGTCATGTTTAAGCCGTGCATAACTTATGATTAGCGCCAGCTTCCTAAGAAATTGTTCCAGAGATAACTGACACCGGGGCTTTATTCATGAGACCCTTCAGCACGCAATTAAAATTCTCTACAACGACCAGAAGCTAGGTTTTGTATAGGAAGATATGGTGTATATTGAATAAAATCAAGTTGTGGTTTGTGGCGATGCATTCAAAGAAGGTCCTTCCATGGCTACATATGTTGCTAAGAGCGGGCGTTCGTATGCATTTGTCAGTGCCAAACTAGGTTATAGGCACAAGTGGTACAAAATTTGTACTAAGAAAGCAACTGGCAAACTTCCCCAAAGCGCAGGTATTCTAACACGGAAGGAATTGCTGCGCAAGCTAAGTAGGGTTGCACGTAATTTAAAGTCTATTGGGGAGATCAGTGCTTATGGTGCTTAGCTGCTGTTCCTGAGGTTGTGCGTTTGATATGGGTGCGGCCGTCACATTTTTGTTTACCTGAATTGGTAGAAGCCAGTGTGCTGTGTGAAGACACTGCACTTTAAAGAACACCAGATGGTCTAAATTCCGGAACCTTACACTGCGCTAAGCCTCATATACATATCAAGGTTTTAGGCCGTAAAACTCCAGATATTATGCTGGCCACAGCAAAGCGTGCCCCAACTCTGTTACTTGTGGAACCTTCGGATGGCACCTGCACTGCAATCAACATGACAGATGCGACAGCTTTTTTAAATAGTTTCTTGGAGGATGAGCTCTATCGTTGTTCTCCGATAGTTTCGTTTACAGTATATGCCACATCGTATTCACTATCCAACTTTTTAATCATACCAGGAAGCCCTCACGGCCCACCTTTGGTCCACTTGGCTGGTTTTAAGGCGGTCTTGTGTGACACTTTAGGACATCTTGCCATCGGTATGCTACCTGAGCGCAGTCAGCAACTCTCAGGGCACTACATGGCCGCTAACTGCAGAATGATGCCCGCCGCATACCGACCTCGTGGTTCTTCTCAAACAATGGCGCATGGCTGTCCGGCCCGGTTCTCTGCACCGGTGCTGTCGCCGCACGCGCCACCCTTCATCCTTCTCTTCTCCGTTCTCCTGAACCTCTCGACAATGGTCTCCGTCGCTTCTTTCGAAGAAGGTAAGAAACCATGAACTGTGTTCGTTGCTAAGAAGCCTGATTCAAGACACCACGAGCAGAGCTGAAGAAAACACAAGTGATAAGTATTTATTTTAAGCACGATCAAAACGCATTCGAGCACACACGCAAAACAATGATATAAACAAAACGTGTGGACGTTTGCACCATACTTATTTTAATTTTTATTTCCACATACTGCAGCCCATATTCATCAGAAGACAAGCAGCAAGGTAATGCAACGCAGGAGTAAAAAATACTGTAAAAAAGAGTAATAACACTCTAAATGAACAAAGTGCGCTTGTATACATTCGTTCAAGAATTCGTCTAAAAGCAATCTTTTGGTTGACGAAGGCAAACTCTTCTATTTGTATGTAGTGTGCAAAAGCAGCTGACTTTACATACGTTAGTCCGTGGATAAAACGGTATCAGATGAAACTTGTGGCTGTTTCTCGTGTCTTTCAGCTTATCTGGAGTCGAATACTCGTTAGTTAATGAGTAGCGTGAGGTATTGACAAGAATATGTAGCAACTTTAGCTTTCAAGATCGCGTTGCTCGGCCAGAGGAGGGTCAGAAGTTCTAGCCTTAACGTCGGAAAATGAAACGGATGGCTTTCTTTTGAACTGATTTTAGTGTGTTGATGTCAGATACTTTATGGGGGTGTCATTCAGAGTAAGCACAATATAGGATGGGACAAATGAGTGCTTTCTATGTAAGTAATCTTGTTTCACCTGGAGCACCTTATATTGTGCGATTTAGATAGCCCAGTTCCCTTCAAGCTTTATTGCAAGCGTATTCACTATGTTTAGAACAAGACATGTTGGTTGTGAAGATGAGGCCTAGGTACTTATAGTCGGAGACACGGTTCAGAGAGAGGCGATTGAAAGAGTAATCGAACAGAGGAACAGAACTGCGTTTGCACACAGAAATAGTGATTGTTTTTACAAAAGTATTGTTTATTTGCCATGTAAGGCACTATGTACAAAACTGTGCAAAGGAATTGTTTAGTAAAGTGTGGTCATTTTTGGTATAATAACACTATACAGCACACCGTCGTCAGCGGAAAGGCGGGTTTGGTGGACACCTAATTAGGTAAATCATTTATGTACAGTAAGAACAAAAGTGGTTAGAGGACTGAGCCCTGGTAGACACCAGATGAGAGATTCACAACAGTTTGATTAGCTGAAAGAAACATAGGGGGAACGCTTGCTTAAAGAAAACTTGCAATCGTGTAAACCAATGAATAACTCTTGAGAATATCGTGAAGTTTTTGCAGAAGTTAGGAATGCGTAACAATGTCCAATGCCTTTGAAATGTGGTTGTAAATTGTATTGATTTGGTAGCCGGAGACAAGAGTTCTCGAAATCTCATGCAATAATTCCACAAGTTGAGGTATTGAACTATAGCCTTGACGAAAATTATGCTGAATATCACTGAGGTTGTAAATACTTTCAAGAAGCTCTATCGTATGTCTAAAGATCATGTGTTTTTAAAGTTTACATGACTGAGACGTTATTAAAAATTAGCGATAGTTTAACGATGACCGCTTGCTGCCAAATTCATGAATAGGAACAATTTTGCTCATTTTCGATATCAAGGAACAGTTGAGGTGCATAAGGACTTTTGAAAAATGACCCTCAAATAGCGACTAGTTCACTCATAATATCTAACAAGAAAAATGTTAGAAATGCCAATAGAACCAAGTGACATGTCATTTCCTAAATGTAAAAAAGTTTATAACACCGTCGAGGGACACGTAAATATTATTATTTAAGTTATCAGAGCTATGATAAATGCTAGGGATATCTAAGTTGTGAGTTGTGAATACCGACTGAAAGTATTGATTGAACGCGTTGGAAATACTTGAAGGGTCACTACAGGAGACGTAAAACAGAAGCCCAGAATTCTTTAGGGTTGCTTTTTATTAAATCTTGGAATATTATGTCTTTGGAACAGTTATTTTGATCCAAATTTCTCCTTTGGGAAAGTAAATTTCTGCATTTTCGGGAGATTGCCGTTTATTTTAGAGGCCTCAGTCTAGCAACACGACGCGACAGATGAAGTATGTCACGCAATATGCAGGCAAGCTGGTGTTCTTTTCTCATTACGAAGCCTTTACTACAAGTTACCCCAATCTTAGAAAAAAAAAGAAGCCACCGAAAAATTCACATTCTTCCAATCTTTCAGGCATTCAAAATGATGAAAATAACCAGACAAAAATTATAAACAGATGCATCGTCTGCTTGTGAAAAATCGGGAAATGTATACAGACAAAATAGTTGCTACACAAAGGAACCAAAATAGACTATAAAACGTCCTTCTGGTCTGAAACGCCATGAGAAACTTCGCATTCATAACCATTGTTTAAGGGGAAAGGATTAACAAAAACTTAATCTAAATCAACAATTCTCATGTGTAAGTTTGAACAACCTGTTTTAATTCAAATTAGAGCGGAAAATCCAGAAGAACTTCGCTGATTTCCACGTCATAGCCTGTGAGTGAAAAAGATGGCCATCAAATACCTGGAGTGTTGAAATTAATCAGGCATGTCAAGTTGGAAACACATGAGAAGCGCTCGTGCAAGAAGGTTGTTAAAGTGGATAGCTGACAATGATTATTGTCTAGCGCTCACCATCGATGATGGTGAGCGCTAAATCACGTTAATAGTATGAAAATACTTCCGAAAAGGATCTTGCACCAACAAAATCGGTATCTAGGTGGACTAGGGATAACTGAATATTTAGGATCAGACCGTAGAAATAGTGCACATCCCTTTACTGCCATGATGCCTGTCAGTACTGACGACCGTAAAACATGGAGGTGTTATTTCACTTTCATATACATGTTCACTCAACGAAGTTTTCATTTTGCCAGGTATGTGTGGTAAATGGGCCATGATAAGCGAAAGAAAATTTGGAAACTTATTGACTGGCCTTCTGGCGTTAACATTTAGGATGAGCAGGTGTTCGTTAGGATCATTCCAGAGCCGTCAAGGAGCATTAGTGCCGACTTTAAAAGGGACTTTTGCTGAGCGAGAATGAATTATATTGAGGGTAATTGCGTCATCATTTCAGTTGTACCTAACTTTATCTATAAACGCATGATCAAAGCTCAAGCGTAAAATGGAGCCATTATCCCGAATGGACTTCAATGCATCCCGTGTCTTCTTCCTGAAGTTTCTTACACGCGATGAATAGCCTTCTAAAATGCGAAGGTTACACCTTTTAAATTTATTGCTGGTTTTAAGGAGAATCGCTTTCTCGCGATAGTCGAGCAGCTTCGTGATAATGAAACGCGGTTGATCAGCCTTCCAACGTCCACATACGTGACACTTTTCAATATACGGGCAATTATTTGTAGATTTCCATTAAACCATTCAGAAAGGTTTGACAGAAGAAGGTCGGTGGATTCGTCCTGTATCTCGGGGAGACCATTCAGCAGCAAGCTATTACGGCGAGAATAGTTTCTGATATCATCATTACACAAAGCGAGTTGATTGACCTTCATTTGTAGCTGAATATCGCTGTTCGCACTAACACTGGCGGCTGGGAGTGAACGCGTGATGGGAAGTGATTCGAAAGTGGAGACACGATCAAACCTAAAATTGACAACTTCGTGGAATTTATAGATATCAGCAATATCTTGCGATATACCTGGTGATGACGCCAGTGTATGAGGTGGCTGTTATGACAAGATGTAAGGGTTGCGAAACGGGCACCTCCATTTCATTCCAAATCCGTTCTGGGGAATAGCACCTTGCCGTAATGCCATTCTTTTTATTTCCTCGTAAAGAAAAAAAAACTTAGCCCATCCCCACTCTGGGAATGGCCAGGCAGGTCAGTTCTATTCCTACAATTCCTCAACATAATGAAGGCATATCTTGATAGCTTTATTGAACTAAGAATGATTGTAACAACATATACCTGATGTCATCAGATGCATAGGAACTGCAAAACTACGGCCATGGGTGAAGAATAGTGGCTTGGTGACTGATCTCGTGCACTACAACCACAATACCAGTTCCCATAGGGGTAGTTTGCCCGCTACCATTGGTACTTGCAAGCACACTTTTTAAAAAGTTACTAAGCAGCTATAAACGCATGTATTTACTTGTTTCGAGCCTATTTTACTCCTTCGCAGCTAGTAAAGCTTGAAAGTTTTGCTCTATTTTACCAGGAATGCTGTCTTGTTTTTTTTTTTCGCAAAATAACAACTAAGTCACTTAGGTTGCCACATCTCTCATAAACACTGTGCATCTTGCAAGTGCCGTTCATCTTGCAGTTATCGTGACACCATTAAAAATTTGAACCAATTCTGATTTTGTCGATCACTTTGGATTCACGGATGAATGCACGGACAGAAGGATGGATGGATGGATGGATGGACGCACGAATAGTCACGTGGACCAACGGAAGCAAGAACAAACGGACGGACGAAAGCACGGACAGGCTGACGGACGCTTCGCCCCACTCATCATCATTCACTCCGAGAATATGCTGTGATCTTTTTTTTAATTCCGTAAATCCACCCTATATGTAATACTCCTTTTGGGGGCCTTTGAGGAATAAAGACTGAACGAATGAACGATTTCTATGTGCGCGTTGGCGTGCATGGCCTCGTCTGATTCGTTCGTGCCTCTATGTACGCAGATACGATGCGTACTTACATGGAGTAGTTAGTGGCTAATAATTATTGTACGTGGACAGCTGCATGTCGCCTATGATCATAGATTACTTCTGTAATTGAATGATCTTGATGTGGCATTCTTACATACACATAAGTGCCCGTTAACAGAACAATTATTTACCTAAAAATTATTCGAGTCAGCACTATTCACGATCTACTTTGCAGACTAGCAAGTTTTACTATTCAGCGTTATGTTACCTCCACACACAAGAAGGTTTCAGATTTTTGTAGCACGTAAACGGTTAGTGTCAAGTTAGTATATAAGCCTGACTTTGTTATGTAAGTTCAAGTTTAAACGAATGATGTTTGAATATTGTTTAAGCCTAAATGCATTGTTATGAATTGAGGACTTAGTGAATCGTCGCGTTTGGATTCGGGGAGGCGCCGCTTCGTTACGTGGAATCACCTGCTACTGCTGGCTACCCGTACCAATTATTTAGAGAGTATTTTTCATCGCTCTCTGTACGGTTCATCTTTTAGTCCACTTCATCACACAGTTAACACTGCACACAGTTATTCGTGTACAAACTTGTGCTGCGATGAAACAACAGATATTTGCAATAGTGTTTCAGGCAAAGGCACACATACGTGTAAGCATGGGGAACAGTATTGCAAAAAAGGGGGAGGGTTAATATGTGGCGAGACTGTGCGCAAGCTGGTATACGAAATCTTGCAGCAAACAAAAGCACCGCACCAGCGTCAGTACGCATCGCAACTTTGAGATGCAGTTTTTTGTTAACATGCGTCCGAGTTGCCGACGTTGGCTGAAACAAAAAAACAATGTAAATGATAGGGAGTCAGCAGGGCTGCGCCACCGAGCGGCAAAAATCACAACGTGTAAGGTGCGTACGCCATCACCGTGTGGTTTCGCAAAACGGATACCATGGCTTAAAGCCGCAGTTACGCGAAGAATAGCGAAAAACTAGAACCACATCACCGAAGGGAACCATAATGTGATGCGAAGCAACAGCTGTACGCACGACGTTGACCTGGCTGAAACAGACACTGTAACGCGGATGCTGGAAGTACGGTTTAAAGTCAAACTCGGTGTAGCTTCTACTCGAGTAAACAATTCGTTGAACCACAATAACACGGGAGGCAGGTTCGGTTTCGGTAAATTTCATGAAAGATAAACAAGCCGAAAGAGTGTTTCCACTCGATGTGCGCTCGCATGTTTGGAGCGTTGTAGAGCGTGAAGCGAGGGAGATGACTCGTGGCAAGCGGCGACAGGCTGGGGAAAAGTGGACGTCAGCGCACGCGCACTGTGAAAAAAAGGCGTGGCCTACTTATCACCACCCCAACACCTGCGGCCAGGGGAGTGTGGTGCGGATGGAGGACAGCGTTACACAGGCTAGTCAAAGAGCTGCTTCGCATCCAAAAACATCGGAACAACGCGGTCTATATAAGAACAGAATTATAGTTTGTGCCTTGCATGTAAATGTAGTACCATGCTTGTTCAGCGAACCCTTTTTAAAAAACTGCTAATATTAAACTCGAAGGTCTGACTCACTCATCTTTAACAGGACGTCAAGGAAAATGTGCTGTATCTTCTAAAAAACGTAATTCTATTCCCATTCCGTTCTACGAAAAATGCGCCTAATTTCATTCCCATTCTATTGCTCCAAGCTTTGTCGTCATTTCATTCTCATTCCATTCCGGGGTCAAGAAACTGTGAAATGATTCCGGATTCATTCCAATTACGAAGTGGCAAGTTCGCAACACTGCGTGGTGTCATACCATTCTAAAAAGTTCTAGTATATCCATGAAGTGAATGAAGTCCAGTACATGAAGTTCTGGAGGTAGTCTGGTAAACCGTGATTCTTCCGTGAATGTCAGTTTGGTTTATTGGGCAAGTTGGGGATTCACGATTGTTTCAAATGAGGGCGCACTACGTAGACGGGGACAGGAGTGCATGGACATTTTGCCCACTCTATCATCGTATGAAGACGTGACATATAAACATGGGGCAGCGGTGTCGTTATATATACAGTATATACAATTTTTAGTATTTACATGCGCGCTCAGTAAATACGTAATAGTTTATTATTTGCATATAGTGTATACGTTGACTTTGTTCGAGCTCTATGGACCAAAAGAATGAAGTTTCCCTGATTTAGTTTTAGTCATGTATGACTCACCACTCCCCTGATTTATTTTTAGTCATGTATGACGCACCACTTCTGTTGCAGGTGCAGTCCATGCTGCAGCCGCTTTGCGAGGCCTCCCCTCCGGTGCCGCTTTGCTTTCTTCGGTGTTCATAGTAGCAGAGTAGCTGTATCCATGTGCACTGATCGACAACCGGCGAAGCATAGAGTGAACTCCATAGCAGACAATGCTGACGGCGCTGCGTCGTAGACAGGCTTGGAGACATGCTTGTCGTTCACGTGGTGATTGGAATACAGAAACACTAATGTGCCTTCTGAATCGGGCTTGGCACAGTGAATGTTCCTCTCTGTGGCACGCTATGATTGAGACAGTCAAGCAGCGTGAGGCGACTTCGTGTGGCGCAGCTTGTTCGCAAATTTTGGCTCCTTAGCACATGTATTGAGCTACGTGATCTGCTACGTGATCTGCCCCACTTTTCATTATTCGTTTTAGCGATTGTTTCTCCCACTAACACCTGAATCGGTGCGCGTATATTTAGGCGTCTTTGTTTTCTCAAAAGGAATGCATTTTGTCGTTGTTGACTCTGCATATATAGCTATGTTACATAGTCTAGCTCTGTCGTCAAAGCATCATATTGCTGGCAAAGTAAACCGCAGTGCTGGTAATGCTACAGTCGTTTTTACCTACACGATGATCGGCGAAATTTTGTTTTGGGCACGCCACTTAGTATTTCTAAGTTTGCACTGTACGACAGTGTAGCCAATGTGACATTCTTATCTAAGCGCTCGCGGCATGTAGGCGAATATGAACGTGAAATTGATGGGCGATGCTAGTCGCCTGCGAATGATAGGGTGCTAGGGATCGGTCACCCCATCACCAGTGTACTTTCTTTCGCTTTAGTGAATCTTGTCGTTTTGAAGCGTGACTTCGTTAAAGATCATTTCTCGCTAAATTTATGTCATCGGCATCTGTGTGTTAGCCGAAAAGCTTGTGTGCGAGCGGAAAAGCGAGATGTATGTGAGTGCAAAAGCGAGATGCCAGGCTAAGTAAGTCGAAGCTGCTGTCAGGGTGCCTGCTTGAATTGAAGCTTCCATTAAAAAAACAACCTGGACGACGTAGCTGATTAAGGTGGTGGCTTGTAGCCTTTCTGCCGATGTCGACCAGCTATTACAGCAAGCCTTTGCGTTTGATAACCGTCGCTTCAGCCCAGCCAGGCCCTCTGTTAAACTGGCGGGCGTGTATGCGCTGCCCACTTTCAATTCTCCTGCTACGCGGGAGCTTGTCATCTTCGAACAATGTCCTCATCGAGGGCTCCGGGGCAATGGCTGTCAGATGGGTTAGTATTTTTCGCCCAAACATCAGTTTTGCCGGCGTTTCTCCTGTAGAGCTTTGAACAGTACCGTGCCGTCTGAAGAGAAAGCGCGCGACGTTACGTTGCACTGTCCCAGCCTGATCTTTAGCAAGGACGTGTTTTACTCTTCCACGAAGCGCTCGGCTTGCCCGTTGGTCACCGGGTGGTATGGAGCTTACGTAACAGATGAGACGCCTTTGTCTCTGTAGAAATTCAGAATCTCCGTAGACACAAACGAAGAGCCGTTGTCCAAGACAACTTTGCGCGGTTGTCCAAACGTTGCAAAAAATGACCGCAGAGTGTTGATGACTGCCGCTGATGTCATTGTGGCCATTTGTTTTACCTACAGCCATTTGGTGTCTGCGTCAACAACCACCAGGAATGAATATCCTGCGATAGGTCCAGGAAAGTCAATGTGCAGGGTGTGCCAAGGCGTTTCTGGTCTTTCCTAAGTTGGTATAGGAGCTCTTAGTGGAGTTCTGTGGGTGCATTGGCAAGGCTGGCAATCGTGATTCAATATTAGGGTCAATACCCGGCCAACCTATGTAACTTCTGGCGCACTTCCTCGTAGCACCAATGCCTCAATAACCTGCGTGGACAAGCGACATGGCTCGTTCGCGAAGTGCCGCAGGGATCACCACACTTGATCCCAAGGTGGCGAAGCCACCATGAGTGCTGAACTTCGTAGCTGACTTGCGGTAAGCGTTGAAGTGTTCACCATTTAGCTCGTGCACGTTGCCTTCCTGCATTGCTGCGTAGCTTACTTCAAGACCATAAAATCTTAAGTTGATGCCACTACCGTGTCAGCAGTTAGCGGAGGGTTCGGCAGCGCTTCGAACATAAGTATATCACCTGGTGGGGGTGGTTTGTCTATTGAGGTGTCAGTGGCAGACGGCTTAGTGCGTCCGTGGACTGGTGTTTCTTGCCAGCACGATGTACTAGTTCATAATCGTACGCCGACATCTTGATACACCGTGGTGTCATTCGCAGCGACAACGTCTGTTGCACTGGTTTCTGGGGGTCCATAGTACTCAATAAGGGCCGGTGATCAGGTATGAATGAAACTTTTCTCTCAGTGATGTACTGTCGAAAGTGGTCTGCTGCGTAGACGATGACAAGTCCCTCTTTGTTTAGCTGGGTATAATTCATCCCTGCCTGCGATAGGGTGTGCGATGCGAAAGTGGTTGGGGCTTCCAGTCCCTCGTCGTCAGCTTGAGAGAGGACTGCTCCTACTCTGTAGGATAATGCGTCAAAGGCTAGCAGTAGGGGTCTCTTATCGTTGTAATGTCGCAGAAACGGTAGACTTCTATAGCAGCTCCTTAAGGACAACGAATGACTCTTGGTGGCGTGGCGGCCAAGTCCATGGGACTTTTTTCTGCAGGAGCTCGTATAGATTGTTGGCCACTGTAGCTTGACGTTCTAGAACCGGTCGTAGAATGCTAATGGCCCTAAGCACGACTGGAGTTCTTCTTTGTTAGTAGGCGATCGTGCTTCAGTGATTGTTCGCACTTTGTCTTTAGTGAGGTGAATACCCTGCGCGTCAATATGATGTGCAAGAATCTACACTTTAAGCACCGCTAAAGCACAATTTAAATGCTAATCAATTCTTAGCGCACTTCGGCGACATTGAGCGCATCTAACTATCTAGCCGCCTACGACTTCTAGTTCTCCTAGCCGTTTCGATAGTGGTATCAATACCAAACTTAGTTTGACATAACATAACTGTATGAAGAACATATTTCACTAGTCATAACATGAAAATCATGACATGGATGTCAGGAATGTCATGAGTTACATTTCATGATCCTGCAGCTCTTGCGGTGGTTTCGATTACATGGAATGTTGGAAAACTGGTATGGTATGGCATTATTGCATAGCGAACACAAGCGACAGACCCTAACATAAAAATCATGACATGCGTGTCATGTAACAACATGACTACATGCCACGCTCATGGTGCGCTGGCGGCCGCTTCGCTAGCTTCGCTTATACCAAATTTAGTATTACGGGACGTGAATGGATATCAAAGGTATGATACTGGTGCAAACAATATAACCTTGAGATGTGTGTCATGTAACAACATGACTACATGCTACGCTCATGATGCAGTAACGGCCGTTTCGCTAGCTTCGCATATACCACACTCGGTATTACGTGACGCGAAAGGCCGGCATAGGTAAATACACATCCAAACATGATAATCAAGGCATGCGTGTCATGTAACAACATGAATACACGCTACACTGATGATACCCTCGCCGCCCTTTCGGTAGCTTCACATATGCCAAATTTGAAAATATTACGTGACGCCAATGAATGACAAAGGTATGTGACTGGTGCAAACATGATAATAATGAGATACATGTCATCTGAGAACACGAATTCATACCTCAGTCAAGGTGCCAATACATTTCGACGTGACGCGGTGCGCTCGCTCACAGGCGTTTATTTCGCGTTGCGACGCTAGGCGCCGGCCCTGCCATATACTCGCAGGCGCATGCCACGCTGCGTTGCGTTGACGCGTGTGCGTTTCAGCGTCTCCGGCATCCTTTCGTCATGATAATAGGGAGACGCAGTGTTCTCTGGGTAACGCATCGGCTCGAAATATAGCACGTCGCGTTTAGCGCCGGATGCCGTTGGACTAAGCTGACGGACGCTAGTGGCGCCTGGCGTGAGTCAATGGAGTGCTCGCGTTTTGCCAACAAAGTGTCGCTGCGCCCAGCGTGCGCACGCGTCAACGCTACGTAGGAGTATACTGCGCCCTTGATGATGCCCTCGCGGCCGTTTTGCTAGCTCCACATATACCAAATTTGGTTAAGTGACGTCAATGGATGGCCCCGCCACAATGGCCTAGTGGTTAAGGTACTCGGCTACTGACCCGCAGGTCGTGGGCTCGAATTCCGGCTGCGGCAGCTGCATTTCCGATGAAGGTGGAAATGTTGTAAGCCCGTGTGCTCAGATTCGGGTGCACGTTAAAGAACCCCAGATGGTCGAAATTTCCGGAGACCTTTACGGCGTCTCTCATAATCATAAGGTGGTTTTGGGACGAACTCCACTCATTGATCAATCAATCAATCAATCAATCAACGTCAATGGATGACGAAATATATGACTGGTGCAAACATGATAATCCTGAAATGCATGTCATGTAAGAACATGACAACATACCACGCTCATAGCATTCTCGCGGCCGTTTCACTAGCTTCAAATATACTAAATTTGGTATCACGTGACGTGAGTAGATGACGAAGGTAAACGACCCATACAAACGCGATAATCATGACACGGAAGTCATGTACGGCATCAGTTGCCTCCATCTCGTAAAGTTGTGCTAATTTTACTATGGCATACCAACATTTCTCATTTGTGCTTCGTATATGATCGATTATCACTCTACGTGGGATCTGACAATTTAGTTTTTTTTGCTGATGCACAATTTAGCGTTTGATAGCCTTTAAAGAATGAGCTCCAAACGTTCTGTGGGCTCTCCATTAAAGGCGGCCCCGACAATAACATCAACTAAGTAGATGCAAGCTCCAGAGATCCCGATAATTGTAGACTCCATATAATTCTGGAAGGTTGCTGGTGCTGCTGTTATGCCGAATGACAGCCTTTTCACTTTGTAGAGTGAACTGGTGCGTATCGCATGAAGTTCATATGTTTATTCACTCACCTTCGATTGCTGGTAGGCTTGTTTCAAATCCAAGCGGCTGAAGGTTTTTTCACCCCGAAGCGTGGTAAAAATGTTTCCCTTTGTCGGCAGTTGGTAGGATGACGCTTTCGTAACAGATTTGTGGTGCTCCGGTAGTCTCAACAAAATCGTAGGCTGCCGTTCTTATTTCAGACGACAACCAGTGGTGTAACCCAATCTAAATGATCCCTTGCTCCTGCAGTCGGTCAAGCTGATTCTCGACTGACGTTCGTAGAGCAAAAAGCACCAACCTAGCTTTCAAAATTTCGGCGTTGCATCTTCCCGCAGCTCGAGTGTGCCTCGAGGTCCGTTGCTTTCTGGTATTTCTTCGAAAAACAACTGCCCAGTACTTCTCTTTGAGCTGCTCTACTGACAGATAGCTGGATGCATGGTTAACTCCGCCAACGACCACTCCAAGAGCGGTGAACCAATTACGGCTTAAAAGACTTGATCCGGGGCCGTAGACGACTAGCAATGGCAGATGGTGGGTCTGGCCATTGTAGTGGACCTCTACGTGCACAACGCAGTAGTGGAAGGGAACGTCCTGGCTGGTGTGGTGCACTGGCTCGACGTTCCGTCAGATATCCATCTGCTCGTGACCGGCACTCTACGCTCGCTGGGCGATGTGTACGCTTTCGAGAATGTGAGACCCGTCTCTGTGAACAGGACTTGTTGTAGGCCTTCGTCACTGAGGTCGCACACAAAACAGTCCCGCAACGTAACGTCCAAGAGAAGCATTGTGGTGTTAGCGGGCGTGGTAGTTGATTCACCCTCCTGCGCAGTTGCTTTAGTTAATGAGGTCGGCATTCTGAAATTCAGTCAGCAGCGAGTTTTTTTAAGAGCCGCAACGTAATCGCTCACTTTTTCGCCTTCCAGTTGGTCTCGCTGTTCAAAGAGTGCTGTAGACTTTCAATAGCCTTGGACCAAAGTGATTTTGTAGCGCCACTACAATGCCGTCGTAGTCGACAGTTGCTGGAGGACGTGGCTGAATCAGGGCCCAGACTGTCATATGTCTGCTCCCCACTGAGCGCTAGCACTTTTGCTCTCTTCACTGCTGCACCAGTGATGTAGTTAGCCACCAAACGAAATTCCAGGCGTGCAAACCACAATGACCATGATGAGTCGTTGAATTCGGGTAGCCGGTTCTGGAGCCTGTGTGTAGCCATGACGACGTAGCCATGCGAAGCGTTGTGTAGTGCAAGTCAAAATCCACTTTCCTGTCGCCACTGTTATCCGGGGCTGTCATCGTCCCGTACAGGTACTCCTGGAATGGTAGTGAAAGGTATAGGCAACCTCGTGTGGTGCAAATTCGTTTATTCCTACTCAGATGGCGGCAGAAGCTGAACTGCCGGGGGTAAGCATATGGCAGATCGTTGGGTCGAGCGGGGGACAAAAGAGGAGGAAGAGGAGAAGTGTTAATGGCAGGAGTCGTTTGCAACTGGTCGTCAAGCACTTCTGTGTGTACCACTTGGAGGCTCGCTCGGAAACCAGGGGTGGTTTAGGACACAACACTATCTATCTATCTATCTATCTATCTATCTATCTATCTATCTATCTATCTATCTATCTATCTATCTATCTATCTATCTATCTATCTATCTATCTATCTATCTATCTATCTATCTATCTATCTATCTATCTATCTATAGCCGCCTACGACTTTTAGTGCTCCTGGCCGTTTTGATAATAGGATTCATACCAAATTTGGTATGGCTCAACATGACTATGACGAGCCTAAATGACTAGTCATAACATAAAAATCAAGATATGTACGTCATGAATGTCATGATTTAAATCTCATGATCCTGCTGCTGCTGCGGTGCTTTCATGATACATCGCAAAACTTGTATAGTAAGACATGACTGCATGGCGAATATAACTGACAAGCTCTAACGTGGGCATTATGACATGCGTGTCATGTAAGTCATGAATACACGCCACGCTCATGGTGCACTCGCGGTCGTTTTGTTAGCTTCGCATATACCAAATTTGGTATTACAGGACGTGAATAGATGTCGAAGGTAAATGACAGGTGCAAACATAATATTCATGACATGCGTGTCATGTAACAACACAACTACATGCCTCGCTCACGATGTGCTCGCGGTCGTTTCGCTAGCCTCAATTATACCAAATTTGTATTAGGTGACGTGAATAGACGGCGAAGCTAAATGGCATGTCCAAACATGATAATCATGACATGCGTGCCATGTAAAGTAATGACTAAATGCTACACCCATACCGCTCGCGGCCGCTTCGCTTGCTTCACATATACCAAATTTGGTAATACGTTACGTGAATGAACGACGAACAATAATGCCAGGCCCAAACACAATAACCGTGACATGAAATTCATGTATGGCACAAGTCACGTCCACCTCGGTAACATTGTGCTGATTTTAAAGTGACATATCCACCTTCCTCATTCGTACTTCGCATATCATCGATTCCCACTGTACGTGGGATCTGTGAATTGTTTTGTAAAATATGTGTCTGTGTTCGTTGTTGTTGACTAGCTCTACGCATGCTACTTAAAGCAGAGTCACAAACAGCTCTAAAATTGCTTTTAGATAGTACATATGAAACAATAAAACCAAACAAGTCACATGGGAGGCTATTCGTAGCTACCAAGCTGTTGTGGCGCTATTTCACGTATTCGCCGTGGAGTTACAATTTGCTGTAACCTCGCCACAAGCATTCGATAAGCCATCATGCACATACTGAACGACTAATGGAAGTTTTTTTTTTCACTGCATGTGCTACCTGACGTGCCATTCAGCCTGCCTACGAGCGCCAGACTCTATAGTGTACGAGTCACCCTTGAACCGCACAGCCCACTTTCTGCCTCTCGCCAACAAGAGCGACGAAGACCTTGGATGGATCTACAGTTCTGTGGACGCACTCGGCACGTTCCTTATCCCCGTTCCCAAAATACCGAATGGTCAGTGAACAGGACGTTTCTTGAATGGTCAGTGAACAGGTGTTTCTAGAAAGGGTCAGCTGTCATAGAGCTCAAGCGTCTGTTTTTCAAAGCAGACTTGATGGTCAAGTGCTCGAGAAGTTTCAGAACCGGAACGTCAGCTCTACGATAACGTAGATTTTTTGTGCAAGTAGAATGCCGCCTTTTTTTATTTCACGCGTGTAGATTGGAGCCACTTAGCCACTTCATGTTTTACTTGCGCGGCTGGTGACATTTCATTCATAGATGGTCGACCTTTGTTAGAGCTAACAGTTTTCCGGCTTATCATTTGAAAAGATATGTAGGGGTGCCCAAACAAAGTATCATTTTTCGATGTGATGCATAATATTTTCTTTTCGGGCTAATTGGGCACAAGTGTTTATTCCTGTTATATCTTTTAATCTGTGGCCTGGAAGTGTAAACGCAAAATATACCGTTCCAAAAAGAGCACAATAAACCTCACCTAGCCCCGAAGTTGTTGTGAGTAAATAAGTCGTATGTAAAACATAAACTCACCATGGTGGTAAAGTGCTGCGATGGTAATATCAAGTACGTGGCTTCGAATATTGGAGATAGTCGCCGCATTTAGATGGAAACGTAGTGGCAAAAGACCCTTGTGTCAGGAAGTACTTGGTGCTTCAACTCACACTTGCCAGACTTATATACTGGTGCGCTTTAAGAAAAGCACGACCAAGTTGATGTTGCTCATTGTTCTATTGAGAAAGTCATACTAATTCAAATGTTTGCCCAAAATTCCAAGTTAGCGAGATCGAGTTTCATACTTCTTGTCTGCCGGAGTTGGGAATCGCTGTTGGTGAAGCCATTACGGTTTTTGGCTACTGAAACGAATGCCCAAGGTACGATATCAACCAAAGCGGTTGCATTTCAATATAGTCAAACTGCAAGAGGCCCGTGTACTTTTCGACGTCATTTTACGTTCAAGGACACCAGATGGTCAATCTTTCCGGAGCAGACAGCCATACGGCACATCTAATAATACTATCGTGATTTCGGCATGTAAACTTTCAGATATCGATAGATCGACAAATAATTGCATGTATTGCGAATGTTACATGTAAACTAGTTGATTAGATATAAGTAAATACATGTAGATTTGCTTGTGAAGCAGTTAGTTTATTATTTGTTAGCTTATATCTAATAATTATAAACTTCACCTTTAGGAGCCCAACCCGATAGCGCCATTTTATCGCTAGCGCATAATGCCTGTAAAATGGCTTGTGCCATTGAAGCTTTCACATATTGCTGCGTCTTGTCTAATGGGTGGCATGTTCTACACCACGGGCAATCATGCACATTAGATCGTTTTGATCTTACTATGCACCCACCAGGTGGCCGAACTCGTAAGCGCGTGCTCATAAAGAGTGGGCCACACTCGCCGCCATGGCTACAGATGGCGTTGACTGACACTCCCACGTTTATATTCACATAGATACCCAATGAGGTGGCGGGGGATAGCTGTCGTGTTAGCTCAGTGGTAGAGCATCGAACGCTTTATCTGAAGGTTGCAGGTTCGGATCCTGCCCATGGCAAGTTACCTTTTCAGCCACTTTCGTTTCTTCACATTTACATTACAATTCGGTCTAATAACGTTTTCTATACTTTCTTTGGCAATATTATCTGCTAGATCTCAATAATAATGTGTCAAAAGACGGAAAACCTAGCCCTTAAGTATAGACTTGTTTCCCTTATTCATTAACGAGGGTCTCGTACTGGGAGACTTCGTGCCTTTAGGTTGTATACGAGGGACTATTGGTCTGCTGCCAGCTCGTAGTATGTCTACGTGCTACGTGATGCCAAACAGGCTCAAAAAGAGCGTGCCACACTCGAGACCATGGCTACAGATGGCGTTGACTGACACTCTCACGTTTAAATTCACGTAGATACCCAGTAAAGTGGCTGGAGGGATAGCTTTTGTGGTAGCTCAGTGGTAGAGCATCGAACGCGTTATTCGAGGGTCGCAGGTACGCATCCGGCCCACGGCAAGTTATCTTTTCAGCCACTTTTCTTTCATCACATTCACATTACAACTCCGTCTAATAACTTCCCCTATACATTCTCTGGCATTATTGTCTGTTATATCTCAATAATAATGTGTCAAAACACGAAAAAACGAGCCCTTAAATATCCACTTGTTTCCCTCAATCATTTGCGAGTGTCTCATACGGGCAGACTTGGTGCCTTTGCCTTTAGGTTCTATACAATGGACTATATTGGTCAGCTGCCAGCTCATAATAAGTTCACGTGCTACGTGACGCCAAACAGGTTATAAGAGACTTTGCCACACTCGCCGCCATGGCTACAGATAGCGCTGACTGACACTCCCACGTTTAAATTCACATTGATACCCAATAAAGTGGCTGGGGAGAGATCTATCGTGATAATTCAGAGGTAGAGCATCGAACGCGTCGTTCGAAGGTCGCAGGTTCGGATCCTGCCCACAGCAAGTCATCTTTTCACCCAATTCTCTTTCTTCTTACTTACAATACAATTCGGTCTCATAACTTCTAATATACTTTCCTTGGCATTATTGTCAGATCTTGTTATTACTGTGTCAAAACACAAAAAAACGAGCCCTTAAGTATGCACTTGTTTCCCTTATATATATATATATATATATATATATATATATATATATATATATATATATATATATATATATATAAAAGGGAAAGAAGTGTTTACCTAAGGGCTCGTTTTTCCGTGTTTTAACACAATAATAATGAGATCTAACAGACAGTAATGCCAAGGAATGTACAGGGGAAGTTAATAGAACCAATGGAATGTAAATAAGAAGAAAGAAAAGTGGATGAAAAAATAACCAGCCGTGGGCAGGAATCGAACCTACGACCTTCAAATATAGGTTCGATTCCTGCCCACGGCTGGTTATTTTTTCATCCACTTTTCTTTCTTTCATTTACACTCCATTGGTTCTAATAACTTCCCCTGTACATTCCTTGGCATTACTGTCTGTTAGATCACACATATATATATATATATATATATATATATATATATATATATATATATATATATATATATATATATATATATATATTGTGGGAGTAATAATTCAATGGGCCAGTTAGTCTTCGTGAAGATATGAGATATGGCACAACGG
Source organism: Rhipicephalus annulatus (assembly GCA_013436015.1). NCBI lineage: Eukaryota > Metazoa > Arthropoda > Arachnida > Ixodida > Ixodidae > Rhipicephalus > Rhipicephalus annulatus. Next base: position 89,052 of record WOVY01000325.1, on the reverse strand, counting down.
GAGCGTTGTCAACAAGGATAAATATATTTATTTCCCAACAGTTTCGGGAGGGGTCCTTCCTTCATCAGGGGATGAGTTATACTGACATGAGCTTCCAAACTTCGTTGCTGCCGCGTCCCTCTCGCCTTGAAAAATGTTTGCGAGAGTGAGAGGGAACTAGAAAAAAAGGGGGGGGAGAAAAAAGACGAAAAGAAAAAGAAAGAAAAGAAAGAAAGTAAAAAAGAGGAAAAACCACTGTCAACACTGAGAACGAAGCCAACTGTGCGTCTGTGGATGTAGACGGACAGTTGGCTTCGTTCGGAAACATGCATATATATATATATATATATATATATATATATATATATATATATATATGCATGTTTCTCTGTCTGTCTGTCCACGTTTGTTGAACTCTTTTTTGATCAACTACGCGCTTCTGTCAACTTCGAACATTTGCCAACTTGAATATTTTCCGAACATTATGGTTCTATAAGCCATCATTACCACCTTGCCGCTGTGGTCTAGTGGCTAAGGTACTTGGCTGCTGACTGGCAGGTCAGGGGATCGAATCCAGGCTTCGGCGGCTGCATTTCCGATGGAGGTGGAAATGTTGTAGGCCCGTGTGCTCAGATTTGGATGCACGTTAAAGAAACCCAGGTGGCCGAAATCTCCGGAGCCCTCCACTACGGCGTTTCTCATTTTGATATGGTGGTTTTTGGATGTTAAACTCACATATTAATCAATAAAGCCATCATTACCGTATACCAAACACGCCCAACTCGCCCAAACTCTAACATTGATGTGTTAATCCCTTCGCAAATACCCCATAAAAGAATACAGTAGTTGCTTGTGGTCGTTATTACCACAAGGAGTGTTCCTGTGGTCTTACTGAAACGTGTTAAAGCGTTCGTAAAAAGAAGACGTTAAACTTACCGGTGTGTCTCTTTAAAAACATTTATTTCCATCCGTTGAGAATAACATGGGAGGAGACTTCGTCATTTGCTCCCGTTAATTTTCTTAACCATCGGCTGCAATTTCTTCAGACTTTTCAGCAGCAAGTAGGAGACCGATGACAAAGCGTTGTGACGCTGTGGGGAAGAACAAATTGGCAGAGACTTCACACGCGAATGTTTTATATCTGCAGTTAAATGAAGCCTGTAAGTCACTGCAATTTTGCTATCGTCTGCGTCTTGTCAATCCTCTATCAACATGCCCCGCCGTGGTGTCTAGTGGCTAAGGTACTCGGCTACTGACCCGCAGGTCGCGGGTTTGAATCCCGGCTGCGGCGGCTGCATTTCCGATGGAGGCAGAAATGTTTTAGGCCCGTGTGCTCAGATTTGGGCGCACGTTAAAGAACCCCAGGTGGTCGAAATTTCCGGAGCCCTCCACTACGGCGTCTCTCATAATCATATGGTGGTTTTGCGACGTTAAACCCCACAAATCAATCAATCATTCAATCCTCTATCAACATGTGTTGCTGCCAAGGTTGCTTGCCCTCTATTCTTCTCTGGTAACTCTTGAAATACGAACCAGTTAAGAGCAGGAAGACCACGGGCTCACTTTCATTCTCGAATGTTGACCAGTTAAGGATGCGTCTTCAAACCATAAAAAAACACTCGTGGGCCTCACACCAAGTGATGAACATCTGCACGGCTGCAACATCTTTGTTGGTCCGTTGCTCTTTCTGGAAAAATGAATATACGATTCGCGCCATCTGTTCGGCAAGAACAGTCTATACGCCTGATATTCATCAGTTACGCAGCTGTTGTTTCTGTGCCGAAGAAAATGGTGCTATTATCTAACCTGAGCTGTTCAAATGGTTTTCAGGCCTTGTTGACGGGACAGACTAAAGAAAAGTTGATTGTGCTACATTTGAAAATTTCTCTTAGAAACAAACTTTCGCTATTACTCAGCTGTAGGAGTAAGATATATTACAAGTATGCAATGCTGGTCGTTTATTTTTTCTGTACTTGATTAAAAGAAATAACGTGATGATATAAATGCGTTTATTAGCGAACTTCGGTGAGTTTATTCATGTCTATCATGTATCTATCTAGCTGCCTACGACTTTTAGCTCTCCTGGCCGTTAAATTAACGGTATCGATACCAAACTTGGTATAGTATAACATGACTGTATGACGAGCACGTTGACTTGTTATAACATAAAAATCGTGATATGTATGTTATTAGGGTCATGATTTACATCTCATGGTCTTGCTACTCTTGCGGCGGTTTCGTTCACATATGACATGTTGCAAAACTGGTATGGTATTACATGACGCCTGAAAAACGCAAGCGACAGACTAACATGAAAATTATGGCATACGTGTCATGTGACAACATGACTACATGCCACGCTCATGATGCACGCGCTGCCATTTCGCTACCGTCAATTATACAAAATCTGGTATTACTGTACGTGAATGCATGACGAAGGTATGTGACTGGTGCAAACATGATAATCAAGAGATGCGTGTCATGTATCAACATGATATGCCACGCTCACGATGCGCTGGCGGCCGTTTTCCTAGCTTCACCTATACCAAATTTGGTATTACGAGACATGAATGGATGACAAAGGTATGAGACTGCTGCAAACATCATAAACATGAGATGCGTCTAATGTAACCACATGACTACATGCTACGCTCATGATACGCTCCTGGCCGTTTTGCTAGCTTCTCATGTACGAAATTCGGTATAACGTGACGCGAGCAGACAACATAAGCAGATGACACATCTAAACACGATAATCACGACATGCGTGCCATGTAACAACATGACGACATGCCATACTCATTATGCGCTCGTGGCCGTTTCGCAAGCTTTATATATGCCAAGTTTGGTATTACGTGACGTCCATGGATGATTAGAGTATGTTACTAGTGAAAACATGATAATCATAAGATTATTATCATATCACAACATGACTACATGCCACAGTCGAGGCGCCAATACAATTCCACGTGACACGGCGCGCGAGCGAACCGGCGTTCGTTTCGTCGCGCCACGCCGGCGTGGCCACGCCAGGTGCCGGTCCTGCCATATATTCGCAGGCGCGCACCACGCTGCGTTGCTTTGATGCATGCGTGTTTCATCGCGTCCTTTATCCCTTCGTCACGAAAAGAGGCAGACGCAGTGCTGTCTGGGTAACCCATCGGCGGAAAATGCGGCATGTGGCATTTGGCGCCGCTTGCCATTGGGCCGCGCCAATAGACGCTGGTCGCGCCGCTCGCACCTGGCGTGAGACTAAAGAGTTCTCGCGTTCTGCCAACGTATAGCGTCGCTGCGCTCTGCGTGCGTGTGGGTCAACGTCACGTTGTATTGGTGCAATTGTGTCTGTTTTGCTAGCTTCTCATATACCAGATTTGGTGTTACGTGACCTTAATGGATGACGAAGGTATATGACTGGTGAAAACATGATAATTATGGCACGCGTGTGATGCAAGAAGATGACAACATACCAGGTTCATAGCGTGCTGGTGGCCGTTTCGCTACGCATACTAAATTTGGCGAAGGTAAATGACACATCAAAACATGATATTCATGACATGAAAGTCATGTACGGCATAATTTACCTCTACTTTGTAGCATTGTTGTGATTTTAAAGTGACATATCAACCTTTCTCTTTCGTGCTTCGCACATCATCGGGTCACACTGTGCGTGGGATTTGCGAATTTTTTATGTGGTGACGGCATCATGCGACATCACATTGTGCGACGTTGTGGCGACATTCTAGTGAGAACGCAAGTGCATTGTAGCATTGAAGGCATTAAAGTGTTGCGTAATCAGATTAGTATATTTTTGTGTCATTCGTGTTTGCGCCGATGACCCCAACTGTCACTTGTGGAGCTTTCTGACACATCTAAGGCTTTCGACTCAGCTTCAGTGTCTGCAAATGCACCTGAGTACCAACAGTTTCTCCTTGCGTAAAGGGCAGCTTCAGCGAATTCAGACCGCACCTAATAAGTCATACCAGTTTACTAAGATTCCAGCGCATGTTAAAAAAGCCCAGGTGGTCGTATTTATAGGAGCCGTCCAATGCGCTGTATCTTACAATGATATCATGGTTTCGGTACGTAAATTTCTTTGAATAAAATTATCTCCAATAGATATTAGCCCTCAACACTTGGCTAGGTGACATCAAATCTTTTAAAATGCAAATATATTTCATTTCGAATCAAAGCGGCTGCATGTTGAATACTTTGATTTTATACACTTCCCAACAATATTGCTTGCAGATCACACATACAAAGTGAATAGGCGTTACATTTTGCTTCGCATTTTGCAGAAATGTTGGCATGGCGACTAGTTGACACTCGCATTCTGTACCACCTTTCACCTTGGAATTGACAACAAACGTTTTCATTATTTGGATGATGAGAACCTTCTAGCTCTGTATGATATAGTCAACACCACTGCTTTACCAAATGGCAATTTCCTTCCAACAGCCGTGCTTACAGAAGACATGTTCAACGCACCGAAGGACTTTGCTATGTACACCTTGCCGAATGTAAGTGTGCAGTTTTCCAAATCAATTCCGTTTGCGAGCGGTATGTGCTTCTACATGCGTTTGTTTCTGCCAGCAACATCAGGGGCAACATTAGCGTGCCTCGTGAATTGTCGGAGCTTAGAGGGAAGCGCAGTTTGCTTTGGGGGTGCTTTGTTTGATATAGGTTAGTTTAGCATGGCATTTCTGCTACTTGTGCTGACGCAATTATGTGCAAAGTTGTTATGGAGTTCATCCAAAAAAAGTTAGTTTCACTGCGTGGGAGAAGTAATCGATACGATAGCAAAATAAGCGTGTAATTATGTGCTAAATAGGGCTAGCAGCTAACTTTGGATGCGATCTAACGTGAGTGTACAGAACGCTGCTTTGAAGAGCACGGTCGCTCCAGAGAAAGAAGTGGTTTTCGTGAAGTATGCTACCTCAGCAAGAAAAAAAATGAGAGAAAAGGCTGCAGATAACTATACAAACCGGGTTCGCCAACGTCCGCCTAGATACCGCATGCACCCTAGCTGGCGACCGCGCCTTTTTGACAACACTTCACCGTTGATTACGAGCATTGTACCTCACCTCTCCACTTCCTCGTGCGCCTTCATACTCCCTTCGAAGAGCGGATGAAGCAATTCATTTTCCTGTGAACAATGATCGATGGCAGGGCCTACATTCGAAAGATGCCCCTCCCCCGACCCCCCTCCTGGCGACGCTGATGATCGGCTAATTTGATTTCTGGTTGAGTCGCGTTCGTTACAAGCGCGCGCATGTGCGTTTACACGTGGGTAGAATATACAATCGGTAAGCAGGTGTCATCGAATTGAACAATATTTAAAATATGACGGTGACAGCAAGACCCATCAAGGGTGTCCTTATAGTTGCTATTGCAAGAATATAAGCACAAATAGGAGAAGATAAGTTTCAATGCTCTCTGTGTTCATTAAGGACGTATAGGCGGCTATGCGTACCTTAATAATGTCATTAGAAGGCAAAGTTCATTATGTAACCATGTGAACGATGACCTTGCGAACTCAGGTGTATATCTGCAACTTTGTTGCGTGTAGTATTGCGGTCTAATTTAACCTCTTTTGTGTAGTTGAAGTATACAGTTCTACTCAAACCCATCGAATGCCGAATGATCGCACCAGTGTTCACCCCGATACCTGTACAGAAACGTGAATACATTGAGTTTATTTAAATCAAGTATAATGGCGTGTTCTTTGCATCTTAAACGTGTCTTAATGTTTTGGCTGCAAGTGGTTCTTTTTACCTGGTAAGCTCTTTAGCCTCGATCGATGTACAACTACTATGCCGTTTTAGCGGTATTTATCTTTTAAACTTATGTTAACAAACTTGAGTGATAATTTGCCTAATAAACTGTACTTTCATATTTCCATTTCTTTTTCGATCTTTTAATACCTATTACATCACACTGTCTTCGAAATATACTGTGTGGTCAGCGCCCCGCTGTCACTTCAAGCTGTTTTGAAGATGTGTCGTCCACCACTACGCTGACACCTCAATGAACCACTAACAGGGCGGTGGTCAACTGGATGTAGTCACCACGCATCGCGAATGCATTCGCCTTCCCTGGCTATTACAATTCTTCAGCTCGCATTCAGGAGCGCTCACCAGTGGTGAGATAAATGCTGACTGCATCCTCTTGCTGGGGTATCGCGTTTCAATCGCCAGTTTTTTACCAAAGGAGTCTGAAGTGTCACTGGTACATGCGGTGCAGGCGATGCGAGAGTTCCCCCGGGTCGTGACGGCGGCCACAATATGCGTTTCACTGGCACTGGTTTTCCCCGTATTCGGCTGCTGCCTCTTGACGTGCCGCTGCTGTTGCGGAGCCTGTGGAGGTGGCAGCAACAAGACCGAGGGAGACCATGACACCGCGTGGAAGTTCTTTTGCTTCTTCAGCCTCGGAATCTGCTGCGCTCTGATGACGTGAGTTTTATTGCGCTGCTGTCGCAACACTAGGTTTGCACTGTACGCAAGCAAATAATATGGGCTCATAAAGCATGCTGGTACCTGCGAGTTTGTATTGTACGTCAATTCTTGCAACTAATGAATGGAGTATGTAGGTGGCGACCGAGGAAACACGGAGCTTGAATTGTCCGCAGACTCGTATACAGTCCACTTTTTCTAACACATCAAGACAGAATGCCGGATGGGGAAAGAGTTTTATAGTGCACGAAGTGGACAACAGAAATTAAGCTGGCGCTTCATCATGTAGTCATAAAGATCATTTTTCTAGATATAGTGAAAATCTGCTGCAATGCCAGTTTCATTATTGACTTATTTTGAAATGAGCCCACAAAGCTCATCAGAAATCGAGGCCAATAAGATGTGTCAAGATAGTGAACGTGACATGGACAACCTTGGTTTTGTCAACAGGGGCCTTTGCCTGACTTGATCGCTTTCGGCAGCACTATCTGTGTCATAACTGTATTCGACTAGCGATCATGCAGTCTGCCATCTACGAGTCACAGCAGTTCGGCTCCAAGACACCGCAGCTGTGCTAAAAAGTTTTCCTTACTGCCGCTTTGCAGAAGGCAACGCGCACGGTCTTCTGATAAAGCACTACAATTTTCTGGCCCACGTGCCGCTACCTAAATATATTCAGCTTGATTGCTTTCAACGCAGCAGAAGACTTAAATGGCCGTTTCCACGAATATTACCACAGTAACATGGCAATCACACTTCATGCGTTCCAACAGCATTGATGGTTTTGATCTCCATAGTGGCATGAAAACAACCCTGCCCTTACTCCACAACTTAAAAAGAGCGGATGTAAAAAGGAGCGGAATCTCGCTAAACTGACCTTGTTGCAGTAAGTGCTCAATAAGTAATGTGGTTTGCAGGGGTAACGCCAGTCGGTCATTACTGGCTGAGGCTCGTTCGCTCTCGTGAAACATTCTCGAGCCCCGATTGTCGCCCAATCCTGGCGCAGTGTAATCTTGGTTTTGATCTTAAAAGTTACCACGCTGAATGAGCGACATGTGTGTTGCGCAACAGAGTGCGAGTATTTTCGCGTGACTACGGGGACAGTGCTCTAACGCCAGAATCAACTTGAGAAGTGGAACATGCTCGGAGCATTTCCCAACAACAGCTTGTCCTATTCAAAAGCTGGTTTCGCGCCTAAATTATTCTGAATTCTCATTAAAAAAGGTGCAACCATTATAAAGGCACTGTATACTTCTAAAGATGAGCCATTTAAATGCAGATTACACGTAATGTGCTGGTCAGTCCTTAGCAAATAATCTATCGAAACTGCCGCTCATATATAGCTGGTCTTTTTTTTTAACTTGAACGCACGAGCGTCAACCGCTCATTCAACCAGCACCGTATAACAGAAAACAGTTACGAAATCAAAGAGATATGTGCATGCACTAAATGAACAGCTCTGTGCAGATGTTTTCTAGCAGCGTAGTTCCGCGAAACGGACACGGGGCCGCCAGGAAACGGGGCTAACAGGCTGGGCGGTTGATGCTCATGAATTCAGATTGAAAAACATGTGTGGCTGTATGTTTAATTACTTTACTTCGTACGATAATACTGCATTTGGTGAAACACACTTATCAAAGTGTACTTTTGTAAGGACGAAAACCGTCAAACAGGCATGAACTTTAAAAAGAAAAGAACACATTCTGACGCTCCTGTGTCAAGTTTTTGTATTGTCCACGTCAAGTCCCCAAGACAATAAATACGAGCCTTGTGTTCTATATTTGCAAAAAAATTGCTCAATTGATGCTATTTTTATCGCAGAAAACCTCAAAAAGCGTTTTTTTTTCTAATTGCCGTGTAAAGTTAGCGGGTGTGGAGTATGCTTGAAATCAGCTTGATGCCTCGTCAGTAAACAATGGTGACCAAAAATCTCATTCATATTCACCATGTAAGTGTGTGTGCAGGGGTCAATGCTTTCAGTAAAAAAACCAGGTCACTAGAAAGAAATGGTAATTATGAGAATTTCTGTCGAAGTCCTCGGCCTAATTTGCCTCATGTAGATATGTATAGATCAGTGACTCACCTATACGAGCTAATACTGTGTTCTTAGCCGTGCATTATTGGTGTTTTACAGGGTTGTGGCCGGCTATGCTATCCTCAGTGACCTTTACGCCTTCACCGGCATAACCAACGTCATGCCGCACGTCAAGCACATCGTCTACAATATGCGGGTTCTCTACAACAGGACTGAAGATGTGAGCGCCAAACTGACGTATTATAATAAACAGGCGATGAGTTTACTTTGCAATATCGGTTGAGAAAATGCAGTGTCCCTGTGCTGGTTCGGCTTTTGTTGTATTTTATACAATTAGGTAGTGAAGAATGTGTGTTTCCAACCGAGCCACTTTACTAGGTGAAGATAACCCACCAGAGATGTCTTCTCAGTACACGTGTTCGCAAAAGCACCTTCTTTGGCTTCTTCGATGGTATAATGCGTTAGCGTGTATCAATATTCAATACTAGCTGGTACTTTCAAATAATTACAATATTACTCCCATTATACGAATGTTACAACCTGATTACATTCATGACTGGGCTAATTAGCTCTAGGACAGAATACTCGTGAAAACTCGTGATTTTCACTCGATGGTTTGTGAATTGTGAAGGAGTCGACGTGTTTTTGGTGCCTCCTGTCAAATATTATTCACCTGTGAAAACTAAATTCACTATAAAATGGGCACCTAACACACTTGTCCAACCACATGCTACTGGTCTGAAACAAATGCGATTTTCAGATGTGTGATACTCAGTTTGTTCATAGGTGAGAAACTTTAGTTGTGGCGCTTGCAGTGGACGTCAAGGTCCCCCGGATGGGAGGCTCTTCTGTGGGACAAAGAACGGTACATCCGAAGCGAACTCTTTGATTGCCACTTTATGAGTGAAAAAGAACAGATGGTACTGTGTCCGTGAGTGAGCGGTCGCTAACGAGGAGCAATGGCGATGATGATAAATGGCGTCTGCTAGGTTGGTGACGATAAAGTTCTGACCTCTTCCCCCACCGAGAAAATGGCGTTATCGACTTCCAAATGGCAGATACTCTAGAGAGCAGCATTTCTGATTCATTCGGTAATTATGAAAAACCAGAGAGAGCTTCTGCATAGCGCCGATCATGAATGTACCTTAATCTTATCCTCACATCAACTTTTAGGGCTAGTTTGTCGCCCATAAGATCTAGGTTTTATTTTTGTTCTGCAAGTCCATGCATTTTTTTTCCTTTACACTGAAGCTTCTGAATGCGACAATTATTCCTCCTGTCACGGTATCTACAATATTTGTAGGCCTTCCTCTCGCGTGTGGAATGAGCTCGTCAGCTGGTCCTCGCTTTTGAAATGCTCTGATTGTTCGTAAGCAGCTAGAGGTGCACCTAATAATTACGCCAATAAAACTTGAAGGGTAAAATGGTCAGCCCTCAACATATTTGCAAAAACATAAGATAACATAAACATAACATAAACACAAGTGAATGGCACATGGCGTCTACTTCTGTGTGGCGCTCCGTGAAACCCTCGACTGTCCGTCCAAGCATTTTTCTCAATCAGCGTCTTAAGGTGGTAGGCCACTCAAAAACAAAGTTTTTTTAAGGGAAGGCAGCGTTGAAGTAACTTTTCCTCAAAACCAGCATGTCTTATTTATTTATTTACCCTGCTATTTACAGTGCAACATATTGAATATTTATTTATTGGGAGGTAAGCTTTGTCAAAAAACGCATTAAAAGTGCTAGCCACGCCTGCTGTGATAAGTGACTAATGGTTGGCTTTATTCAGTAAAGCTTTGACTATTTGTGTAACTAATGGCTGGAGCTATGCAGTGAACTAGAATGAATGGTATGAAGTGAATATCAAGGAAGTAATGCTAAAGAAACAAAAGAACGGGGAAAAAGAGTCAATTTAGACTGAACCTGCTGGAGAATTCAGCTGTGCACTAAAAATATTTGATAGATTTTTTTTATTCTAGTTCGCTGCACAGATATATATGTTGTACGTCATTGTGCAAAAGTTCAGTTCAAAGTATACGCTGAGAACTACGTTATGAAAGTTTGCGTCGCAACAATCGGAGCAAATTGTTATTTTCAGAAAAACGTAAACAAAGATTTCCGAGCTTGAAGAAGGGTCGCAATCTTCGCATGCAGGCCTAAAATGCACCAGATTTATATCTGGGCCCTTCTGCGGAAGCATTATTGTCTCCTTTTGTTCGGGTGGCTGCTCGTCTTTTCTTCTTGGCCTGTTTTGTCCCATCCGCTGACATGCGTTTAGCATTATTGTCTCTTTTTGTTCGGGTGGCTGCTCGTCTTTTCTTCTTGGCCTGTTTTGTCCCATCCGCTGACTTGCGTTTGGAATTCTGCATGCGCAGGTTATCCCTGGCGATGCAAGCTTTCGTCGTGTGGTACCTTGGTTCTATGTTAGCTTGCCTCAGAATATTCAGGGTGCTTACAGTGCCATTAATAAAGTGTGCTACAGCATCATGCAAGGCAAACATTACTGTAGGCAAGCTTATGTAGACCTCTTTGGGTACCCGCTGCCATATTAGACCATTGAAACACTCATTATCATTTTAAGTCTTTCCATGAAGGCACTTCATTAGAAGTTCATTCGAGCACAGATCACTAAACAATTTTTTTTTGTTGAGCACATCATTTGGAAGTCCTGCTTTGTGTACATATTGTAACGATGTTGAAGGACTCGGGGTGTTATAAAACGTATTTACTAATAGGGCGAACCTGTGCCCACAACTCAAAGGGACTATGGTCGTAGCACGTTTGCTTGCTTGCTTGTTCCTTTACAGCAGAACACCAAAGATGTCTTCCTATACTTCTTCAAGAAGAGTCCCAAGTGCGTGGCGCACATCAGCAGGGGCCAGCTGGGTTCTCGTGCTATCATCATCGTCTCTGCGCAACACTAGACGGCGCGCATGTATGTCCCTGTGCGCGTGGTGATGGGTGCGTTGTTTGAACGCAGGCACTATGTCACGGCATAATCCCCCTCCTCATAAGCATCGTCCCGATGCGTCAGGCAATGAATAGATTCGTGGTCGGCGTCACTGGTCTTCCGGTGATCTTTTATAGTAGGCTTCATCCGGACTACATGTACAACCTCTGTAGGGTTGCGGCGTTTTGAGCTCCCGTGTATAGCGGATCTGACTTGGTAAGTTACATCGCTTACACGATGCAGAACTTCGTAAGGCCTGAAGTAGCGGCTAAAAAGTTTTTCAGAGAGTCCAAGGCGACGCACTGGGGTTTATATCCATACTTTGTGACCTGGTTGAAAATGCGCTTCGGTACGACGCTGATTGTACCGATAGGAGTCGATACGCTGTTGGTGGCGTATTCTGTATCTCGCCATCTGTCGTGCTTCCTCGGCTTTTTGCAGGAAGTTGTCTAGGCCAGGTGGATTGCTGCTTTCATCATTCAGTGGTAACAAGGCATCCAGTGGTGTGCTGACTCTTCGGCCAAATACAAGTTCAAATGGTGTCACTCACGTTGTTTCTTGAACGGCTGTATTATATGCGAACGTGATGTAGGGCAATATTTCATCCCACAGTTTATGTTCGACGTCGATATACATTGACAGCATATCAGTCAAAGTTCTGTTCAAGCGCTCCGTAAGGCCATTTGTTTGAGGATGGTATGCTGTAGTTCTTCTCTGGTCTGTATGGGTCATTCGCATAAGACATTTCATTAGGTCTGCAGTAAAAGCTTGGCCACGATCTGTAATTACGACGCTGGGTGCACCATGTCTGAGGACTATGTTGTTGATGAAGAACTTGGCAACTTCAAGAGCTGTTGCAGGGTACAGCGAGTCTGTCTCAGCGTAGCGAGTGAGATAGTCCGTAGCTACGACTATCCACTTCTTGTGTGCAGTCGATGTAGGAAACGGGCCTAGGAGATCCATACCGACTTGTTGGAATGGGGCATGCGGTGGTTATATTGGCTGGAGAAGGCCTGCAGGTTTTACGGATGGAGCTTTGCGTCTTTGACACTCACGGCAAGTTTTCACATAGCGCTGAACTGATGATAACACTTTTGGCCAGTAGTATTTTAGGTGAATTCTTGCGAATGTACAGCTGACACCCATGTTTCCAGATGTTGGCTCATCATGACATGCGTGCAGAGTCTCGTTTCGTAAAGGTGCAGGTACAACGAGTAAAAACTTGTCAACATTAGGCTTGAAGTTCCTCTTGTAAAGGACTCCTTCTCGAATACAGAATGAAGGGAGCCCTCTGGATAAAGCGCGCGGACTTTAACGTTGAGTACTTGGAGACGCTGTATAAGCGGCAGCAAATCGTGGTTATTTTGTTGTTGTTGAGCGATTTCCGATGCCTGGACGACGCCTAGAAACGGGAAGTCTTCTTCCTCCGGCTCACTCGTCTCCACTGGTCCGCGTGACAGGCAGTCGGCATCGCTGTGCTTTTTCCCAGATTTCTTTACCACAGTAACATTGTACTCTTGTAGCCTAAGGCTCCATCTTGCTAGTCGGCCAGAGGGATCCATAAGATTCGCCAGGCAACACAGGCAATGGTGGTCACTGACTGCACGGAATGGTCTACCGTAGAGGTACGGCTGAAATTCGCTTATGGCCCAGATGACCGCGAGACACTCTTTTTCGGTTGCAGAGTAATTTGTCTCAGCTTTCGAAAGCTTGCGTCTGGCATACGCTAGCACTTTTTCTAGGCCGTTTTGCCGCTGGACTAGAAAGGCTACGAGGCCGACGTTATTCGCATCAGTGTGAACTTCAGTTTCGGCAGTATCATCGAAGTGGGCGAGGATTGGAGAGGCTTGCAGGCGTGTTCTTAACTCATCAAATGCTTCCTGTTGTTCACTTTCCCACATAAATGGCACCTCGTTTTTTGTCAGACTAGTAAGTGGTTCAGCAATGTTCAAAAAGTTTTCCACTAATCGCCGATATTACGCGCATAAACCCAGGAAGCGACGTACTGACTTCTTGTTTTTGGGTGCCGGGAACTTCGCGATGGCAGCTGTCTTTTCGGGATCTGGCCGAACGCCGTCGGAGCTGACGACGTGTCCGAGAAATCGAAGCTCTTCAAAAGCGAAGTGGCATTTTTCTGGCTTGATGGTCAAGTCTGCTGAACGAATGGCTTCTACTACTGTGCGGAGTCGCTCTAGATGTTGGTAGAATGTAGCGGAAAGTACGACAACGTCATCCAAGTACACAAAGCAGGACTGCCATTTCAGTCCCGTGAGGACAGCGTCCATCATTCTCTGAAACGTAGCTGGCGCTGTGCACAGGCCGAATGGAAGCACTTTAAATTCGTAAAGGCCGTCTGGGGTTATGAATGCCGTCTTTTCACGGTCGCGCTTATCCACCTCAATTTGCCAATATCCGCTCTTTGGATCAAGGGAGGAGAAGTATTTCGTACTCTGTAGTCGATTGAGTGTATCATCGATACGCGGCAGAGGGTTTACATCCCGTTTCATTACGCTGTTCAGTTTCCGATAGTCGACGCAGAATCTAAGGCTGCTATCTTTCTTTTTAACAAGCACTACGGGAGACGCCCATGGACTGCTGGAAGGCTGGATCACGTCATCTGAAAGCATCTCCTACACTTCTTTCTTGATGACGTCTCTTTTCTTTTGCGATACTCGATATGGGTGTTGGTAAATCGGTCTCGTGGCTTCTTCTGTTATAATCCTGTGTTTTGCAATAGCCATGAGTCGCACCTTGGAGGACGTTGAAAATCAGTCCGAAAACTCTTTTATAAGGGCGAACAATCGTTTCTTTTGATATTCTGGGAGCTTATGGTCGACATTAACTGATGCATCGACGTTGAAGGTCTCTTGTGGAGTGGTTGGCGTTGTCGCTAAACTGCATAGTTCAGTCGCCATGCAGAACTCGTGGAAATAGGCGATAGCCATATCTTGCGCGATGTGCTGACATTCATTCCCAAAATTCGTAAGGAGGACAACTGAGCGGCCATTCCTTAAGTGAACAACACCCCTAGCCACGCAAATTTCTTTGTTTAAAAAGAGCTCTACGTTTCCATCCGCTATTCCTTCGTGGTCACAAAATGCCTCATTTTCAACAAGCACCATTACACTACAGCGTGGTGGCACTGTGACGTCATTGTTAACAACGCGCAGAGCAGTAAGACGTCGCTTTTCCGATTCCTCCACCTACATAGCTTGTTAGGTCGAAAACGTTACACTGGATCTGCGCAGAATAATTATGGCTACATTGGCTTGCAGAAAATCCATTCCTAGTATAAGCTGCCTTGAACAGTCCGGCAGCACGATGAAGTCAGCAACGTAAGTAAAGCCTCTTAATTTGAGCCTTGAGGTGCATCTGCCGAGCGGTGTAATAGTGTGGTCACCTGCCGTGCGTATCTGTGCCCCACTCCATTTTGTCACAACCTTTTTCAGTTTCTTTGCCAATTTGTGACTCATTGCCGAATAATCAGCGCCGGTGTCAACTAAAGCATTTAGCTCGTATCCGTCTATTTTCAACCGCAAATCTGAAGTAATCTTCGCACTGCTGCGCTTATCCTCTGTAAACATAGCATCGTCACTTTGAAACCGTAATGGAGGATCTTCGCAACTGTAGTTATCAGTGGCATCACCTCCACAGGTCGCTTGCTTCAGTTTTCCTGGTGTGGGCTTGTAAAATGGTGCCCAGACCGTGCGGAAGAAGCCAAGGCTGAGTGATCGGTAACGCCTGGGCGACAGCGATCTTACCGGATGTTGGCGTGGAGTGAGTGGGCTGTGGCGCGCGGACAAGTACTCTTCGATCTCCGTTGGCCGTTAACCGTTTTGAGGGCATGGTGCGTACAACGGAAAGCCCCTTAATCCTGCCTGTCGGTAAGAGCAGAACCTATACAGGTGACCGGCTTCTCCACAATGGAAGCACAAAGGCCTGCGCTCATGGTCACGCCAGATGTCACTTTTCCGAGGCCTTTGATCCACGTAGCGAGCTACACCACGGGCTCGTGGCAGGTAGGTAGCCGTCGGTTCCAGTGGACGAGGTGCGCTGCGTACCGTTTGTAGGCAAGGAGAGGCCATCGCAACTGCTGCATTGGTGTGCGCCGCGAGTTGTCTGAGTACTTCAGAGTACGTTGGGATGCGTTGGATCGGCTGTGGCACACGCTCCGGCTCACGTATCATCTGCTCAGTTCATCTCGTACTACGTCGTCGACAGACAGTGTTGCTGTAGTGTGAGGTGCTTGCAACTTGCTGAGCTCTTCCCTGATCACCAACCTGATGAGTTCTCGCAGGGCGTCCTTGTCACTTCGCTGGCGTCCAGAGAAAACATTGGCAGGTGCATAGTTTATGTCTCGATTGTACTGTCGAGCCCGCTGTTCTAGCGTTTTCTCGATGGCTGTCGCTTCCGTATGAAACTTCACAACTGTTCGTGGTTGGTTGCGGACGAGAACAGCGAATTGCTCTCACCCCACGAATGAGGTGGCGTAGCTTCTTGTCTTCATTCATATGGCAATCTGCGCGCTTGAACAGGCGGATCATGTCTTCGATATACATTGCGGCACTTTCGTTGGAGAGTTGGTTCCTGGATTCAAGCGCAGCCTGCGCCTTTTTTTTGCGATCCGTGCTGGCATAAGTCGCCAGACCTTGTCGCCGAAATTCAACCCAGGTCGTAAAGGAGGTTTCATGGTTCTCATACCACGTCTTTGCGAAGTCCTCCAAAGCAAAGTATATACTTCTCTCTCTCGTCCCAACCGTTCAAACGTGCCACTCTCTCAAAGAGGTTCAGCCAATCTTCTACGTCTTCATACGAATCGCCATGAAATACTGGTGACTGGTGAGGCTGATTTATCACCACTTGGGCTGGTGTTACATGACTTGTCATGGTGGCGGCGTCCATTGACTGAGTTCCCCTTGGCGTGAAGTGGAGTGGACTGAATTCTTTTGAATCACCTTGAAGACGGCGACTGGTCCTCTGATGCACAGGTGTTGGCTCCCCAGGAACAACTCGCTGGTGGTCGGGGCTACGCTGTCTTGCGTTCTTAGGGTATTGATTCATTACCCAGCACCTCCACCAGAAATGTAACAATGTTGAAGGACTCAGGGTGTAATAAAACGTATTTAATAAAGGGCGAACCTGTGCCCACAACTCAAAGGGACTATGGTCGTAGCACGTTACAGCAGAACACCAAAGATGTCTTCTTCTACTTCTTCAAGAAGAGTCCCAAGCGCGTCGCGCACATCAGCAGGGGCCAGCTGGGTTCTCGTGCTATCATAATCATTTGTGCGCAACACAAGACGGCGCGCATGTATGTCCCTGTGCGTGTGGTGATGGGCGCGTTGTTTGAATGCAGGCACTATGTCACGGCAATATTTCCCTCGGCCCAGTGCTTCGACCCTTTGGTATCCGCACCAGCTTTCGGTCCAAGTGGACACAGGCCATGTTTCGGCTGCTTGTCGGTAGAGCTGCAATGAAAAAGACTGGCAAGGGTAGCCTTTTTCACTGCAGAAAGGTTCCCCACAGTAGCCCTTATGGTAATGATATAGTAGTTCTGCAGGCGGTAAATGAGGGTATCAGCGAGCTTTCCCTTACCACCGAGTCCACGCACTGTCTTCTTCAGTTTACTGAGGCGGCAGCCAACATACTCACCCTATATACTAGTCACAATAAAATGCATAAAGTATTTATAATAGCATTAATATAGACGAAACAACACTTGATTTTCAAAGCGATTTTTCGAAACCAAAACCACAGTTGGAAATGTGGTTTCGGTTTTGCTATAGGAGCATAGGGTATAGAAAACTTGCTGTAACTCGCAAACTAATGATGCTAGGAGGATAATGTTTGTTGAAAGATATATGTGAAGGTTCGGGCGTGCAAGAAAAATAAAACCCTAAAAATTTATTTCGCAAAAAATGAGTTTCGAAGGTGGCCTACCACCTTGAGAACTCTTAAAAACCTGTCCACCAAGGTGCACTTGGGCACTGCAACTTCCACAGAATTACCCGTGCCGCGAAAAGCGAGATTCTATCTGGGTGTCTAACAACCTTCCACGATTTCTCAAGCACTTTTGACATTTTCGTAAATTTTCGGGCATTGCGGGCTTGCGCGCTTTTACACAATGCTTTCTTCTCTGTGTTATCTGTTCATGAATACACGAAGACATCGAGAGAGTTTTTTATGGTCATGTTTTCAGCCGAATCTACGTTTTTTGCCTTGATCGCAATGAAATCGCCTCGACCTCGACCGGGAGAAGACCGCCTTTGTAACGCCTGACGGTCTCTACCAATTCAAGGTAATGCCGTTTGGCTTGTGCAATGCGCCGGCGACGTTCGAGCGGATGATGGACACGCTTTTGCGCAGCTTTAAATGGTCTATCTGCCTGTGTTATCTGGACGACGTGATTGTGTTTGCCCCAACCTTTAAGTCTCACCTCGAGCGCCTTTCCTCAATTCTTTCAGTATTTCGAGAGGCTGGGCTCCAACTTAATTCTTCGAAATGCCATTTTGGGCATCGCCAAGTTACTATTCTAGGGCATCTCGTTGACTCCTCCGGCATCCGCCCCGATCCCGACAAAGTCCGAGCTGTCCTGGATTTTCCTGTACCGACTTGTGTCAAGGACGTTCGAAGTTTTGTGGGCCTATGCTCATATTTCCGACGATTTGTCAGAAACTTCGCAGAGGTCGCACGCCCCCTCACTGATCTTTTGAAGAAAGATGTACCATTTGAGTGGGGTCCTGATCAAGGCACGGCCTTTTCCCAGCTCATAACACTTCTGACCACGCCACCGATTCTCGCCCACTTCGACCCGTCTGCTCCAACCGAGGTCCGCACTGATGCTAGTGGCTACGGTATTGGCGCGGTTTTAGCCCAGCGTCAATCCGGTCACGATCGAGTTCTTGCGTATGCCAGCCGGCTCCTTTCTCCTGCCGAACGCAATTACTCTATTACGGAACGCGAGTGCCTGGCCCTTGTATGGGCAGTTGGTAAATTCCGCCCCTATTTATATGGCCGGCCTTTCACAGTTACCACTGACCATCACGCTCTATGCTGGCTTTCAGCCCTCAAAGACCCAACGGGGCGCCTTGCTCGTTGGGCTCTGCGCCTCCAGGAATTCACATACACAGTGGTTTACAAGTCTGGCCGTTTACACCAAGACGCCGACTGCCTCTCTCGGTACCCCGTTGACGCTCCAGATCTAGTAACCGACGACGCGTCCATCTGTATTTCCTCGCTCTCTGCTTTCGGCAACATGGGATGTGAGCAACGGCGTGACGCGTCCCTACGAGAGCTAATCGACCGCCTGAACACAGGCTGTACAGACAGTTCGCTTCGCATGTTCGTTGTCATAGACGGCATTTTATACCGCCGCAACATGCACCATGTGGGAAACGAACTACTACTCGTAATACCCACTCATTTGCACTCGACCGTACTTCAGCAACTACATGATGTACCAACGGCTGGCCACCTTGGTGTTGCCAGAACGTACGACCGTGTCCGCCGACGCTTTTTCTGGCCCGGCCTCTACCGTTCTGTACAACGTTATGTTAGGTCTTGTGAGTCGTGCCAACGCCGCAAAAGGCCAGCGGTACACCCCGCCGGGCTCCTTCAACCGATCGACGTACCTGCCGAGCCTTTCTATCGTGTCGGCCTCGACCTGCTGGGCCCTTTCCCTCTTTCTACCGACGGTAACAGGTGGGTCGCCGTCGCCATAGATTACTCGACCCGTTTCGCAATTACGAGACCTCTTCCAAGCAGCTGCGCTACAGATGTCGCCGACTTTTTGATTCAAGACGTCATCTTACATCATGGCGCTCCTCGTCAACTGGTCACCGATCGCGGTCGCTACTTTTTATCTAAGGTAATCGACGATCTACTTCGTTCTTGTGCAACCAAGCACAAGCTTACGACGGCCTACCATCCTCAAACGAACGGCCTCACAGAACGTCTGAATCGCACGCTCACTGACATGCTCGCCATGTACGTGTCGACGGATCATCGTGACTGGGACATTGCGCTACCCTTTGTCACTTTCGCTTACAATAGCTCACGCCACGACACTGCTGGATATTCTCCCTTTTACCTTTTGTATGGAAGAGACCCGACATTGCCGTTCGACACGCTTGTACCCAACCCTGCCAACCTGTCCACAGCATATGCTCGCCGCGCTATTAGCACCGCAGAGAAAGCCCGTCAGATTGCCCATCAGCGCCTTTCGGACTCGCAGCTCCGTCAGAAACGTAGCTATGACAGCCACCATCGGGACGTCCACTTTAGTCCAGGTGACCTCGTTCTTCTGTGGACTCCGTCGCGGCATGTTGGTCTGGCTGAAAAGCTTCTACCCAAGTATTCCGGACCTTATCGTGTGCTACGGCAGGTAACTGATGTTACCTATGAAATAGCACCTCTAAACCCTTCGATACCTTCCACATCTTCCGACATCGTCCACGTCGCTCGCCTCAAGCCGTACATCTCGTCCAACACCTGCTAACAAGCGCCGGGTCGGCGCTTTTCGCCGCCGGAGGTCGATGTTGCGGGTTCGCGGCTATGCAGCTATGCGGGCGGTGCGAAGAAGAAGACGACGACGTTGGTGGGCTGTTCGAAAATACACAACGGCTGCCATCTTGACTGCTGGAGTACTTTTCTACTCTAAAGTAGTAAATACATTCGCAACAATATATTCACGGTGATGGACTAGCCAAACCAATTCTGCTTACCAAAAAAGTTCGGCCTTCATAAAGCGCTCACTTGTTTACGAAGGTGTTGCTCTGCTTCCATTTATAACCTGCTATGCATCAATGTGTGACTTTCTTGACTAGTAGTCTGACCTGTGGAATCCAAAATTGTCACGATTTTATGCCAACGTACCTCGGACGGCACCGGAAAGAACTTTCATATGGACTCGCCGCATCGTCAGCGCTCTGAATAGACAGCTTCCTGGTAGAAGAATAGGCTTCTGTGTACCGCATTTTTCGTTCTTGCTAAAAGCATGACCCAGCTCGTGAACCAGTGTGTCTTGTAGAATGAAACCTGTGAATGACTAACCTGGCTCAGCTATATAACTGGCTTTTTTAGAAGCTTCCCTAGAACGCCTTCGACTACACTCGACACCCTGCGACGCACGTTGTCTTAGGCAGCCGACTCGAACGCTCGTCACTTCGACCCCAGAGCGTCTGCTGGCAAAGCAACCTTCCACTGCTGATTCCACCCAGACAATGCAAGGGGCATCGTTTATGTGTTTGTGCTCTTGAGAATCTTCCAAGCACGTACTCTTGCCGAATCGAGCACTTCAGGGGTTTCGTTGTCGATACCATTTTCAAGCCCCATGTCTTTCGCTCATTACAGTGGTCTACCGGGACGAAGCCTAGCGGGCAGTGTTCAGTGCAAGCGAACAGGCCTTGTCAACAGAACTGGCTTCGCATCTTTTTTGTGAACCACCCGAACCCGTATTTACGCTTACATTAGTCACCCATGTCACACGGGCCAACCATTCTCATTGGAGAGGGAGGGGAATCAAATTAGTGGCTGCAACCAAGCAGCCAAAGAACGCGTTCGTGTATTTTAAGAGGAAAAGAAACATTTTGACTGTTCTTCAAAGTTCTGGCTTGCAACGTACATGGCTATCTTCAAAAACGCAGGTCAAATAATTTTGCTCTCTGAGAGTCGTGACTCATGGGTAATGGCATCGAGTGAATCGGTTACTTTAAAGAGATCAGATATTCATGAGAAGTGAGGACTACCCAAAAGCAGGCTAGCATAGTTTTTTTTTGTTTTCTTCAAATGCGCACGCTGCGAGCGCTCACGATCGCTAAGATAGCTTGCAGTCTGACCGTGGCTTTTGATTTGTCAAGGTGTGTGATCTGGTTGGCGTTGATGTTCTTGCAGAGGGCTCTGGCCAACCACCTGCGCATAGCCTTCTGTGTGCAGCTTTAATTGCGTGTGAACCCCTAATTTTCCTGAAGGCGTTGATTATAAACTTTCACCAAGAATATGTCTTCAGAAAGAATTCGTCAAATAACAAGGTCTCAAATTCTGCTCTTAAATGCATCGCTAATACCAAAAGATTGTGCTGAAACTCTGGAAACATTATGTAAACACGTGATGGCAAGGCTAAAATTATTTTGAGTAAACAATTTTTAATCCCTAAGAAGTCATTTCGCGACTTTTCGAAATCTCCTATATTATCTGAAATTTGACGTCCCTAAAACAAGGTATGGCTATGAGAGAAAAAGCAGTGCCGGGCTCTGGAAATTTCGATCACCTGGAGTTCTTTAACGTGCACCTACATCTAATTACACGGCCCTCAAACATTTTCGCGTTCATCTAAAATGCAGCTGCTGCCTTTGGCATTTGATCCCGCAACTTCGGAGCTAGCAGTAGAGTGCGACAACCACTTGATCTCCAGGGCGGGGCTTTTTGAATACTTAGCCTCTAAAGAAGCGGTACAAAAAAGCTACCAAGACGTTTTGCTTCCCATAATCCACGCATGCATGTGTGGAATTTCCTTCGAGAATGGACCGAGACCGTCCACGACATGTAGCCCACCTTGTCGCTACCCAGACCTAAGGGGGCCTCATAACAAGGCGATGCAGGCCATGTGGGCGGTTTCACGACCGCAGTAGCGTTCCACCGATAAGCGGAGACACACAGAAAGAATGGAATGGTCGTGTGAGCAAGCCAAGTCACAAAGTTGCAAGGAGTTTTCTTATATTTCAATGTATTCTCTGGCATACACCTTGAAACAACGTAAGCAACCACAGGTGCCTGTCGTGCCATCCGCTGCACACAGTGACTCCAGAGTCTGAGCGTATGCGCAGCTCGCAACCTCGTACATCTAAATGTAATGCACGCAGATGTTTTTAAGGAAAAGCTTTTGGCTAAGACGTACGGTCCAAAAAGAAATCTGCCTTTGTGAAGAATAGTAGGAAATGAGCGTTCTTGGACAATTACTTCACAAAAAAACTTCGTTATAATGGGGATTGTGGCCAGTTTACGTTATTATATAAGGCTGGTAACGCTTAAGCTTATGAAAATATTTACTACAGATTGAATTTCTTTGCTGGTCTGGGAAC
This sequence comes from Rhipicephalus annulatus, assembly GCA_013436015.1. NCBI lineage: Eukaryota > Metazoa > Arthropoda > Arachnida > Ixodida > Ixodidae > Rhipicephalus > Rhipicephalus annulatus. Next base: position 66,561 of record WOVY01000325.1, on the reverse strand, counting down.
TTCGGGAAATCCGGCTTTCTTAGACAGACACTTTCTTTCTATTTTACAAAGGCTGGCTTAGTTAGTATGGTGATGTTCTAGTAACTCGAGAGTGCTGTAGCGTGGTGGCTCGTGAAATGCAGTCGAACCCTTTTATACCGAAACCGCTTTTAGCCCCATATCTACTCTACTAGTGAGAAGCTGCTGCGCCATCAAATTTTGTAAGTATTCAATGGGAAAATAACCAATTTAGAGCAATACCCACGTGCCATATTATCAATTTTAACAATGAATTTTGGCTGTTAGGTGTCATTTCTTTAAGGTGCTGGAACGCAAAATTCTTGAAAAGATACGAAACACACAGGCTACAGCTGCTGAACAGCAATACCTCAGCGCCACTTTGTATTTGTGGTGTGCCTTCCAGCATAATGTTTGTTTTGTAGAATTTCAGAAGCTTGCTTCTAAAATCCGCCCAGGCGCGGAAGTCGCGGGGGCTTCTGCCAAAGCACAGTTCGACATACAGTTTGAGTAAAAAGTTTAGACTTGTAAAAGCTTCACACGTCCTGAACTTCAATGGTTGTCATACATTGAAGGCATCAGAATTTTCAAGCGGGTAAAGAAAACTGGTTGCAATGTAGTCCTGGTCACTAATTTCTGTTGGCCTATCCCAACCGATAATATAGATGTCTCACATCAGCCTTTTATGCCCCTCTCTTGCTTCTTTTCGTGCAAACCATTTAGAGCAATGATCGGTTATAGAAATGAAAGTTTCCTGGCACGGAATATTGTCGGTGGGTTCGACTGTAGTTCGAAGAAACGCTTACTAGGGAGGGGTTCGTCTCAGATTATATTTGATAAACACATTGAAGCTAGCGCTGTGCGTCTGGTTCATTACTTTCAGTCCTTTAGTGTAATATTTGTGTTCATTATCATCATCATCATCATCAGCCTGTCTACGTCCACTGCAGGACAAAGGCCTCTCCCATGTTCCGCCAGTTAACCCGGTCCTGTGCTTGCTGTTGCCAATTTATACCCGCAAACTTCTTAATCTCATCTGCCCACCTAACCTTCCGTGTCCCCCTACCCCGCTTCCCTTCTCTGGGAATCCAGTTGGTGACCCTTAATGACCAGCGGTTATCCTGTCTACGTGCTACATGCCCGGCCCATGTCCATTTCCTCTTCTTTATTGCAGCTATGATATCCTTAACTCCCGTTTGTCCCCTAATCCACTCTGCTCTCTTCTGGCCTCTTAAGGTTACACCTACCATTTTTCTTTCCATTGCTCGCTGCGTCGCCCTCAATTTAAGTTGAACCCTCTTTGTGAGTCTCCAGGTTTCTGCTCCGTAGCTAAGTTCTGGCAAGATACAGCTGTTATATACCTTCCTCTTGAGGGACAGTGGCAATCTACTTGTCATAATTTGAGAGTGCCTGCCGAATGTGCTCCACCCCATTCTTATTCTTCTAGTTACTTCAATCTCGTGGTTAGGCTCTGCGGTTATTACCTGCCCTAAGCAGACATAGTCTTTTACAACTTCAAGTGCACTATTACCTATCGCAAAGCGCTGCTCCTTTCCGAAATTGTTGTACATTACTTTCGTTTTACACTCCGTAATCATGAGTTGAAATTCGTCCCCTGAGTTACTCAGCAATGCAATGTCATCGGCGAAGCGCAGGTTACTGAGGTACTCTCCATTAACTCTTATCCCTAAATGTTCCCATTCTAGGCTTCTGAAAACGTCCTGTAAGCACGCAGTGAATAGCATTGGGGAGATTGTGTCCCCCTGCCTTACACCCTTCTTTATTGGTATTCTGTTGCTTTCTTTATGAAGCACTATGGTAGCAGTTGATCCCCTGTAGATTTCTTCTAGAATGTTTATATATATTTCATCTACGCCCTGATTCCGCAGTGTCTGCATGACAGCTGATATTTCTACTTAATCAAACGCTTTCTCGCAATCAATGAAGGCTATGTATAGTGGTTGGTTATACTCTGAGCATTTCTCTATTACCTGATTGATAGTATGAATGTGGTCAATTGTTGAGTAGCCTGTTCTAAATCCTGCTTGTTTCTTTGGTTGATTGAATACTAATGTTTTCTTTACTCTGCTAGCAATTACCTTTGTAAATAGCTTGTATACTACAGAGAGCAAGCTGATCGGGCTGTAATTCTTCAAGTCCTTGTCATCTCCTTTCTTATGTATTAAGATGATGTTAGCGTTCTTCCAAGACTCTGGTACTTTTGCCGTCAGGAGACACCTCGTAAATAGAGTGGCTAGTTTTTCTAACACAATCTGTCCTCCGTCTTTCAGCAGATCTGATGTTACCCGATCCTTACCAGCAGCTTTGTCTCTGTGCATGCTCTCCAAAGCTTTTCTGACTTCTTCTATCATTACCGGTGGGGTGTCGTCTGGGTTACTGCTAGTTCTTATAGTATTAAGGTCGTGGTTGTCTCGGCTACTGTACAGATCTCTGTAAAACTCCTCCGCTATTTTAACTATCCTATCCATATTGGTAGTTATTTTGCCTTCTTTGTCCCTTAGTGCATACATCCGCCTTTTGCCTATCCCAAGTTTCCTCTTCACTGCTTTGACGCTTCCTCCGTTTTTCAGAGCGTGCTCAATTCTCTCCATGTTATACCTTCTTACATCGCATACTTTACGTCTATTAATCAACTTCGAATGCTCTGTCAGTTCTATTTTGTCTGTTGTACTTGACACTTTCATGATTTGATGCTTCTTAATTAGGTTCTTCGTTTCCTGGGAAAGCTTGCCCGTGTCCTGTCTAGCTACCCTGCCTCCAACTTCCACTGCACACTCCGTGATGATACTCGTCAGATTATCATTCATTGTATATACGCTAAGGTTGGTTTCCTCGCTAAGAGCAGAGTACCTGTTCTGCAGTGACACTCTGAATTCCTGTACTTTCCCTCTCAGTGCTAGCTCATTGATTGGCTTCTTGCGTATCAGTTTCTGTCGTTCCTTCTTCAAGTCTAGGCGGATTCGAGCCCGTACCATTCTATGGTCACTGCATCTTACCTTGCCAACCACTTCCACATCCTGCACGACTCCTGGGTGTGCAGTCATTATAAAGTCTATTTCGTTCTTATTTACGCCATTAGGGCTCCTCCATGTCCACTTGTGGTTTTCTCATTTTCGGTAGAAGGTATTCAAAATACGCAGATTATTGCGTTCTGTGAATTCTACTAGTAGCTCTCCTCTGGCGTTTCTAGTGCCGAAGCCATAATCTCCTACTGCCTGGTCTCCAGCCTTCTTCTTCCCTACCTTTGCATTAAAGTCGCCCATTACTATGGTATTCTGTGTTTTCACCTTACTCATTGCCGATTCCACGTCTTCATAGAAGCTTTCAACTGAAGCGTCATCATGGCTGGATGTAGGCGCGTAAGCTTGTACTACCTTCATTTTGTATCTTTTATTCAGTTTAATTACAATGCCTACCACCCTTTCATTAATGCTATAGTAATCCTCTTTGTTGGAAACTATGTTTCTGTGAATTAGGAACCCTACTCCCAGTTCTCTTCTGTCTGCCAAGCCCCGATAGCAAATGACGTGCCCATTCTGTAGCACAGTATAGGCCTCATCTGTCCTCTTAACCTCACTCGGCCCTATTATATCCCATTTAATGCCTTCTAGCTTCTCGAATTATACAGCTAGACTTCCCTCACTAGATAACGTTCCAACGTTAAACGTTGCTAAGTTCAAGTTTCAATGGTGGCCTGTCCGTATCCAGAGATTCCTAGCACCCTCTGCTGCTTTGCATATCTGACCGCCGCCGTGGTCAGTTGCTCCGCAGCTGGTGGGGACTGAGGGCCGTGTGTTAATTGACGAATGCCTACGGGAGGGGGTGGCCAGATACTGCACCAGGGTGGTCAATCCTTCTCTGGTGAGATCATCGGTGCGTACCGGCTTTAAGCCGGTATGATCAGACAGTAGTGGGAATGCTCCGTGCATGTCTTCCTTATTGTTGTTCAGCAGCGTTGGCGGCCACCCTCCACGGAGCCCAACGAGGGGACGCTACAAGTTACAAATGTTGAAACCTGCTGACGCCAGCATTACAATGCCACTATAACCCAATGCGCCTAGACCAAGGTAGGCTATTTGCACAGGATTAACCCTAGCCGCCAGGAAGTTTGAAAGTAAACGGAAGAGAGTAGAAGACAGGACAGATAAATAGTAAGAGATAAAGACGAAGATGTAGGGAGACAGAGATAGGAAAAGGCGACTGCTGATTCCCCTGGGTGGGTCAGCTCAGGGGTGCCATCTACGTGAAGCCGGGGCCAAAGGGGTGTGTTGCCTCTGCCGGGGGGCCTTAACGTTCCAATCACCCAGCATCGGCTCAACCCCCAGGATCCCCTTTTCCTCGGACACGGCAAAGCCACGCACGGCTAGGCGTGGGAGGGAGTCGAAACTCCCCCGTTAGCTCGGGTTCGTGGTGTCGCTACACACCAAACGCCTACTTGCGCAGGCACCCCTGCGGTACCACGCCTATTCAAATCGATCACTTGTGATTGACACTTTGGATCGCGAATTGTGACATGTAGAATTTGTTTCTCGTGCACCCAGCACTTTACAATAGTTAGTGAAACCACTCAATTGTCAGAATTAATTTGTATTTGCCCATTTTGGTAACATAGTGGTTTTTGACAGACTTTTGCGCAAACCAATGTCCGTGTGTTGGTGGGAAAATGCACTTGGCAGGCACACTTCACAGAATTGCGGGCCTCTCGTGGTTATTCAACAGTACCACTAAAGTTCTGTAATCGAAACAGCCTTTGCAAATTTAATATCAAATTAAAGGGAGACGCTCCTCGAAAAAGTATTTTTTTTATTTCTAGTAATAGAGACTTCAAAAGTTCGTTATTAGAATAGTTTTTCATGCAGATTTCAAATATTCAATCATTTTTTGTGTAGCTGCTACAATTATTGAGTTATGCCATAAACAATAGCAAAAAGTTACATTTTTGCGGGCACTCTTTTATGTACTAAACTTTCAGTAAAAGCACTGTGTCTGATCTTATTTGACTCTTGGTAGATTTAAAAGTGCAAATATATATATAGATATGTCACATAAATATTGGAGCCAAGAAAAAAAATTGTATTGAATGACTTATTATTTTCAATCTTCCTTGAAACAATAAGCTAATATTTTCACAACTAATGCTGGTAGGCATTGCAATTTAGAGTAGATATTTGCATTTTGCATGTGTTGAAAAATATGTGTGCCAAGTTTAGTTACTATACAATGAATATAAGTTTCTAAAAGGCTGCCCGGAAAACGTAAAACTGTCAGAAAAATTGAAAATGAGAAAAACAAGTTTGAAAGTTCGGGAAGTTGGCATTTATTAGGAAATCATTCTTTTTGTATCAAATTGGGGCACAATGAAAAGTACCTTGCCTTGAATGCACTGCAAGTGTCTAGAAGTCCCCTGCACCATAGCTTGGTCCTTCACGGCTCTTGCGGTCAGTGTCCTCAACACGAGCTCTCTTCGCTGTGTTGCGACGGTGTGCCCTCGCTTCTGCAGTTTGCTTCAGGTTCATCTTCCTGATGCGCATGACGTCACAGTGGTCACCGTGTGTGGCCAGTTCTTGTGAGGGGAGAATTCCAATGCCTTCGAGCACTTCTTCAAAGCCCCTGTGGCCTTTGTTGTACCAGAGTACAGCAAGAGCGGTGGCTGTCTCCACAGTTGTTCTGTAGGCGAACTTTGTTTTTGGACATAGCAGCCATATCTTGCTGTTCAGCGATTCGGCTGCATTCTGTGTCTTGCCATGAAGGCACCGAATAAGGAGTTTCTCCTCTGTAAGGCGCTTGTAGATAGGCATAATTGCCAATCCTTGAGCCTTCGTCAACAGTAAGGGTGTGGCGTGGTGCAGGCTCCCCCAGTGCTTCCGCACGCTTGTGCTTGCACCACGAATTTGGTCCCGCGGGGCAAAAGTTGTGGCTACTGGCACCATCACTGGAGCAGCAATGAAAATACGATGCCCATATGGCAGTGTACGAATTTCGGACACTGTCCTTGTTCATTATATCCTCGCGCCCTTGTTCGCGCCACTGTCCCTGTTCCCTTGTTCGCGCCACTGTCCCTGTTCGCGCCACTGTCCTTGTTCATTATATCATCGCGCTTTTTGCTAGCAACCTGGAAGACCATGAGAAGGACGCGGGTCCACATTTGACGGAATCTTTGTCGCTCTTGGACACTGTAGTGTTTCAGTCGAAAATGCATATATGCGTAGAAAAGACGACCATGCAGTTCAAAGGTAACTTGGGCATTACACAAGAGTACACGTTGAGCTGCCAAGTGGATCTTCAAATCTCGTTCGTCTGCCCTTTCGAAAAAAGGTCTGCAGATTGAAGGGGTGACGCCAGGCTGGTTGGACACGCGGCTGTGGTTAAGCTCGCTTTCTAGCGGAAGTGATGTCGCTGGTTGGTACCGAAAAAGCCGGCTATGGGGCTGACCCGCGACGCCTGCCGAAATATAATCAGCTTGGTAGATCAGGTGAAATTTGAGATTGCTGCAGATGCCCCTTGGTAATTTCCTCACCCTCGACTAGTTTCTACACTAGATAAGGAGGGAAAACGTTGAGGTTTGGAATGGGTGCCCCTCGATGACTCTAGTGCTCGGTGGCAACACGGAGGAAGAGTTGTAGTCCGGTGAACAGATAATTTATTGCAGAACTGAGGCGTCTGCCCGGGTCCGAGCCCGAACCTCCGTTCTCTGCAGCAGCCGCACTAGCTGCGCTACTGACAACATGCCACTAATGGTTCCGCATACTAACTCCTCCCCTTTTAAGAGTGTTACTGCATACTCAATGTCTAGTAATGCGATACTAAAAAACAAAATACTTACTCAAAAATAAACTCATTCTCGGTGCGCGCACATGCGTGAACCAATTATCACTTCAATCGCAACAGAAAACCTTTCGTGTGCTACTGCGAAACAGACACAGCGACACATATACATATTGCTCAAAAGGTTCTCCGAAATAATACTATCTCGCAAGGCACAACAATTAAGACGCACTGTGAATGAAATTTACAGCGCCAGCAAGTGCGCGTGAGCTTGAAACAGGGGACACGCACTGTGCATAGTCCTACGGCATAATGTCTCCTAAATACACCACACCAAATGGTCATTGTCCCAACGCGTAAGACCCACTCTATGCGCCCTCCAGGCGCCGCACAACACACTCAACGAGAGCGATGGACCCAGCGCTATTGGTTTATCTTATTATCAATGATTCGCACCTAGAAAAAAATTATAAGGAACTCACATCACAAACGCCACCTTTTGTCATGTACAAAACTATTCCTACACATCTAATACACCTAAAAGCAGTTGTACCACTTAAATGGAAATTTGCATAGCAACAACCCAGCAACAACAAGTGCCTGATACGACAAACAAGACATTTTTATATTATTGCCGAAACTATTAGTCTCTTCGAACCACTTAACACGATGCACAACACCTAAACGGGCGACACAAACTTTTGCACAGTCATTTATTCCAGAGCAACTACCTCAGTGGCTACATAAGAAGAACAAAAAACGCAACCATATGATCAGCCAATACTTGTTAGTGCCACTAAACAATTATAATCACTGAATACAATGATCGCCAGACTCGCAAAAAAGGATGGGCATCCTTGTTCAGCGCTCCTTAAATTTAAATAATTTTTCTTTCACGGTCGCCTCTCATTTGGGAGAGGCAACCTCTAATTGCCATTTCCGATGCATTCGTGGCCAAACAAAAAGCTTCGCTTGGGTTGAATGCAGTCAACTGAAAAGTCAATGATAAGGCCTCTTACTCAATTAAGCGCTGTCTGTGCCTCCACGTTTTATGGCAGCGTGTTCGAAACTCTTGAACTGCCGTTACTGATAAATAACAGACATTCAACTAAAAGCCTTTCACTACGTCACCTACCGTCGGTAAAGCACCAAACCTAAATACAAAAGAAAAAAAACAAAAAAGCAGTTACCTAAATAACCTCTCATTCACGGAGATCAGACAAGAAAATTGCCTCAACATAAAATGGTGAACGGAAAACGAAATTACCTTCAACAAATCCAGCAGTTCCATCCTACAAAGGACTCAGGGCTCCACTTTACTCTTGAGTCGGACACGTGATGGTCCCGTCTTGGGGACTTTTTCTATTAAACAGAGTATACGCAAGACGTATAACCAACTCGTTCAACCGCTGAACCCCAACGCTAGCCACTTTATTTCAAAGCATGCTCTTACACACTTTCTAATACTCTTTCCTGAGAATTTACCACCACAAGAGTCGTCGTGTGCTAACACTTCGTCTCGACACGACTCCCGCACAACTAACCGCCGGGCCTGCTTCCCGTGTAAATACTTCTTACAATAAAGTCCACCAGTTAACTTGACGTGCGACCCCTCTTTAACCTGGCGTCACATATCAGCAATCGACTCATCGCCTTTCTTTTCCCTATTGAAATATTTTCCACCTATTGAACCAAGTCACTTGCTGTCTACATCAGTACATTCCCCAGACGAATTAACGCTTTTCAACTGCGTCTGTGCTGAAAGTGACACGGACTTGGTCGTTTGCTGTTTCCTTGCTCGGCCGTCCTCTTTTTCCACTGTGCACTGCACAGCGCTAGCGTAGGGCTGCAACCTCGAAGAATAAGCTTTGGCTCCCTCATCGGTTAATGCTGCTCCGGTTTAATGCCCTGTCTGAAAGAGCTGATTTCCCTAGCATTATCCTCCTTTAGATCCTTCAGTGGCTTTTGTCGGTGCCGAAGAATACATTCCTAATCTGCGGAAGTAAGCAATACGGACTCACTCGTATTCACCTCATCGGTCACTGTGCATCGCAATTTCACCGGTGGAGCAACGCTTCCTGACGAGATATGAAGACCGAGGGGTACATACAGCAGACGAGCGGTAACGCCATGACAAAAGGCGTCGGTTAACCTTATTGTGCTACTACTTTGACTCAAACTCTCAGCAGGCAGTTCATTCTCTCGTACCACTGTGATATCGGCCCCTGCGTCAACACGTGCGAAAAAAGGCTCGTTTTCTCCGATAATCTCAATCTGCGGATCCCTCCCCAGCGAGTTTTTCATGACGGTAGAGTGTTGCGATGGTTTGGCTGGGTTCTGAAATATTCACTTCTTCTGGAAAGCTACTAAAAAAACTACGACACCATCTCTGAAAACTCACAATCTCTCTGAGAGTGACCCCGTTTTCTGCAGCCAAAACACACTCCTTATTTGGGGCTAAAATTTGCTTTAGCGAATTCTTCGGCTTGTGGTCTATAATTGAAATTTTCTGGTTCCGCCCTACGGTAACTGCCCGGCCTGCCACTGTCGAGGCTTTCTTCGAAATTGGCGGCTGATTTCGCAATATCCTTAGGCATCAACGAGCCCTTCACTTCCTGCTGAGTCACCAGTGAGCCGATATCACTTGACATTAACTGCATTAGCCTGTAAGCTATAAGCAACTCGTGAAGACTTTCAAACCAGTCCACCTCTCTACTTCTCAGGTAGTAGGTGAACATAGTCTCAAAGCGCGCCGTCACTTGACTCCAAGACTCGCCTTCTTCTCTTTTTATTTCCACAAACATACGGCGGTACTCACTCGGAGTCACGCGCAGCTCTTTCAACACTCTAGTCTTAAGATCTGAATACGGCATTACCCCAGCTTCTCATTGGTTCGCAACTAATGTACAGATCTTGTCACCTAAGAATGGTAACAGGATCATGCCCTGTATTTCCTCGGGTATGCTAAATACCACAAAGAGAGCGTCCACATGTTTGAACCAAGCGGGAATCATAGGCTCATTAGTGGGTATAGGTGCTAAGACTGCTTTAAGCTCTTTTGTGTACCCTCTGATACTGGTTTTCTGGTTCCGGTTTCCCTTTTCATAATAAAGCACGCGAAAACCTCATCTTTTCTAGCTCAAGCTTGAGCTTTAGCGCTTTATTTTAAGCTTTAACTCGTAATTACGACCCAATTCGCAATCATCGTACCCTTCAGTCACATCTATATCGGAGTCCGCCATCTCCCATAGCGTGCGTGAACGTAAGTGCATTCAGTAAAAAAAAAAGGGGGGGGAGGCCCGAGAGAGCACAAAGCTGACCTCACCTTGGAGTGACGCGTCGCCCAATGACCACGTTGTTTAAAACTGCATCCGTCTCGTTGCCAACGCTGGTAGCGAAGAATCGTTTGATACTCCGGGTGCTCCAAGTGCTCGGCCGGACCAACCCTGTCGTTGTCCGAAGTTAGCCGTGGCGACTGTCCCTGTTGCTCTGCTCTCGTTCGCTGACACGCAGCACTCTTGCGCTACCCAACTCCAGGCTCCAAAGTCGATCAGCAGGCTCATGCTGAATTCTAATGCTGCTTCTCGCAGCTCACCAACAGGTTCCAGATGCAGCGAGCGTCGTCGTGGTGCTTCTTGAAGCGCACCAGCAGGTCCCAAAACTGGCGAGCATCTTTTCAGCTTCCCGTACTTCAGCGCCTTCCTCGCTGCGGGCTCTCCACTATTGTCGATTGCGACAGTTGATTTCTTTACTCCTCGACTACCTTATACACTAGCTAAGGAGGAAGATGTTGAGGTTCGGAATGGGTGCCCTTCGATGACTACAGTGGTCGGTGGCGGCGCGAAGGCAGAGCCGTAGTCCGGTGAAGAGATGCTCTATTGCAGCTTTGAGGCGTCTGCCCGGGTCCAAGCCCGAACTCCACTCTCTGCAGCAACCGCATTAGCTGCGCTACACGCAATGCGCCGCTAATGGTTGCCTCATACTAACTCCTGGTGAACGCAGCTAAAATAAATTTTCTGTTATTCAGTATGTAGAGTCTAAAACCCACTCATTTGACTTTGTACTTTATACCACCGATTAGGAAGTACGTACCATACAGACGGTGGAGTCAGTCTTTTACATCAAGATATTTGTTGAAGGCATTTGAAACTGGCGTTGCCACCCGCATTTTTTCAACGGCGAAGCTGTTTAAGCTATCCGTAATATGTCCGATCCTATATTACGACCTCCTCTAAGCACCGTCGCCAAGTAACCCCTTGCCTCGCGCACCTGATGCGACGTCATGCTAAGCCTCCTGTGCACCAGGGTAGCAGCTGCGTCGCGACTGCGCCGGAGCACTCATGTCAAGTCGAACACTACGCACCAACGTTATTGACGTCTTGTTGAGCCACATATACATGTGTCAACAAGTACACCCCAACTGCGCCAGAGCTCAGTAATAAAAAAATTGTGCCGTGTAAAGAGAGTTGCCGTCATGGATTGCCATAAAAAGGTACGTTTCCCGCACAGGAGCCCTCTTTTCGTACAGCAAGAATCACGCTGATACAAAGAAAAGAGCGTCGACGACAAACAGATCGTGAATATCCGGCTGGAGTTCTTGAGACAACCGTACCCTGCTCTTTGTCGTCGATACACACGACCTTCTAGAAAATATTATATTGTTAATTGTTTACGTGAATATTTTTATTCAATGTGAAGTATATGCTGTTAATTTATTGTTATACATTGCACAATATAATATTAATTATCACTTGTACAATTTTCGTCTTTGTCTAAGAGTGCATGGTAAATCAATATGAATGTTGGCAAACTAGAGACTGTTGAAAAATTTTCTGCATATTAACATTTCATCTTCCATTTGACTTTTTCTTGATTACGGCATTATTATCAATCGCACACCACACTGATCTAGATATTATTCAAGACTGCTTATATCAAACCGAATCCTGGTGTTCCAATTTATTAAGAACAGTAGACACCTCGAAATGCAAGGTTACGCAATTACACCGCAAGCACTCGATCAGTTTTACATGTACACCCTAAAATCAATATCTCCATTCTCTGTCTAATCATATCGTTATATTGGTGCCACAATAGACAACTCACATGGTCTGATCACACCACTCAATTAGCTGCCGAAACTGATAAATTTCTTGGTAACATCAGACGTTCCCATTCCTTGTGCCCCTCATTCATGTGGAAACTCGCTTATGACACATTTGTCTGCGCTAAGCTTGAATATATGCCTCAGTTATTTGCAGCCCTCATTGAGCATATGTCGTTACCACCTTAGAGCTTATATCACACCATGCGGCCGCATTCGCAATTTTTAGGTACGGTCGCCATAAAAGCATCAGACCCATAATGCCATCATTGCAACAGGAACCGTTGTCGTTCCATCGGAGGAATGCAAAGCTGTGATAGTTTCATTGACTTTAAGATGGCTTTGTTTAACTCCAGAGTAAACTCCTTAACCCATCGAATCGTACATCTCACCAATCTTTTAGCTATTGCGGCATCCAGCCATCGCACCTCTTCTTTCAATCATTCTTTTTTCGCCGATATTCATTTGCGGAATCAAACATTTTGCCAGACAGTGTTGTCATCCAGCGTATCGTTTAAGCAGTCACGTATCATTTCACGCTGTAAGATTCATTGGCTTTACACTGTTCTCTTTTTTTTCGCCTTTTTTTTACCTATCAATCAAATTGTATCTTTTTGTTTTCATGAGAACAAATACCGCGTTTCTCTGAGATAACATGATACGATGTCTCATTTTTTACTCCGTATGCAGCCAAGCCCCCTTGGGTGAAAACCCGATAGGTGCCTCGAAGGAACCAATAGCTTATGATGGTGGTGAATGAGCATGAATATGCCAGCCGTGTACGAGAACGGTACACCGTGTATAAATGAATTCGGCGCAACGACCCGGTCATTCGGTAAGCCGAGTACGTATGACGCAAAGACCGTGACTACGACGTCATAACCTTGAAGCAGCCAAGCCTGACAGTGATGTACCGTATTAAATCATGAGATCGAGCAGACTCGCTATGCTTTGGTTTTGCAGAACCTATCGCAGAAACTGCACACAGTACCTGGGCGTTTTCACACTTACTAAGCGACGTATTGCAACTAGCCTGATGGTTGTCGCACTGTCAAACAGTCATTTACTATTAGGAAAAAAATCGCTTTTCACTTCTGTGTTACCTTAACATGGCTCGAAATATTATGCCCTTCTTCACCAGTTTAGAATGTGCCGAGTGCAAGCACTATAGAGGTTTGTCACTTCTCGGTACCAGTCATGCGCACGTTTCAGCGCTGAGGACTGGCTAGGAACAACAATTAAACAACCCCCCAAAATATTTACCAGTTCACAAACGTTCACAGAAGGCTCTTATGTTGGAAGTTTCATACATATAAAGTATATTTACGCAAGACTGGCTTTAAACAAGAACTGATTCAAAGACCACTTTTTTAATAAAGTGGCTCTCAGTTAAAGAAGCAAATTGTGACCTAAATTAAACATCAACAAATGAAGCATTTTGAAACGCTATAGACCCAAGAGTATCAATCAATTGTCGACGTATTCAAGCAGCTTGTTCTGTGGAATACAGTCCTTCATCATTACTAACCGTAAAAACTGTATTTAAAGTGATAAGCTTGAAAGGGTTTTCTGAGGACTTGCAAGTATATGCATTTCAGTAAAACTGAACTCTACGTCGATCATGTCTGCTCGGACCCTGGCTAGCTAGACATTACTGATTGTTTGCACTGCCAAGCACCTCTATATGCTGCAGAAAAAAGCTAAAACTGCGTTCTCAAGCAGAAAGAGTCATTCAATCTCTTTTCAATCAGTTTCTAATATTATGAAGAGAATGTTGTTACGGAATATACTATATGCAGACGAGGGTCCAGTTTTCATCCATGACATGCCAATCACGATTGTGCATTAGAGAGCGAAGTCTCTGCCACAGTGGATCGGTGACTGAGCCCTTCCGCTCAGACTCAGAGTTCACGGTGCGCGCCTACCTTCCGAAATGCGTGGAGCGCGCGGCACGGTCGTTGCGCGCGGGCGTTCTAAATGCCCCTACCGCATGCACGTGATTTCCTAGCGACAGCAACAAGCGGCAGAGACAAACTTTCTCCGTGGCATCGTCGAGTGGCCGCAACCACATGATGATAATGATGGTGATGATGATGGTGGTTTAGCCTTTTTTTTCGCCGCTACGAGTCGTCGTTGTGCCCCAAAACCAGCGGGACAGAGACAGTGTCATTGTTGCTTCAATGAAAACTATCGCGTGCATACCCTTACATCGCGAATACACATTTAAAAGTTGGTTGATAACAATATGTCAAATTTTTTACTGTCTTGTGTGACACAAGGAAGACACAAAAGTTTTTCAAGACCTTCTTTTTTCGCAATCTTTGGTTTAACCACCACAGCCTGCCCAAAAGCGTCCGTTACGACGGTTATGACGCGATTTGCACGAAAATTTCGCACTCAAGCAAGCGACCAAATTTCGGCTTGCTGCAATGCGTTGAGAAATCAAAACAAAGCATTGATAACGAGATTTAATACCAAATACGACTGCTCTCTCACTCTCCACCTGAGATGTGAATGTAAAAAAAAGGTAGTCGGTACCTCGAGTTCCTTGAAGTATGCGTGGATAACAACCATTGAGAGCATATCGCAACCAATCCGAGATGCAAGGGTGCACCCATGTTGCCGGAAATCGCTACGCTAGCTTTCGGGTGACAAGCGATCTTTTCCAGCTTTCCAGAAATGCGCGACGGGATAAGCGGCGGTGACGAATGGACCTCCGTGACAGCAGGTCTTGTCGCTCGTTGCTGTCGTTTGTCACTGTCGAAAGAAAATTGCGTGCATGCCGTTATGGCTTTGCCGCTGTGCTAGCAGCCACGGCTTCGTTTGCTGAGCATGCGGCACTCGGTCACCTCGTTTTATTTACGGGCAATCTGCGCCTTGTCTCACGAAAGTGAAACTTGGTCGAATATGTTGAAGATGACAAGCATCAGATGCAGTTCCTGTACGCTAGCGTAAAACTCGCTTCCTACGACGCATTGGACAATAAATTAGAGTCTAGTCATTTTTCTGAGGCGCGTAAAAATCGAATCAACGTAACACGCGTAATAAGGCAAGGGTTCAAAACACGTTTTGGGTTTTGACACGCGGGAGTGGCGGTGACACTTTGAACGAAGTCACAGATAAGCGAAGTTGTGACTTTTATATTGCTGTTGTGCAAGTTAAACACTAGTCTTAAGTAATTAGCGAACAATTATAAATTACACAGATGTTGTAGATATTTCTTTCTTTTCCTTACACTTTGTGTAAATTGTCATTTGGTAAAAGAAATTTTTTTTTGTCCAGTGAGTTTGATTCTACGTGCATTTATGGCTTATGATATTCAGTTCATTCCTCGTTAGACACTATGCGTTGTACTGCTACGACACTTTGTTCGTCATACTAACATGCCTGATTTTCCGACGTTTGTAGCCTTCGTCCTGTAGAGGTCACAAAATTTTGTTGTTGGTGTTGACTACTACAAATACATCAAGACAGCAAACGTGGTTTTAATGAGGGGAAATGAAAAGTGCCTGATGTTACTGTGATTTTCACGCGTACGAATAGGCTGTAGACAGCGTCACAAGCCTTAACTAGATAATTCGATTTACATGCAACGATTTATCAAACGGAATTGTAGTTCTCGTAAAAAAAAAGAAAGTAAGGTTGTATCATGACGTTGCTCACCTAAAAGAGTTTAGAGATGAACGTTGAAGGTATTATCGAATTATTTTTGATAACACGTGAAACATGGTTTCTTAATATAGGTTCTTGGTCGATACTTTCACAAGTAATGTATTATCCTCAAAAACTTTTTCAAATTATGTACAAGCTATTCAGTGCGCTAGTTACACTGAAGCTATCTTTCATGCTCCTGGAATATGAACCGTTGTCGGAAGTTATCGGTAGTGTGAGTTTTGTTATTCGATAACTTTTGACTTCCTTTCATTTTGGGCGTTGACGATAGGCCTGTCACTCAAGCTAAGTGATTGTACTCATTGCAAAGTTCGCGGGCTTTCTGTTTTCTCTATATTTCATGCAGGAACTTGACACACTCCTCCTCACTGATTACTCTATCTTCGAATCGGAGATGGGACAACGGCTGGACAGTGAGTAAAATCATTTTTATGTTTCTGCTTTGAACGGCTGCAGCAGTCTATGATTTCTAATAGACATGAAAGAGTGTCAAACGTAAGTCACGAGCTATGTGCCTTGAAAGTATGTTAGACGGACAAGTATAAAATTAAAGTTCAAAAGATTAAAAACGTATAAAATGGTCAATTGAAGATTACCACTATCGGCAATTCTGCTTGTCTATACTGAATACACCAGGTTTTTAGTATATTTGCCTTACCACCGGATAGAATAACTTTTCTCATCATTGGCGGTTTCCAAACAATTTTGTGGTGATCAAGTAACTTGGCGCGAACAGAGGTTTATTCTTAATTACGTTAGCAATAAATATCGCTTTTGGCAGGCAGCACGAATTAGTTTTGCCATGGGCTTACTTCAAGGCACTGTTATTTTTCGCGCGAGAAATCAATGTCTTGTGAACAAATACGTTGTGAAATAAGTGCTCATATTACAAAAATGTTCGCGTTTTAGCTACCTTGTGGTAAAACTTACACACAGGACGTATCAATTTTTTAATTAAAGGGCGCCTTATCTCACATCAATGCACATCCTCTCTTCTAGGCTGCGTGAAGCTCATTGCTGATGATATTGGTAAAGGGATGGCTGTCTCTCCCCTCGTCAACGTGAAAACACTGATCGACCGTAAGGCCCCATTCTATGCTGTATGTCACTGCACTAATGTTGCAGGTCCTTTGACACTTATTCTTTGGGGGTTATAGTAAAAGTATTCGTTGCATTAGGCCAACAAAAGAATTTGCGCTCGACCACTGGCTTCTACAAAATGACTGTTATCATAGGCGGGTTCTAATGCTTGACGGTGTGGCGAAACAATGGCAGATGCCACACATTTCTGAAATGGACGTTCTGCCAATGATTCAGTGAGGGGTTGCCAATGGCACAAGAATTGTCATTCAGCCAAATGTCAAGAGGAGGACCGTCTTATTTTGTGTCAATTTAGTGGCGGGTATGCATTGTGCGAACTGGCCTGCCAGTTACACCCGGTTGCCTTACGGAAGGACGCGTAAATTCGACGTCGTGTTCACACTCATGTTCGACCACATGCGTGTTTTTCTTTTCTTTTTGAGAAGCAGCTGGTATGGCTCGCCTTCATGAAATACTAGCTAGCGTTCCATGGCACATTACGTTGGTGTCAAACAACGCTTGTCAAAGTAATACAACGTATTATTTGTCAGATCCTTACGTTAGCAGAGAGGCTGCACTAGGCGAGTACTGCCAACATTAGGTAACACTATACAACCGCTTACAAATATTTACGCGTTCTAGCAAACATTGGCAGTACCAACAAGCTGGTACACAACGTTATTCCGTGCTGTTCACTGAATAGCACTAAATATCAAGAAGCACGCTGACAATGCGAGAAACCATCATGGCAGTTACTTGGTGATTTAGTGTGTCAAATGCAAGTGAGCACCTCTGTTCCGGGAAATCAACGTACTATGCCAGTGCTAAAAGGGCCGTGCTCGAGGAATTGCCGGACATATACAATGGTGCAGAAACGCTTGACGTTTGTCGGCGGGCCGCTACCACACGGCGAGCCTTTGCGCACCGTTCAGTCATCCTTTTGCTAAGGAACAGCTTCCTAGAGCAGTCTTTAGATGTACCGATTCGTTTTTCTCGTCAGTACCACGTATAACGTTCACTATATTGCTATTTATTACCTGTCTCTTCTCTCTTTTGATAAAAATTATATTTGTGTATGCACAATAAAAGCTTTGTTGTCAGACAGTGCTTACACACTTGTGCTGTTTTCCTTGTCTTTTTTAAATAGCGCCCCGATTTCATATGACTGAATAGCTAGGCGATGCGCTTATTTAAAATCTTAAGCCGGTTCTGCTTAACGGTTACTCGCTCAATCACATCACATCAATTCAATTTCCGTAAAGACCCGTCAAAGGGGTTATGCATAAGGAGTGGACTACAGTACGGCCAGGTGAAGTCATTCACAGGATGTTCCCAAGCTCTCGTGACACCCGCTTATGAATGAGCCAACAGAACGATAAAGTAAAATCCAGCTCTCGGCGTACTGCGTTTCATTGGTCACAATGAAACAAGTCGGGGCGTCAAGGCGGTTTTTTCAAACCAGAGGCATCTTTCTTCATTTGTTCGTTTTTCCACTGAGTGAAGCAGTGCACACATGCAGTAAAGAGGAAAAACTTCTCGTGATAATACTTTTTTAGAGGCAGGGGTGTTTAAAATTTAATGAACCTTTTATGCCTGCGCAAAATCTGCTTTACAATAATCAGCATGGTGGATTCTAAGATTAGTACCTGCCGAGCGTTTTGCAACAACGCGGCCACAGCTAAATTTGAGGCCACCTGTCGGTCTGCACATTCGAGCGAGGCTGCGTGTCAACCTTTACATTCCCGAGGCCACGTGTCAGCCTGTACAATATAGGCCGGCGCGTTTCATCTTTGTCGTCATCACCCGCTAGCACCCGAGCATCTGCGGCCGGCTAATGGACCTTTCCAGAAATTGCAGTTCCGCGCCTTCCCTTGGCGGATCAGGGCTGGAGCATTATGAGACAGCGTAAATCCAGGCAGGCACAGCAGACGACGCTTTTCCGCTTTCGCCTGCTTTCAATGCGTGCCTTGAGTGGTTTCGGCTGGCTTAAGGTGCTGCTCTTGTGAACTTGTGAAGAAACGTTTACTTCTGAGTGCTCAGACTTTCATGGTTGTCAACTAGATTGTAGTGCTTGCCACCAATAGCCAGAATCACTACAGAACATGCCGAAGAAGAAAAAAAGTGGCGGACAAACTACCGACATCATGGGTGTCATAAGACGTGACATGCATGGAAGTTTCGTTTCATTGCACAGTGCTACTTGAGGACTTCAACTTTGGTGATGCTGCAGCTAATTTTGACCATATCTGAGTTCTCATTAACAGTAAATATGGGACTGGGGTTTTATTGTTGAAGCATACCACGTAATGAGCGAAGTTGTAGATGTGACACTGTTACATGCCTCATTAAGGAATCTTATGGTCTGTTGCACATTCACCTAAGGCGACACGAAAGTGAACACCATTTTTTTATTGTTCGTCGACGTGCGAATTCTACCGAACTAGTCAATGAGTGTCAGCAGGATGATGCCATGTGTGCGAACCCGTCTTTCAATGCGGTTGGTGGAGAGCACTGGCGCATCATGGGCATGAACAAGTGCTGGCGTGCCTTGAGTAGGGTGAGTGTCCCTTTTGCACCACCTGCCGAGGCCCCTGCCGAAGCCCACACCCACCATCATCCACACCACCCTTCCAAAAAATTTTGCACATATAGAGGTTTTGCAATGCTTCCATGATCAGACCACCTTGAACGATTTTGGATATCACGCGATAACGTTGTCACGTGAAGTAACATGACGTTTTAATGATGACACAATGTGTAGCGGTGTCTGACGCCGTATATGTTGTCACCACGTGATTATTCTTTTGGATCACTTGGCGTCGTGGACGCGGGACGCAAATGGTCAAGTTTACCATTTGATGAGTTACTTATAGTTCTCGCCTAAAAACTAAAATTTTCCGTCGGTGGCTAAGGCATCTTGTGGCGGTGGCGTCAACAAGAACGACGTGAAAACTATCACGCCTTCGCGTCACCTTATGACGCCATCTTGACATCACGGATCACAGAATGTGTACGGTCACGTACCTTACACATTAGTTGACGTTCCGGACCTTACACATAATGTGTAATATCATCATGATTATCTAATGATCAAGTCATCACACAACCTCGTCGCTTTGCATTGCCTGTATGATCGGCCCACCAGTCACGGTGACCAAGAAAAACCAGGAGAGGTACTAAATGTTTGGAATGGCTCCACTCATAGAACCAGTGGATAGTCATAGAACCAGTGGATAGTAGAAATGAATAGTCCAACTAGGAAAGCGAAAGCACCCCATACCTTCATGAACCGTGTGCAGCAACCAGTTTGCTGAAAGTGACGTTATCTCTACCTGCGCTACGCCTCACTGTTCGGTAAGCTGCAACAAACGTAGGTGACTTACACCTGTCGACATGCCGCCCCAAAACCTACCGCGAAAGCCTCTGTAGACAGGGAGCCAACGACGTAGGCGCGGAATCGACTCACGTTTACCGCACCTCGTGAGCGCAGCTGAGCGGTGCAGGACATCAGAGACTACGGCTTTATTTCGTTGCTGTACGTAAATATATACGTAGTTTACTGATGAGTGCAAGCGCGTGCCTAGTCGACTGCTTACCACAAGTTTGTTAGCGAAACCTGTTGTCGTTGTTAATTGCACAATCACTAAGGCAATGAAGACGCTTTAAGCGGAGCTCCTTAAGCTTTTCGTTATCCTAATTGTGTGCGCGCCAACTCGCCCAGCTTGTCTTTGCTAGGTTAACCTTTGTGTCTCTGTGGACAGTATATATATTCGTCGAAATTAATTTGTTACGTTATGATACCGAAGCGATGGCCCTGTGCGGTATCATTATGAACTACTCCACGATGTCACTCGCCTCGCCGTGTTGGTCTAATGAATACGGTACTGGGCTTCTGACCCGCAGGTCGCGGGTTTGTATCCTGCCTGCGGCGGCTGCATTTCCGAGGGTGGCGGAAATGATGTAGGCCCGTGTGCTCAGATTTGGGCGCACGTTAAAATGCCCTAGGTGGTCAAAATTTCCGGAGCCCTCCACTACGGCATCTCTCATAATCATATGGTGGTTTCGGGACGTTAAACTACCACATCATCATCATTCGCGATGTCAGTTTCATACAACAAACATTCCTGAGGCAAACTGCAATAATTTGCATTGGTCAGATGGTGGGATAAAGCGGAACTTACCCCCCCCCCCTCTTCCCCGAGTCATACCAGCACTTGCCGCTGAAGACTTTTCTTACTGCGATACAAAACGGCCTTGCACGCTGCCCACGCCAATAGCTGCAATTCGAGCACGATTATTTCAAATTTGGTAGTTTGATGCTGCTTGGAATTTCTAGTAGATGCCACAAATGGTTGATTTACAGCCGTAACAGCAATTTAAGCAGCTGATGTGCAGTAATTACTATATGTAAAGCAGCGATTCTCACTCACATCCTCGTGTTTCCTGTTACTATCGTTGCACTGCAGACAAACCATCCTCAGGAGAAGGGCAGGCATGCCCTGCTCTTCAAGAGTATTGTGAAAGTGAACGTCATTTTTGTGGGTTGACGAAGCACACTGAGGCACAAAGCCGTACTTCACCATTGCGCAGCACTTCATCGTGACAGGGACGTTGTGTGGCGGTCTCTCGAGTCCACGGGTCTGCAGGACCATACCCACGATGGCAATGCGAGCTCGATTGACGCCTAGGCTACGCATTCAACAATGTGGCCTGCGTCGTACACCACCATACTGTCGATGAGACACCGTGACGTTCCGCCAGCTGTATCAATATTTTCTTGTAGTGGCTGCGAAAGAGACGATCATAAAACTTCAATAGAAACACTTTAACTAATTAGTACCCCACGGCGGAAACTGCCGATGACGAGCGAAAACTCCCACATAATTTCACTTTCTTACCAGCAACATGGTCAGCGGCATCGGCGTGTTCGTGGGCCATGTGGGAAGTTTCTTGGCCTTGTCAATTGGGCTGCAACTAAAACAAATTTATAATTCCAACCGAAAACATTCATCGCGAGTGTAAGATGATCTTCGGAGGCTGTTCTTTCCGCCAATTTCTCGCAAGAGGCAGACGATCAGCGCGCAACAGCAGCGGCTGCTACAGCGCGGTGAGGAGTAGAGTCCACAAACTGATGCCACACGCGAGAAGGCACCGATCCAAGATGTCGAAGCTAATAATGAACATGGATAGGCAACAGAAATGCACTTATTGGTTTTAAGGAACATTCACGTCATATCACCAACGCCCGACGATGAGGAAAGTTTGATTTTTTTCGAACCAAAAATACATGGCACAGGCAAAAAAAAAGAATAGATGGGCATTTTTGGTTCAATGAAGCACGAGGAAATTAAAAAAGAACAAGGTGCGTCACTTTATACGCTCTAAACATATAAAAAGCTGCTATTAACTTGATCACACTCATCACTATCAGACAAAACTTCACCGATCTCGTTTGTAATAATATTTTATGAGCCCTGTGAGAAAAAATTACCTACTCGAACTTCCTAGAACTTTAGTCAAGAGCTTATAAAGATGGACAATAAATGAAGATAATTAGCAGTTCAATTTTTTTTTTCAAGTAGAAATTCTCAGTGGCATAGTATTTTTCCCACGCGTGCAGATTGCCTCTGAGCTTAGCTGCCCAATGAAGCCGCTTTTTATGTTTACTACTTTTTTGAGCAATCTTTGGAACCATGGTTTTAGAGAGTTAGCACGGAAATTTACTTTAGATATGCACTTATTTAAAAGTTTGGCCAATTCAGTTTTGTGAAGGGTTCAGTTCACGAACGCTTGTTTTGTCATGAGCTGGCGCCCAGCTTGGTGCCTCTCTTCTGTCAGTCTCACTTGATTTAGTCAGAGGCTTACAACTATTGTCGGAATGCTGAACAATTGTTGCGGAGGCTCTCATTTTGAGCGCTTGCGCTTAGGTGTCAGTGGAGTTGTACACGTAGTGGGGCATTGGCCAGTGTTTTTTAGTGCTAAAGAAGGAGAGCGAAATTGCTGCTCTGCCGCGCTGAAGTACGGAGAAGCCTTATACCCCCATCATTTGACTACCCCGTAACTTTGTTAAACACCGTCAAGGTTAATCTCTCCGAAGGAGTTCGACGGAAAAGGAGTTGTGGCAGTGTCACACGGCAGTGACAAGGTTTCAATAGTTGCCGCGAATGGCTCAGACGGCGCTGTTGCATTTTCGCAAAAAACGTCTTCATTTTATTTCTAGTTGCTTTTTGGGATTCTTCGTAATGCGGTTTTAACAAAGAACACTATATTTAGTACGCCTGAAGCAAACGAAGCAGTAAAGATTATTTCAAATGAAAACATATTCGATAAATGTAGCGAAGCTGGCAGTGATGCTGGCCACCTTGTGCTGAACGCTACGTTTGTTTACAATTGAGCCATGCTTCACAACTAGTTATGTAGTCCGTGTACAAAGTTTCTTGTGTTTCCTTGCCTCGTGAGAGCACATTTTGTCTTATGTATACCGTGCTGTGTCTTCAGCTCGTCACGATGATGGAGCGCTGTCAGTCATAAGTCTCGCCGGTAAACGCAACACAGTGACGACAACAACTACAAACATGAACTAAATATTGCGTATCGACTAGCAAGGCACCGTGAGGCCCCAGGAGCGCATTGGTGAGAAGAGTACAGTTGCAGTCTGGCGAGCGTATACATGAAGAAACACTCGTTATGAATGAGTACTGCAACGAAGGAACGTTTAACATTGTCAGAATGTATTGCTCTTTTCACTGCGGTAATAGAGTTCTCAAATGCATTTTTTTCTCACTTGCACACTACTGAGGACGAGAGTACCTCGTTTTGCTGCAAAAAAGATCGCCGAACTTCCTTTGCGAAATGCTCCGTTTACCTTCCTTTGCGTAAGGGTGGTCGTGGGACACAGGGCGCATCCCTCTTGCCCCGCCGTGGTGGTCTTGTGGCTAAGGTATTCGGCTGCTAACCCGCAGGGCGTGAGATCAAATCCCGGCTGTGGCTGCTACATTTTCGATGGAGGCGGAAATGTTGTAAGCTTATCTGCTCACATTTGGTTGCACGTTGAAGAACCGCAGGAGGTCTAATTTCCGGAGCCCTTTACTATGGCGTCAATGACAATTATATGGTAGTTTAGGACGTTAAACCCCACATATCAATGATTAGGATGACAACTAACACGTCGAAATATCTTACGATGTAAATCACGCGTAGCGCGTGAGATAGAGTCATTGTGCTGCGTGGTCTTGCAACTCTATCACAAAGGCTTGGATCTCGGCATCCCGTACTATATCTGAATACAAATGCAAAGTATTTTTCAAGACGAAACAAGCTACAATATGTATGAAGACATAGGAAGGACGCAGGACGAGTGCTTACGCGCAAGTGAAAATTTTCATTTTGAAACGAACACTCTTATTTACGCATAACGTGCATGCACGTCCCCACAAACCAACCCCAATATCACAAACAAGGTGACACAACGAAAGGCCACTTTCATAACCGATTGCATACAACCGGAAAAAGATGTGTTGTTCATAATAACAGGGGTAGTTTGTGGTGATGAGCGTGCATTTTGTGCATATATAAGAGTGTTCGTTTCAAAATAAAAATTTTCACTTGGTGTTAAGCGCTTATCCTGCGTCCTTCCTATGTCTTTGTAGTTATTGTCGCTTGTTTTGTCATGAACGTATACCAACATTGCCAACTGGCATCTTAAAGTATCTTTTGCCAGCCTTGGTTCGCGTAGGTGGCTTTCAGCACTCTTCCTAGAACGAACAGAACAGCCAACAGCTTTGGCGGTGGTTCGAAATGAAAGATTTCAAGTACTCTCGCCGCTTAAAATTCGTGAAGGAGCCTTGCATTAGGATGCAGTGCTAAATCAAGGGTGCAACGGCTACTCAGAAAAGTGTGCTACGGACGCTTTAGCGACAAATAACTACGCTGTCTCGTTCAGATATTGCCGAGATGAAGAAGCAAGCGGAGAAATCGAGGGATTCTGCGCTACAGCTGGCCGACGAAGTTTCCAAAGTGGCAGAGGTGTTGACCTTTCCGTCGGCAACTTCCAGCGTAGCAAATGTTGCCGACACATGCTTCTCCACGGTTCCCAGACCTCCGCCCTGTGACCCTGTGTTGAACGCTAAGGCGCTGCTAGATGTACAGTCTGGATATCTTCCGATGGTGAGATTATTTACACATTTTCGCGATCGTACTAGTATTGCAATAACGGATAATTTCTCAAGCTCATGTGATCCCTGCTAACTTCCGGCTTACAAAGGATACGTAAGATTGTGCGGTATTGGTTGTATTCTGTCTCAGGCGTGTATTTGAATGGCTGAATAATGACATTCAAGAAACCTTTTCTGATACAGGTGAGTAGTTTGTATGGAAACTTTCTACGTTTTTATAATCAGTGTGATTATGTAATCAAGCTTATAGGTAGAAAATATCAAGGAAATACGCAGCTTTTTAATAATACCATGCCGTTTCGTGGTGTCAGCAAGCTGGAATTCTACACCATAAAATAGCACGTGTTATGCGTTTTAGGCACACAAAAAAAAGGTTGCAGCCCACTAGCATTGTCAGTATAGGCAAACGTTTTGAAGTAAATGGGAATAAATTGAAAAGATGACGTGTTTGACCAGTATGTATACAACAGGCAAAAAAGTTTCCAATGACATTAACAGAAAGACGCCATTTCGCCAATAGTTGAACATACCAGTGCACTTGTCATTTGTCCCGCATGGTTTACAGAACACGACCTCTCTTTTCAATTCGCCCCTTGGTGAATCAAGTGTTCACTCCCGAATAGAGAAACTGCTGATTGCTTATATTTTCGGCATGACTGATAGGCGCTGAACAGGAGCAGGGAGCAGTGCTGCTAAAAAAACCCGATGGGAGGAATGAACACCCCTATTTTTTAGCTGGATCTAATAGCGTAGAGATAATTTCTTCTTGGCACGAAAACCTGAAAAATTTATTAAACAGAAAAAACCTCTTTCGATTTTCACCCTTCACTATTTTCTCCTTGGCAGCTCAGCAGTTTCGCATTAGCCAGCCGTTCGCGCCACGCCACACGCAAGCGTATACTGGCCATCGCGGTCGCTCCGCTGCTGCTACCAGTTTTTTTATATGCGAAGCATTTCTAAGCGCACTTCGGCGAGTTTGAGTGTATCTATCTATCTATCTATCTATCTATCTATCTATCTATCTATCTATCTATCTATCTATCTATCTATCCGCTTACAACTTTTAGGTCTCCTGGCCATTTCGATAATGGCATCAATATCACACTTGGTATGACAGAACATGACTGTATGAAAGACATATTTGACTAGTCATAACATGAAAATCGTGATATGTGTGTCATGAATGTAATAATTTACGTTTGATGGTCGTGCAGCTCTTGCCGTGGTTTCGTTCACATGACACGTTGGAAAACTGGTGTGATATGGCATGATTGCATGGCGAACACAAACGACAGACCCCTACGTGAAATTCATGACATGCGCATCATGGATCAACATGACTACATGCAACGCTCATGATGTGCTGGCGGCCCTTTAGCTAGCTTCTCTTATACGAAATTTGATATTACGGGACGTGAATGGATGACGAAGGTATGATACTGGGGCAAACATGATAAACATGATATGCGTACCATGTAACGACATGACTATATGGTACGGTCATGATGCGCTCGCGACCGTTTCGCTAGCTGCACATTTACCAAACTTGGTATTACACGACGCGAATGAATTACATAGGTAAATGACACATCCAAACATAATAACGACGACATGAGTGCCATGTCACAACATGACTACATGCCACGTTCATGATGCGCTCGTGGTGGTTTTGCTAGTTTCACATATGCCAAATTTGGTATTACGTGACGCCAATGGATGATGAAGGTATGTGACTGTTGAAAACACGATAATCATGAAATGCGTGTCATGTGAGAACATGACTGCACGCCACAGTCAAGGCGCCTATACATTTAGGCGTGAGGCGGTGCGCGTGCTCGCCGGCGGTCATTTTGTCGTGTCACGCCGGCGTTACCATGCAGGGCGCCTGTCCTGCCTTATACGCGCAGGCACGCGCCACGCGGCGTTGCTTTGATGCATGCGCGTTTCATCGCATAGGGCGTCCCTCCGTCCCGAAAAGAAGGACACGCATTGTTGTCTGGGTAACGCATCGGTGCGAAATATGCAGGTCGAATTTCGCACCGTTTGTCGTCGGGTTGCGCTGACGGACGCTGGTCGCGCCTGGCGCCATACTAGAGCGCGTCAACGCTACATTGGAGCATGATGTTACGGGGAATAAAGTATACACTGGCGAGCAAATGCGTACTGGCGAATATACTGGCGAGATAATGCGTACAACGCTGCTGCAGTCCGAGCGCGTTCACTTTCAGCACTTCGTCGCCGTCATCCTCAGGCATCTACTTAGCCCGTGACATTACCCACCGGCGGCAGAAGCACCTTCCCGGTGCGATCAATTCTGGGGGCGTGAGAAGTATGGTTTAAGCCGTGAGACGTGCACTATATCGGTCGGGACTGAAGCTGGTACTGACGTGGTATGGAGTGGAGTATCTCATAGGTCACGCTGGTGACCTTGCGTATGACGCGGTAGGGCCCAACGTGGTGGTAGGAACGCTTTGTACGCTTTCGCGAGTTTGAGAAACAATTCTCTTTGTGTTTGCCATGACGCACGGATGCGTGACCTGGTGAACTCGTAAGTTTTAACCGACCCGAAGGTCATCCACGTGGAGACCACGTCAAGAACCACCTTTGCAGGCTAGGTTTGCGTTCGAAACTGGGTTTTCGCCCCGAAGGGCGAAGCAGGGTTTGCGAGGCTTCCCCCAAGCGCAACACCCTGAAAAAAGCCGGGCGTCTGGCCGGGCGTACGCTTGTGCCCAATTTTTTTACCGGTGGATATCCACCAACGTAACGGGACATTAGTTTTTCGCAGAGACCAACACGACGTGATGGTAACCACAGCAAGACGAGTGACCCCGGAGAGTACTGTACGTCGCGATGCCGGCGATCGTAAGCACTCTTTTGGTTACGCTGCGAGGCACATAAACGATCACGGACGACTTAGCGGGCGATGTCAGCTCGGGCCAGGGCGTCACGAGCATAAGCAGTCGATGAGGGGGCGTCGGATTGGAGCATGGTGTCCATTGGCAAAGGCGGGTCATAATCATACAGTAGGTAAAACGGTGAAAATGCAGCTGTATCGTGACGTGAACTGTTGTATGCGAAGGTAACGAAAGGTAAGTGGATGTCCCAATCTTTGTGATCCTTGGAGACGTACATTGCTAACATATTCGTCAGGGTACGGTTGAGGCGTTCCGTGAGGCCGTTGGTTTGCGGATGGTACGCTGTAGTGAACTTGTGGTGGGTAGAGCAAGAACGAAGGAGCTCGTCGACTACTTTAGATAGAAAACAGCTGCCGCGGTCGGTGATCAACTGACGAGGAGCACCATGACGCAGAATGATGTCATGAAGAAGGAAATCGGCTACATCAGTAGCGCAGATGGTGGGGAGGGCGCGTGTAATGGCACACCGCGTTGCGTAGTCGGTAGCATTAGCAATCCACTTATTACCGGTGGCCGACACGGGAAAAGGTCCTAGAAGATCAAGGCCGACTCGGAAAAATGGCTCATATGGTACTTCAATGGGCTGGAGGGTACCAGGAGGTTTCAGAGCAGGTGTCTTGCGGCGCTGGCAGAGGTCGCATGCCGCAACGTACTGTCGCACAGAACGGTAGAGGCCAGGCCAAAAGAATCGGCGGCGAATGCGGTCATACGTGCGTGACATCCCTAGGTGTCCAGCGGAGGGGGCATCATGCAGCTGGGCCAAAACGTCTGAGCGAAGGTGCACAGGAACAACGAGTAAAAGCTAAGCACCATCAGGGCGGGCGTTGTAGCGGTGTAAGATGTCGTTGTGAAGAACGACATCTTGCACCACTACAACGACATCTTGAAGGAGAGAGTCTATCATGCGCTCAAATGTCGCGGGGGCATTGCATAATCCAAAAGGCATCATCTTGAACTGATAAAGTCCATCAGGAGTCACGAAGGCCGTCTTCTCTCTGTCTTTGTCGTCCACAGCGATCTGCCAGTAGCCTGAGCGAAGGTCTATTGAAGAGAAATATTTTGCACCGTGCAAGCAATCGAGTGCATCATCAATGCGCGGTAAAGGATAGACATCTTTCTTGGTAATAGGGTTTAGATGGCGGTAATCAACACAGAATCTCCAGCTATTGTTCTTCTTTTTAACAAGTACAACGGGTGAGGACCAGGGACTAGATGAGGGTTCGATTATGCCCTTATCAAGCATTTTATCGACTTCTCGCTGTATAATAGCACGCTCCTGTGCTGACACACGGTAGGGTCGTCGGCGTATGGGTCGAGCGTCACCGGTGTCGATGCGATGGGTTACCACGAATGTCTGGCCCATATTACGGTCGCCGAAGTCAAAAATGTCCTGATAAGAAGCAAGCACACGGCAGAAAGCAGAGACTTGTTCAGAGGTGAGCTTGTCAGATAGCAATGGCTTGAAAAGGTCGGAACAGGAACGTGACGAGAACGACTTTGATGAAAAATCGGGTGGCGGATCGGTGGTTAGGGCGGAAACTGTGTTGTCGACCAGTGGTGTCAGATGCGCAAGTGACATGCCGCGAGGAATAACTTGCTCTGAAAAGCCAAAATTGAGGACGGGAAATGAAGTTCGGTTGCCCTTATTGGTAACCACAGTGTTGGGGAGTGCAACATTGCGTGTCATGGCCACGTCATAAATTGGGGCAGAACATAATCAAAATCGGATACTGGAGGATATGGCGAGAGTTGGACTTGGACTGCGGCTTGCGGCGGAAGTCTGAGGAAATCGACAGAGCGTAGACGAGGTGGGCTGGTAGAGATGGTCTCCGAGAAGGATGGTAGTTCGAGCCGAAGAAGACCTTTGGAACAGTCAATGAGCGCAGCGTGTGAAGTCAGAAAGTCGAGTTCAAGGATGAGGTCATGAGGGCAATTTTTCAGTACAGCGAACAAAATTGAAGTTTGATACTCGGAAATTGTTAATGGCGCAGTGGATTCCACGCACAGCAGGACTACTCCCATCCGCTGTACGAACGGTAGGTGCAATCGCAGGTGGCAGAACTCTTTGGAGGCGGCGGCGGAGGTCTGAGCTCATCACAGATATTTGTGCACCGGTATCAATAAGAGCAGCTACAGGTAAGCCATCAACGAGAATCGTAAGAAGGTTGCACCGCTGGTCGGAAGTAATCAGAGGATTTGCAGTCCGAGTCGTGTATGCAGCGTCACCTCCGGGGGCTTCACCGGCTAGTTTTCCGAGCGACGGTCGTAGGGAGACCGAGAACGGCGGGGTTGGGGCGAGCGGGACTGACGACGCATGGGCGATGGCGAGCGGCTGGTCCGACGTTCTGGATTATGCTCTGCACCTGTCTCAGCACGGTAGGACGGGGCATAAGGTGCACGTTCAGAGTGAGGCCGCCAATCATAGAAGCTCGGTCGAGGTGATGAGGTCCAACGGCTGCGGCAATGGCGAGCGATGTGTCCTATCCGATGGCACGTGAAACATATAGGCCGATCATCATGAGTGCGCCATTCAGCTGGGTTTCATCGTGGCGCGAACGTGCGGTTCGGAGTGGCAGCCGCAATGACTGGAGCCCAGCTGGAAGTAGCAGGGGCATTTTGATGAGGTGCCGAAATGCCCATATTCGCGATCTCTTGGCGAACCACGGCCTGTATCATAAAAACAGCATCGAGGTTGTGTCCTGGCGCGCTGACGCTAGACATAGCGGGAGCCATAGCATTGAGTTCCCGACGGACTATTCTGGTGACGTTTTCTGGCGCTGGTGGTTGGTGTAGTGTGGGCAAATCTTCGCAAGAGGACGTAGCCGCGTGTTGGGAAGGCGGTCAAATCGGTGAACAATGCACCTACTTTTTGCCTGTTCGAAGCGACGACATGCTTCGATGACCGACTCCACCGTCGAGCAGTCCTTGCACAGGAGAAAATTGAAGGCGTCATTCGCAATTCCTTTCAGAATGTGTCCGACTTTGTCCTCGTCGAGCATGTATTTGTCGACCTTGCGGCACAAAGCCAACACGTCCTGGATGTACGCGATGTACGGCTCTGTGAATGTCTGGGCACGAGTCGCAAGCTCTTTCTTTGCGGCCACTTGACGTCCGATGGGCTTCCCAAATAGCGCAATTTCTGCTTACAGACGTCCCAGCTAGTCAACTCTTCTTGATGTGTCTCGTACCAGATTTTTGCCGTGCCATGCAAGTAGAAGATGATGTTCGCCAACATAAGCGTTGGATCCCAATGGTTGCTGCTGTTGACGTGCTCATATAGAACCAGCCAGTCATCGACGTCTATGCCACTTGTGCCGTTGAATGGGCCTGGGTCACGAGGTTGCACCACAACGATCGGCTGCGGGGCTGATGGATCTTGTTGACATTGAGTAGCCTGGTCAGTCATCCTTGTAGCTGCAATGCGCCGTCCACTGCGAAGATCCAGCTCGTTGGGCTGTATAGCGAGTGGTACCCAGCACCTCCACCAATGATGTTACGGGGAATAAAGTATACACTGGCGAGCAAATGCGTACTGGCGAATATACTGGCGAGCTAATGCGTACAACGCTGCTGCAGTCCGAGCGCGTTCACTTTCAGCACTTTGTCGTCGTCATCCTCAGGCATCTACTTAGCCCGTGACATTATTGGGCACGTCATGAGGCGCTTTCGCCCGTTTTGCTAGCTCCACATATACCGAGTTCGGTGTTACGTGGCGTCAATGGATGACGCAATATATTACTGGTGCAAACATGATAATTCTAAAACGCGTGTCATATAAGAACAGGACAACATACCACGCTCATAGCGAGCTCGCGGTTGTTTCGCAAGCTCCACTATACTAAATTTGGTATCTTGCGACCTGAATAGATGACGAAGATAAACGACACATCAAAACATGATAAACATGACATGAAAGTCATGTACGGCAGCATTCGTCTCCACCTCGTAACGTTGGGCTGATATTAAAATGAACTATCAACATTTCTCATGCGTGCTTCGCATATAATCGATTCACACTATACATGGGATCTGCCATTTTTTTTTACCGGGAGTTGGTTCAATTATGATACGAGGTTGAACACCTCAGACGCCTGATCACTGTTGTGCAAGAATAATGGTCCTAAACTACACTACTTGACTCATACAACAGAGCAGGCTATTATTTACCACATTTATCATTGTCAGAATTCGAAATGTTATAGCGCTGGCCTTTATAGAGTGTTTTCAGGGTGTTATCAACGTGTTATGAGTTTTTTTTATTTTTTGCATCATATATTTTCTGCATATATCTATTTTGCTACCACTTTTGTCTGAGTAATGTAATTGAATGTTTGAATGTTTCATTTTGGTTTTGCTTCTTTGTCTTTTCATTGTATAAATGCCATACCATATAGTCACTGTTTGAGTGTATTATTCGAGTGTATTATGTGCCCTACCTTATGTAGCCTAACTGCACAAAGGGATGAGGTCTCACTTAAATAGCATTTGTGCAGCTTTTTCCCCCTCACTCACCTACAAATACCACTATGCTGCACTAGCCTGAAAAAATAAATAAAATCAATACTACACTTCAGAACAAGCTGAAGGTTAAGAAGCATTGTTATAATTGCTGAATTTGAAAATTTGTAATGTAATTTAGAGGCATGTGGAAACACTTAGAAACACACAGCTAAACGGCAGTGATAGGTACTATAGGGACGGTATATAATGCCTTCTTTAGCCATAATAAGGGTTGATATATAGAAGTGGTGCACTAGAAAAACAAGAAAGGAAACGGGCATTTGAATAAAATCCAGTATGTATTCATCAAACTCTGATGCTTGTTTTTAGTGATGGCTAACAGGATAGCGCGGCCGCAAGGTCTTGGTGCCGTGACATTATTTTCATAGTACACACGTGATGCTCCAGCGACGCTTACTCCCTCTCCCCTCTCATCTGGCGTAAATTAGCCGTGTCTGCTAAATAGGAGGATCGTGTAGGCACTATATACTTGAGCTTTTACACTGAGTACGTCGGCGACGGCAAAAAAAATGTTATCGAGAGAGTACATAGTCTGTCATAGTTAAATAAGGCCTTGTTCTTCAATGACGCCAACGCGGTGGTAGTGTAGCGTCGGCGCCTACACCAAGGACATCGGTCTACCAGCCGTGTTAGCTAAGTACGCGCTACCAACTACTACGCTAAGCCACCAAAAAACTTTTTAAATCTTAGGTATATAAGAATTAACGAACACTCTAGTGTGATAATGGTGTTCAGGTGACTTGTTACAAGAATTTATTGCACATGTACTGTTTGTCTTTCTATAAATAGCGCTAATAACAGTTATTCTTCCACACCTCAGCAACAGATATAGATATGAATGCGCATAACTTAAAGTCAGCAGTGTTTTTTTGCTCGCAGTGTGCTCAACGAAAATGCAAAATGCTGTTCCTCTGAGGTTTTTCGCGCTTCTGCCTGCTAAGAGATTCCTAAGAAAACAGTGTTTCACATTTTCGCGCATTTTCTACTATAGCGCTCTCAGTTAGGATCTTCAAGATTGAGAAGCTATTGGGTTATTCGATATTCTCTGATGGAATTTTGTATACTTTGTTGAGTGACGTTCAGTTTGTCATCGAAAATTATGTGCGGTAATTTTAATTGGTGGTGAAAAAAATTCGCAGGCTTCCGGTGTGCTGGATGTCCTCAACAACTACAGTGGTCAGCTTACCGCAGTACATGCTCTTGCACAGGCAGCCAGCCCTGGACCGGTGAGACAATACCGAAATTCAATATTCGATACAGTGCTTCACAGCGAGTTGGTTACCACACATTTCCAGGCCCCGCCGCGGTGGTCTAGTGGCTAAGTTACTCGGCTGCTGACCCGCAGGTCACGGGATTGAATCCCGGCTGCGGCGGCTGCATTTCCAGTGGAGGTGGGAAAGTCGCAGGCCCATGTGCTCAAATTTGGGTGCAGGTTAAAGAACCCCAGGTGGTCAAATCTCTGGAGCCCTTTACTACGGCGTCTCTCATAATCATATGGTGCCTTTGGGACGTGAAACTACATATCAATCAATCAAATCAAACACATTTCCAAATTGATGTAGTCAAGATGTCTTCGCAAGTTGAGGATAAATCCCGGAACGAGCTGGGCGATAAGTTAATCATATTGCAAAGGAGAAATGAGGTCACACCGAGCACAATAAAGCTACAAATTAACAAAGAACAGCTTTTCGACAACATGGTCACACGTTTATCCCAAATATAAAAATGATGGCCCGAATGTACATGTTACACTGTAAATGTCGTCAAAAGACGACCGTCTTGCATCTGGAGCGAGTGAAGAAAACGTTCATGTTATGTTCTGCGTAAGAAAATAGGTGAATGGTATTCTGAGGGCGCGGCGTTGGAGTGCTTAGAGCGTGTAACGGAGGCGAACAAGCACATCTATGGGTGAACGGATGGATGGATATGGCTGTACCCATTAGATCGGGTGGTGGCTTGTGCCACCAAGCCGTATTACTTAATGAACCGATAAGTAGATTTAGTTTTTTCCTTTAAATAGTGAGGTTGAGGATTCGTACTTTGCCCTTAATATTTTATTGTACACTCATGCGTTGATTTTAGCCACCAATTAGATAACCTTGTTCTAGTTAATTCTACCCGCTTAATGTATAATTTGCCCTCCTTGTCCCTAAACCCAGGTGCTTTGAAGAACTCTGCGCCATAATTCTGAACTATAGGGTGAATCCTTTTACAAAACATTATCAAGTGTTCGGCAGTTTCTTCTACCTCCCCACACGCACTGCACACTGTGTCTACCCCTTCGTATTTGGCCCGATATGTCTTGGTTCGCAATACTCCCGTCCTGGCCTCAAACAGCAGAGAACTACCCCGAGTATCATGATAGATCCTTTCCTTGGCAATTTCCTGCTTTAGTGATCGATATATCTCTAGTGCGGACTTCTTAATCATGCCCATTCTCCACATGTCAGTCTCCGTTTCCTTCACATTCTTTTTAACCGATAGCTCTTTTTGGTTTGGCCACCGGCTGTTTTCTAAGTATTTACCAGTCAATTCCTGGTTCGCTTCCTCCATTTTGTATCGACATTTTTCATGTACAAATAGCTGAAAACATTCCTAGCCCAACGCTTCTCCTCCATTTCTCTCAATCGCTTCTCAAAGTTTATCTTGCTGCTAGCTTCCCTGCCCTCAAATGATGTCCATCCCATATCACCTTGTACTCCCTGATTTGGTGTATTCCCATGAACTCCTAAGGCAAGCCTACCTATTCCGCGTTGCTTAATTTCTAATCTTTCTTGAACTTCTGATCTCATGCACAAGACTGCATTGCCGAACGTCAGACCAGGAACCATGACCCTTTTCCATATTCCTTTCACAACATCATATCTATTGTAATTTCACAGTGCCATGTTTTTCATTACCGCTGCAATCCTGTTACCTTTAGTCGTCAGGTATTTTTCGTGTTTCCTTAGGTACTCGGCCCCATTGCTTATCTATACGCCCAGATATTTGTATTTATCTGTTATCTCTTGCGCGACCTCCTTTATTTTAAGCTCACTACCTTCATTGTCATTAAAAATCATGACTGTTGATTCTTCCTAACTGAATCTGAAATCTAACCTATCTCCCTCATTACCGCAGATGTCCACCAATCTCTGCAAATCTTCCTTGTTATTTGTCGGCCATTAGCACTATATCATCTGCGTACATCAAAGCTGGTAATGCCTGTTCAATGAGTTTTCCTTGTTTGACGAAAGAGAGGTTGAAGCCCAGTCCACTTTTCTCTAATTTGGCCTCTAATCCTTGTAGGCACATACTGAATAATAGGGGTGACAGAGGACACCCCTGCCTAAGCCCCCGTTTCAACTCTGCAGACTTGGATACCTGTTTTTCCCACTTTATAACAACCTTACTACCTTTATAGATATCCTTTAAAAGATTAGTGACTACATGTTCCACGCCTAGTGTGTCTAGTATTCCCCACAATTCCTCTTGAACCACGCTATCGTATGCTCCCTTGATATCCAAAAATGCTAGCCACAGGAGCCTGTGTTCCTTTTCTGCTATTTCGATGCACTGCGTCAGTGAAAACAGATTATCTTCCAACCTCCTGTGTTTCCGAAACCCTTTCTGCAGTTCCCCCAGCACCTCCTCATCCTCTATCCATGCCTGCAGTCTTTCCTTTAAAATCTGCATCGCCAGCCTGTAGACCACTGATGTCACTGTTATAGGTTGGTAGTTGTTTATGTCAGCTTTGTCTCCCTTTCCTTTATAGATCATGCTCATCCTGCTAAGTTTCCATCTATCGGGAACTTCACCATCAATTATTATTGTGCTCACTGCCTCTCTCAAAGTTCGCCTAGACTTCGGACCTAATGTCTTTATCAGCCTAATTGGAATGCCATCTGGGCCTGTCGATGTACTACTAGGAACCCTTTTCTCAGTCCTTTCCCACTCTCGTTGTGAAAATGGAGCCATTGCACCACTTGATTCGTCCTTGTCTATTGTGGTGCATAAAGTACTTCTTTGTTGAAATTTTTCTGTAACCTTTGTTTTTATATATTCAATAGCTTCGTCCCCTTCTAGCCTAGAACCTTAGGCTGTAGTTATGAAACTCTTCTCTAGGCTCGTCTCATTTCTTAGGGAGTTTAGATGGTTCCAGAATTTCGCAGCTGCATTTCTATCTTTTTTATGTACTTCTGCCAGCCACTAAGCTTCCTTTCTTCTAATCTTTTCATTTATCAGAAGGGATGCATCCCTTCTACAGCTTAGAAAGGTTTCCCATTTTCTTTCAACTTCATCTGTCGGTTCACCCCGCTGCTTAGCATGTCTGTGTTCCCCAGAGGCTTCCTGACGTTTTGCTATGGCTCTTTTAACTTCCTCATTCCACCAACTTTTGGGTTTGTGTCTTCTTTTCCGGGGTGACTTGTCATGCGTCTTAGCAAGCTCTAGCTCATAGAGTCTAGTTAGATTCATGTATGTCCACACTGTCTTATTATCCTCCATGATTACTTTCTCAATTTGTTTAGTGGCTATTTCAATTTGCCTTTCTGGATAAAAATTTTTCTGTAGTTGCTCACCTTCTCTCCTTCCCACTTTCACTGTTCTTCCAAAACTTAGCTTGATACGTTTGTGATCACTACCCAGACTTTTGGAGCCACCTTCATCTATGTGCATTCCCCTGTGCTGATCATACATCCTATGTGACATCAGTGCATATACTATCGTAGACTGCAGCCTTCCTACCTCCCATGTTATTCGCCCTTCACACTTCTCGGTACTGTTGCAAATGATCAAGTCAAGCCTTTCACACATATCCATGATCATTTTGCCTGTCGGATCGGTATACCCGTCTATATCTTCTATGTGTGCATTGATGTCTCCTAGTATAATTGTCTCGCACTCTCTTCCTAACTCCTGATTGCCTTTGATATACGCTCTACCATTGCCTGGTTTTCCTCTCTGGCCTTTGCTCCCGTCCACAAGTACACGAAACAAGGATTGTCATTTGACCTCCCACCTTCCCTTTTAGCCATAAATGTTCCTTGCACTCCTGCTTGACCCTTTGCCAGTCTGTACTTTTATGAATGAATGTCCAAATATCACCCCCCTTTCTACTGCCTTCTTTTCTATTACAATATTCCCACGCGTAGTCCGGATTGTTCGGAGGTTGTTCCATGTCCCTGAGATGTGTTTCTACAAAACCGTATACCATCGGCCTCTCTTCCCTTAGCTGTTTTTCTATCTCTTTCCACTTCAGCCTGTTCCTACCACCCTGCATGATAATATACCCTATGTATGAATTGGCTCGGCGCTCGTGGCTACGTCTATTTATGCCCCGGACCCTACCTATCTTAGATATGGGTGCCACTTTGGAATCGTATCTGTCCATACCACCTGTCGAAGAGTCTGTCTGGTTGTTCTCCTCGTAACTAGCTATCCTGCACACCGAAGGGCTCGCTTGCCCCCCAAAAAAGCTACTGCGCGTCCTGCAAGTCGCCAACCCACCTCATGACCAATCCGCCCATCGAAGTCAATTCTGTCTCGTTGAAAACCACCCCCCCTATGCACCTCTCTGTTTATTTCCACCACCTCAAAGCCTTTCTCTCAACTCATCCGCCATATCTCTTGGTTTGCGTAGACAACCGCTCTTTGCAGGTTGCTATCACGTACCGGTACCTCCGGTATCGTGCATATCACTACCTGTACCTTAGGAGAAGTGTCGCGCATGTCATCGACGCCTTTCGCCAGTGTGGCTGCTAGTCCTGCTGTATCTTCATTCAAGACATCGTTTAAACCGCCTGAACTTATCACGAGGTTTTGTCTATCAGTTGATGTTTTGAGTTTTGCGCTCGCTTGCCTCATGACTGCTTCAAGCTTGCGTCCTGGGAACGCCCCAACTGCAACCCTCTTGTCACCACTTACCCTCTCTTTGATGGCTTGTGTACATCGATTTAAATTCGAATTCCCGGTGATTATCACATGCTGTGACTTTTCAGCTGGAGCGTCCTGCACCTGGGGGCTACTTGCACCTGTGACGCCGGCTGCTTTGTTCCCTCTCAGCTCCACCATTACCTCGCTTAATCTGCGCATTGTGACAGTTAAACTGGCTAAACCTGTTTTTTCCAAACTTGCTTGTTCTTCCTTCTCCACCGTTCTGGTTGCCGGTTCCCTACTGTTCTCTCTGTAGGCCGCTTCTTTGTTCAGCTTCGCTAGTGCTTCCTCGGCGGACTTCAGTCTTTCTTCCATTGCCCTCGTTTTCTCTTGCTCTGTGGCCAACGCAGTCTCGAGCTCGGCGATTCTCATGAGCAGTTCACTCTGGGCAACCATCATTTTCTCTATTTTTTCCTCGACCTCACACTGTCTACACATTGTGTCAGCCTCTTCTCCATCCGCTTCTACGCTTGGGTCCACTTTCAACCCCACTCCACATCTTGAACACCTTACAGTCTATTTAGCCATGTCTTTCTGACACCAATTGTCCCCATACTCGATAATTACTAAACTGGAGCCCTGCACTACGAAAAAAAAAAGAAAGTCTAAGCTCTACTACAAAAATTTGCGTGTCCAATGTACGCGCACCTCACCCACGGGGTGGCAAAAGAAAAAAAACAACACAAAATTTTCAAACACACACACCCGCACCAATAAATACCTGGTGACTGGCCCCCTAAAAAGCCGTACCATAAAGTAAGTGCTACGAAGATTTCAACCGCTGCCTTATAATTATAAAGACAAGCTCAAAACATGCAAAAACACTTATCTGCTCAGTCGATCCGGAGCGCTCAAAAAACACGTCCATCCACCGTGACAGCCAGAACTGAATATGTATATATATCATAGCTGGCACATTATACTTGAGCGCCATCTGGCAGTTATGTTCAAAAAAGAAAGCGTGCGTGACCACTGAGGTGAAAAGGAGTAGAATGCAAAGCGACGGCCAGGTGCCACCACCGTGCCGTTGTAGCCAAGCGTTGGAAACACCATCTTGAGCATCGAGTTGCACTGTCAGCGCAGCGCGTTAAACGCTACAGTCCTTAGAGTTACTTATGTGTGCCTATTTTAAAATAAAGGCAGACATTTAAAACATAGACTTGTTGTAGCGCCTCTGATATGCACAAAATTTCCTTTTTTAATTGACAATCGCACAACTATGAAGGCTAAACCTTGAGCAACATTGGTGGGCGCTGCGGATGGAATTAGCCGTTTAGTACCGTTTCAGGTATCATTAGAGTAAACAAACAGACAAACGGACAGACAGATAAAAAATGTTCCGTCAAAGGTCCCCAAGAAAGAATATTATCTTATAAAAACGTGACATGCTAGAGAAGGTTGAACACGTGTTGTAGCTCATGTTGCAACACGGTCTAAAAGCACCAGGTACATTCATTTTACACTTGGAAAAAAATATTGGAACACATGAATCGTGGTGCAGTCAGCGCTGCAGTCATGCATTGGCAGCAGCTTGCACGCGGGCAATCACTTCTGTACTGGAACATGGATAGTTTGAGCAAAAACCCTGGACCTTAGATGGCCTTTTTTTTTTCAAAAGTCCCTTTGTATTTTTTGCTGCGCCATTGAGCCACATCCATAAGACACACAGTCGCGTACCTTTCGCTCGCATTATTAAAAGGGAGGCCTGTTTTTTATCAGTTTGTAGTTGAAAACGTACTCACTTTTTTTCCTTTAGTTTACGGTAAATAGCGATAAGCAGCGCGCAATTGTGAAAAACACATGGTCATAATGTATCCGTTCAAATGTCACTTGTAACACCAACGCTATTGTTGGCGGAGGCTTTCATGTTCTGGGGTATCGTGGGTTGTATATATATCATAGCTGAATTTAGACACAGCGGGCAAATGTTTATGAGCGTAGCTTCCTACCACTCTCTCTACTGCCACTGCGACGGAGAGGTCGATTTGCATCTCAACAGCTTGGGGTCACGTGACTCAAAGGTACGCGTAACATAGGAAGTCATTAGAAAAGCGATCCGCTTCAACTGGCTATGCCTTATCAAGTGACCACGAGGTCAATGACTAAAAAAGGGGGGGGGGAAGGGCGTAATTGGGAAACTTTTTCATCAGAAAGAGATGGTGGGGAACGCGCCTTTTGTTGCCATCATTACGCTTCGACGCTGCGTGCCCTGTCGGAATTGAGAGCCCGGCAAAAAAAAGCCCGCGTAATAGAAGTCACTCCTTTGTGGCACTCATGAGATTGTCATGTGTCGTTGTGGGTATAGGTATGAGAGTAATGAATGTTTCAATGTTGCCGAAGGGAGTGCCAAGTTCGTTGTTTATGGGGAGGCTAGATCAACGGCTGGTCATGTAGGCGCTCTTTTGTGTGGCGCCAGACATACTTAAGAACACGTTTGCCAGAATTCGTTGATGCGGCTTTTAGCACCGTACATTTTACATCAAAGGAATCTGCGGAAGTCTACAGCTGTACAGCCGAGAGCCTTCCCGATGCCCTAGCGGTTGTCTCGTGGCGTTACACAGTAGACGCTTTTATGTTTGAAGTAACCAGTGAGCAGTCGAATACTACAGGGGTAAAAAAAAAACTTTTCTAGAATGACATATTGGCATGCGACAGCACTCTCTGGCATCATGTATACTCTTATCTAGTTATCATACTCTTAAGTAATGAACCTCGGCGGCTTTGTATATGGAAAATATTTGCCTATTTTGAAATAGTGGCAATCGGAAAGCAACGTCAGTGCAGTGCGGAGCTCTTCTTTTTCGTGTTTTAAACAATTGGGCTGACCAGTTACCTCTACTGTACTACGTTACGCATGGCAACACGCGAATCGCTAGTGAGGCAAGCACTCGCTCAGTTTCCTTGCCTACGTGATCCTGAGGTCGCGTGGCTGAATAGCTGGCGGTAAAATTTTTAATAGAGGCAAATATGCTTAAGACAAGTGGAGGCAAATATGTGATGCGATTCAAGTGCACAAGGTGGTCAAAATTACCGCAGTTCTCCACTACGGCCTTTCTAGTAATCTGCTCTTTTGGGATTTTGAACTCCGAAAACTATTATTACTTTTCGGCCAAGTTACGACGCGGTGTAAATTGATGCAACGCAGAAGAAATTGAGGTACCTGGGCGCCATGAAGTAAACTCTAACTCCAGCCGCCTAGTTAACGAAACACACAGCGTGTATGACGACCACAAGAATGTAATATAATTTGAAACAGTCCAAGTGATCCGTTTTGTAAACAAAAACGCTCCTTTATTTTTTGTGTCATGACCGCAACTCGCTTCAAAGGACGTAGCCAGTTGTAGTGCCATTCGAAGCCGATCGCTTAACCAATGACGTAATATGTGACGTTTACCTTCAGTCACGTGACCCGGAGCTGCTAAGTTGCAAATAGACTCTCCAACATGCCAACGCCTTCGATTTTTCGTCAGTGTGAGTCAAGCTGAGCCGAATAAATATTTTTATTGCGAAGAAAGAGCAGGGCTATCGCACTTTATTCCTTTTCTTTTCGAATACCATGCAATACTGAAACCACTGAAAATAGTAATTTGTATCCTTCGCTCAGAATCACTAAGCTCGCCACATTGTTTCAGACTGGCCAGGTGCCAGACACTAAAGAGAAATTTCTCAAGGTCGCCGGCGCGGCTGTGAAAGGTGAGCATTGTGACCCCTGTATCACTTCTCGTCATGCACTTAAGGTATGAAACTAAAACAATTATTTGTTATTTCCGATGCCCTTTGGTAAACCTTGAATGGAAGTGTGCGTGCAGTATACGTTTCTTATTACTTAAAGTCGAGAGCTTTACGTGCGAATATTACCGCTTTCTCAAATTTACCGTAACGCTACTAACATCCGCTGAAAATTCCATTAGGGGCTCCTCTTTCAGCCACATCTATTTATCGGATTTTAGACGTTTGTGTGAACCATTATTTGCGGACGCCTCAATAATATTAGTGAAATTGTCGTTCTTTCTAGTGCATTTGAGAGTTCTGACAGTTTTTGTGGCAACATTCCGTGCCCACAAGTTTTGCTTATGTACATTTGCGAGTGCGTTCATGTCGTTAGGCTTCTGGCTATGTCCGGTGATGTTGAGGAAAACCCGGGCCCGCCAAAAGAAGATACGGGGAAGCAATACAACGAGTTCATCTCGTTGATTAAGGGGCTGCACTCTAAGATAGACGCAAAACACGAAGAACTTATGGAATCCATTAACGAAGTTAGAGAGGCGCAAGTGTCTCTTGAACAAAAAGTGGCGGAATTAGACAACCGATTATGCGCAGTTGAGGAATGTGTCCGGGTCTCAGACAGCGAGCCGAATCGTCAACGGGTACCGGAGGTACTTTCGGTTAACAAGCGCCTTGACGAACTTCAAGATCGTTCTCGCCGAGAAAACTTGATTTTTTATGGAATAGAAGATTGCGATTCGGAAACGTGGGTGCAATCAGAAGAAAAAGTTTGCCAAATCCTCAATGAAACTCTGAAGCTAAACTTGGGAAGTAGCGATGACCGCATATCCCGCGCGCACAGTCTAGGCAGATTCGCAGTTGGCAAATCTCGACCAGTGATCGTAAAATTTGCTTCTTTTAAGTTCCGAGAAAGCATACTGCAGTCTAGAAGTAGTTTTCGCGAGTCTCATGTGTCAATCAGCGAGGATTTCTGCCGCGCAACAAGAAGCGTGCGCAAGAAGCTTTTTGAATTCGGCAGGGCGAGTGGCGAGAAGTATACCGTCAAGTACAATAAGCTTTACATCAACAAAAAGTGCTTTGTGTACTCTCCGGTGACCGACAGCGTTTGTGAGCCGCATACACATGCGCAGAACTCATCAGAAGCTTTGTCCTCCGTTACGCATGCCGACGAAGATACGCTCTTATCATAACAAAGTTCACCCCTCGGCCACTTATCGTAACTACTCAGTTTTATATTCTAACGTACGAAGTGTTCTTAACAAACGGGATGCATTATCTTCAATTTTTGATGACTGCGCCGCCGATGTTGTAGTGTTAACGGAAACCTGGCTTACCTCTGACATTGCAAGTGTAGAGCTGTTCGATTGTGAAAATAATTATACCATTTACAGATGTTATAGAGAAGAATCGCCAGGAGGTGGTGTACTTATAGCCGTAGCTGATTATAGTTTCTAGCCATGTAGTAATAGCATCACCTTTAGAATTTGTCTGTGTTTCCCTCCATGTCAACTATCAAAATGTCATAATTTGTGGCTGTTACCGCCCTCCGAGTGCGACGCCAGTGTTTTGCGAGCAACTGCATGATGCTTTGAATGATATTGTCACAAGGCACCCGCATACACCTGTTTTTATTCTAGGCAATTTTAACTACCCGAAAATAAACTGGTCACTTTCTTCCTGTTCATTAAGCTCACTTTCAGCCGACAGTTTACATTTCGTGGAACTGTGCGAAGACTTTAACCTTACCCAACTCGTAACGCAACCAACAAGAATGGGTCCCACTTCTACAAATGTTCTTGATCTGATTCTCACCACTGTACCAGACCTTGCCCATTCTATTTCATATATCCCAGGCATAAGTGACCATTGTTTCGTGCACTCCAATCTAACAGGTTCTTAAAGGCGTCGGTCAAACAATCGGAAAACAATAAGAGACTACTCACGCGGCGATTATGACTCAATCAACAGTGAACTCGAATCGAATTTTGAGAGCTTTGCTAATGGCTTCTTTGATCGCAGCGTTCAACAAAACTGGAACTTGTTCAAAATGAAAGTTGAATCTTTAATCACGCGATATATTCCCACATACGTTATCAAGGGTCGCCAACGCCCCCCTTGGTTCTCAACTAACTTAAAAAAATTGCGGAATAAAGAGAAACGGTTGTTCCGTCAGGCAAAGCAGAATAATTCGTTAGCCCGTTGGCACGTTTACAAATCTGTCCTTTCCGAATACAGAGCAGCTATCAAGGAAGCCAAGCGCGTTTTTTTTAATAATACCCTTCCTTCAATTCTTGTAACCAACCCTTCTAAGTTTTGGAAAACTGTTAAACCTAGGGAAAAGAAAAACATTTCGCTTACGAACTCAGACGGGCAGCCAGTTCGCTGTGAAGAGTGTTGCATTGCATTAAATGATTTTTTTGTTACTTCTTTTTGAAGTTGTTCTGCTTCTGCGTTGCCACAAATGCCTAGTTGCGATTTTTTACCCATGTATCTTGTTACCGTTGATGCCGTTGGAGTGCAAAATTTAATTCACAAGCTTAAGTTATCCTCTTCTTGTGGCGTAGATGAAATCAACTCAAAGTTTCTAAAAAACTCTGCATTGTATTCATCAATTTACTTGTCCCCAATCTTTTCGCAATCTATTCAGACCTCCACTTTGCCGCTTGACTGGAAAGTGGGGAAGGTGGTCCCTCTGCACAAATCTGGTAACACACAGTGTCCTCTCAATTACAGACCAATTTCCCTAACCAGTCTTCCTTGTAAAATGTTAGAACATATAATTTACTCCAACCTTGTCTCATTCCTAGAATCAAACTCTTTTTTTTACTCCCTACCAGCACGGATTCCGAAAAAGTTACTCATGTGAAACCCAACTTCTTTATTTTACTAATGACATAGCATCGGCTTTAGATCGCGGCTCACTTGTGCATTGCATTTTTCTTGACTTTCAAAAAGCTTTCGATAAAGTACCTCACCAAGTACTCCTCCT
Source organism: Rhipicephalus annulatus (assembly GCA_013436015.1). Lineage (NCBI taxonomy): Eukaryota > Metazoa > Arthropoda > Arachnida > Ixodida > Ixodidae > Rhipicephalus > Rhipicephalus annulatus. The sequence goes on along the minus strand of WOVY01000325.1, from coordinate 21,684 downwards.
GAAAATTAGTGCCTTAAACATTGACCCGAACATTCTTAAATGGATTGAATGCTTTCTGATTAATCGCACTCAGTTTGTAACAACTAATGACTATAACTCACCTCTTTCTAAAGTAACATCCGGCGTACCCCAAGGTTCCATATTAGGCACTTTACTTTTCTTTATATATATTAATGATGTCCCCGACAGCATTAACACCGCTATAAGGTTATTTGCAGATGATTGTGTAATTTACCGCGAAATAAACAATGAATCTTATAACCAATTTCTACAGTCAGACCTTGACACTGTCTCAACCTGGTGCAATCAATGGCTTATGACTCTCAACTCTAACAAATCTAAATGCATGTCAATAACCCGGCGATCCATTTCTCCCCCCTGTACCTACAGAATTAACGCCGTTCCCCTCCAGCATGTCTCTTCATATAAGTACCTCGGCGTTTACATTACCAACAATCTATCTTGGCACACGCATGTTACCTACATCTGTAATAACGCTAACCGAACGTTAGGATACTTACGCCGCAACTTTTCTCGCGCTCCGCTGTCCCTCAAAATTCTATTATACCGATCACTAATTCGCCAAAAGCTTGAGTACGCGTCCGCTATATGGGATCCCGTGCAGCAAAATTTAATCAACGCGTTAGAATCTGTTCAGAACCGCTCAGTTCGGTTCATTTGTTCTAATTATTCCCGTACTGCTAGCATATCAGAAATGAAATCTAACCTTCACCTGCCCAATTTAACTGTCCGGAGGAAACTGGCGCGACTGCATTTTTTTCATAAGATATTTTCTCACAATCCATCAATCAAGCGAGACCTCATTTCACAACCGTCAAACCACTCATCGCGCATTGATCACCAGCATAAGGTTGCCATTCCGTTTTGCCGCACCAAATTCTTTTCAGCAGCCTTCTTACCGAAAACAGCCGCCGATTGTAACCACCTTCCCTCTTCCGTTGTAACATTAACAGACCCTTTGTTATTCAAGACTGCAATTTCTCAGCAATGCTTGTAACTATACGCAGTTTCCTTTATCTATCTTTGTCTTGTATGTGCTTGAATTCTTACTTATACATTTTTAGTTGACTTATGTTGCCTTCCTGATTTGCGCATCTGACACTTGTTTCTTTATTTTGTCTTTTTTTTCTTGTGTGTTATAAATGTTGTACCCACCCCCTCTGTAATGCCCTACGGGCCCTGAGGGCATTCTAATAAATAAATAAATAAATAAATAAATAAATAAATAAATAAACATTACTTTAGGCGGTCCTCACCATAGCCGGCACGCGTTTGCTTTAAAGGGACCGCCACCCAACGCACTGAACGCCATGCTTATCAGAAAATAAGCACTCATGAAATCAGTCGCATAGTGAGTGACCCCTGGAACTTTTTTTCATTTTTTTATTTTCGCGCTTCTTTCCCTCCCATTTTTTCGCGCAAATTGATATAGGTTTGAACGCGAAGAGCGTATGCCCTTATTCCTGACAAATGCCAGACCCTAGCCGAAACAACTACTCTCGATATATATATATATATATATATATATATATATATATATATTATATATATATATATATATATAGTCGCGAGAGGAAACGATAGACAGGGACACGAAGTGGATGACTGTTTACTAAGCCACAGCAGCCATTCACTTCTTCGCTCTTCTCTTCTACCACTAACCCAGCGTGGCGTTACCCTCTCCCTCCCCCAAAAAATGAAGAGGAAGCATCGCAAGAATGCCGTGGCCCCGGAAAACAACGAGAGGTAATAAAAAAAATGTCTGTGTTCATTGAGAAGAAAAAAAAGATGGGAAAAAGCAGCGAGAAAGAAATGTACAATTGTCATGAAGCCAAGTGCCACATCACAAAGTTTTTGACTTGAAGTCAACGGGAATACTAATGCTCCATCCTGAAGGCGTGAACAACATCCTAGAACGTGGTCTACGAGAATGGTGCGATGTGTCTGCTGGTACAACTTCGTATGTAACTTCCCTGATGCGATGAAGAACTCGGTAGGGTCCGAAGTACCGACATAACAAATTTTTCGAGCGTCCACGTTGACGTTTAGGAGTCCAAACACGGACTAGGCCACCGGGTTTGTATATTACTGCTCTGTGGTGGATGTTGTACCGTCAAGCATCTTCATTTTGCTGCGATAAAATGCGAAAGTGCCCCAGCTGCCGGGCGTATTCGGCACGCTGAACATATACATCTGCGTCTGGGGTAAACATGTCCGGCAAAGTTGCTTGCAGCATGGTGTCAAGCATTGTGTTGACGTCGCGGCCGCAAACCAGACAAAAAGGAGCATAGCCGGTGGTTTTCTGCAGAGCCGCATTGAAGGCAAATGCTATATACGGCATTATTTCGTCCCAATTCTTCTGATTCTTGGAGACATACATCGAAAGCATATCTGCAATCGCTCTGTTAAGGCGTTCGATTAACCGTTAGTCTGCGGGTGGTACACAGTTGCTGTTCGGTGCGTCGTGCCGCTCAGCAACAGGGTCTCTCGAAGCAACTGTGCCGTAAAGGCAGTACCACGATCTGTGATGACGACAGCTGGAGCACCATGGTGGAGAACGATGTTATTGATGAATTAGCCACAGCAGAAGCAGTTGCTCACTGGGCGGCTTGTGTTTCGTATATCTGGTCAAGTAGTCGGTGGCAACCACAATTCAGCGGTTACCAGCCGTAGACTTCAGAAATGGGCCGAATAACTCCATCCCGACCTTTTCAAAAGGTACGTGAAGGGGCCGCAAAGGCTGAAGCAGGGCGGCTAGTTTCGTCGTTGGATTTTTTGCGGTGCTGGCAGGCTGTGCAAGTCCAGACGTACTGCCGGATGGTTTTCGTAAGTTTCCGACAGTAGTATTTGTCCTTGATCCGCGCCAGAGTACGGGCGAAGCCAAGATGCCCTGGCGATGGCTCGTCGGGACAAGCACGCAAAATATCATCACGGCGAGCAGCAGGAACGACGAGCAGGTAAACAGTTTTCGTTGGATGAAAGTTGCACTTGTAGATGATGTCTTGGCGTATACAAAAAGATGACAAATCACGCGCAAACTGACGTGGTGGTTGCGAGCGACGTCCCTCCATGCATTCGATCAGTGGTTGCAGTTCTGAGTCTTTGCGTTGCTGCTCAGCCGCGTTTAACGATGAGAGAAAAGCAAAGCTGCTGAAGTCATCATCCTTGTCTTCTGCTGCGATCTCGACGGATGCGTGGGAAAACAGTCAGCGTCGGTGTGTTTGTGGCCAGATTTATGGACCATTGTTATAAAGAAATCCTGTTCCATCTCGCTCCGTCTGGCGAGATGGAGCGAGATGGAGCGAAATGAAGGCTCCATCCCTTGAGATGGCTGGAAGGATCTTTCAGATTCGCTAGCCAGCAGAGAGAGTGGCGGTCACTAATGATTTGGAAGAGGCGTCTGTACAAGTAGGGCCTGAATTTTGTAATGGCCCATACAACCGCTAGACATTCTTTTTTAGTTGTGGAGTAGTTCTTCTCCGCAGATGACAACGTGCGGCTAGCGTAGGCGATGACGCGTTTCACGCCATCTTGATATTGTACGAGAGTAGCTCCGAGGCCAAGGTTACTAGCGTCAGTGCGGACTTCTGTGTCTGCTTCAGTGTCGAAGTGACCAAGGATCGGCGGCGTTTGTAGGCGTTGTTGAAGGTCGGTGAAAGCGTCCGATTGTTTGGGACCCCAGACAAAGGCGACGTCGTCCTTGACGAGTTGTTGTAGAGGGTCGGCGATGTTCGAAAAAATTGGTACGAAGTGGCGGTAATAAGCACAAAGGCCAGAAAGTGGCGTAGATCATAATTTGTTCTCGGTATCGGGAACAAAGCAACTGCCTTAGCCTTTTCAGGGTCGGGGCGAACACCACTGCTGCTGACAATGTGGCAAAGAAATTTGAGTTCATCGTATCAAAATAACACCTTTCCGGTTTCAAAGAGAGGCCAGCAGTGCTGATTGCAAGAAGAACCACCTCAAGCCACTCAATGTGCAGATCAAAAGTAGTAGAAAAAACGACTACGTCATCTAAATACACCAAACAAGAGTGCCGCTTCAGGTCACATAAAACTGTATCCAACATTCGTTGGAATGTGGCTGGAGTGGAGCACAGGCCAAAAAGTAGATTTTATATTCATAGATACCGTCAGGTGTAATAAACGCTATTTTTTTGTCCCACTTATCTACTTCAATCTGCCAAAATTCGCTACGGAGATCCATGAATGAGAAGTAAGGGGTGTGTCGCAGGCGATCCAAGGAGTCATCAATACGAGGAAGAGGATATACGTCTTTTCCGTTATCTTCTTCAGTTTGCGGTAGTCGACGCAGAATTGTAGTGAACCATCTTTCTTTTTAACCAGAACAACTGGTGACGCCTAAGGATTAGTCGATGGTTGAATTACGTCATCGTCGAGCATTTGTTTCACTTGATGACGGATGGAATCCTGCTCCATCTTCGACACGCGGTAAGCATGTTGGCGCCCTGGTTGGACGTTGGCTCAGTGATAATCCTGTGCTTTATTTTTATTTATTTATTTATTTATTTATTTCACAATACTGCAGGCCACCATGGCCCAGGCAGGAGTGGGTTTACAAAATCAAGGAGAACAGTACAGAAATAATCGATTAACAATACTAACACCACATGTCATGAAAGTAATTTTTAAACAAAGAAAGGAAAAAAAAAACAGCACCAATACAATACAACACTCTCACAATAAGTCTCAGCGATTCAATGTTCAACATGACAGATGCCGTTCAAGGGCTTCATCAAAATTGTCTGCCTCGCAAATAAACTCGGGCAGACCATTCCAATCCGAAACACTGCGGGGAAAAAAAACTCTGCTTGAATGCCTCTGTTTTGGCAAAAATGTGTTGAAGGGTGTGTTTGTGAGTGTTGCGCGTAGTTCTGGCTGTAGTGGCTGTCAAATATGAGGGTGCAGACATACTAAGCTTACCGTTTAAAATATTACGCAAGAACTTAAGTCGACTGATTTTTCGGCGGACAGCTAGCGGGGGGATATTGTGAGCTTTCATGAGTTGAGTTGGGGAATCTAGCCTTTTGTATTTATTAAATATAAATCTGATGGCTTTCTTTTGTAGCGCTTCTAAGCTGTGTATATCCTTTTTTGTGTACGGGTCCCATACCACGGATGCATACTCCAATTTAGGTCTGATAATAGCATTATACGCTTGGAGTTTAACATTCACAGTAGCCTTTGTGAGCTTCCTTTTTAAAAAACACAGTTTCCGAAAAGCAGAAGTGCAAATTGACGAAATGTGTGCCCGCCACGTCATGTCACTTGAAATGGTGATCCCCAAATACTTATATTGCGTTACTGATTGAACGGGAGAACCATGAATACTGTAGGTAAATACACTTGGGTTTGTTTTTCGCGTTATATTCATGAGCACTGTTTTATCAACATTTAATTCCATGTCCCACGTTGTGCACCAATATTCGATGTCGCGAAGAGTTTGCTGTAAAAGGTTATGGTCTTCAGAGCAGGTTATTTCTTTAAATACAACACAGTCATCTGCGAAAAGTTTGATAGACACTGATTCAGGAATTTTTTGCACTATGTCATTTACATATATAAGAAATAATAGTGGCCCCAATACACTTCCCTGCGGCACACCAGAAGTAACATTGAGCATCCTAGATACACTGGATTTAACTTCAACGAACTGCTTTCTGTCGGTTAAATAAGATTCAACCCATTTAATAAGATAAAGCGGCAATCCTATATTATGTAATTTCAGAAGTAATTTACTATGCGGAACCCTATCAAACGCCTTAGAGAAATCAAGTAGTAGTATATCAGTCTGCCCCGATCGATCCAATACTGCGATAAGTTCGTGGATAGTTGTTACTAATTGCGTTGTCGTGGACAATCCCTTCCGGAATCCATGTTGGCAGGGAGACAAGACGTTATTTTCTGTTAAAAAGCATTGAATATTGTGCGCCACTATGTGCTCCAGTAGCTTGCAACTCACTGAAGTTAAAGAGATTGGCCTGTAATTAGAAACTATTGATTTATCTCCTTTCTTATGGATGGGCATAACACGAGCAATCTTCCAGTCATGCGGAACTTCACAACTGCGCAATGATCTGTTAAATAACTCTGCCAAAAAATCGCTTATTTGTACAGAATAGCGCTTTAAAAAGGTATTTGGAATTTGATCTGGTCCTATACTTTTTTTAGTGCTCAGTTTTCTTAGCAAAATCAAAACACCTTCGCTTGTGACAATAGGAATGTCCACATCTTTAAGAATAGTTGCTGGTAAGGGCACATTAGCGCTTGAAGGTGTGAAGACGCTGTGAAAGTATGTATTAAAAGCCTGCGATATTAAAAAGCCGTCAGTTTCGTATTTATCGTTAAGCTTAATTTTATTCACTGGTTCGTTGGTTTGGGCAAGATATCTCCAGAATTTAGCCGGATCTTCTGTAATGAATGAAGGCAAAGTGACTTCATAGTAATGTGTCTTAGCGTCGTTTAGTTTAGTTGCCAAATTTATTTTCAAAGCATCGATGGTCTCGAGAGCTACGTCGCTTTTACTTTTTCTAAGTCGTTTGATCTTGCGTTTAATGTGGATCATCTCCCGAGTTATCCATGGATGTTTACGATTTTTGCGTACCTTACGGATTGGGACAAACTGTTGGATGGAGAACGAGACCGAACTTTTAAATCGCGTCCACAACACATGCACATCATCATTCGGGCTGAAGCTTAGTGCACTCTCCAAGTAATCTGTGATTGATGTATCATCAGCACGGTCAAAGTCTTTGACGCTCACTCTATTTGTACGCGAATGCACTACAGAACATTGATAAGGCCAGGAAAAAAACAATAAGCTGTGGTCTGACACTCCATTTTCAATATTAACAACACCATTTAAAAAGATATCGCTTACAAAAAATAAGTCCAATACAGCACTGTTTCGCGTAGGTTCACAGATAATTTGTTCAAGGTTCAAAGTTAACATTGTGTCTAAGATAATATCACTCGATTTAGATTGCCCGTAAGCTAAATTGTTCCATTTCATAGCTGGAAGGTTGAAGTCACCTGTAATGATGATGTGTCGCATGCGGTTCAAAAGAAGATGGTCGTAAAGTTTTTCAAGAAAAGAATCTGGTGCTTCCGGGGCTTTATAAACAGCACAAAGCATAAAGGTTAAACCGTTTATAGTGACGTTTAGGAACAGGCTTTCATGGTCGGCAATCTATTAGAGGGGTCTGCCGCGCTTTCGACGTAGTGGCAAAACAGTCATTAAAGGATGAGAGGAGACTGAGGAGCATTGCCCTCTTGGTTTCTTCTAACTGGCGAATGACGTTGAGGCGACTAGTCACGTGAGTATCGCAGCTGTTCTCAGTCGAGATCGTCGTAATCAAATGGAAGGCGTCCAAATTATCCAACGCATCTAAGTAAGCTATGGTTGTGCGTTTCGCAAAATGCCTGTATTCACCCCTTAATTTCGTAACGAAAAGCGTAGTCTGGCAATTTCGGAGTTGTACGAGACATCGAGCAATGGCGACTTCCCAATCAAGCAATGATGTCAAGTTACCTTCGGCGATGCCCGCAAATGACTGCTCCCGTGGACACTCAACAAGCACGAGGATCCTACTGCGAGGTGGTAACTAGACGCAACCATTAACTACGCGTTAGGCGACACCACGATGTTCGTTCTCGATGTCAGAATCTGGTGAAACACAGTTAGCAAAACTGACGAACAAATCTCGCAGATTAATTATCGCTCCACACACTTGCAGAAAATCGATGCCCAAAATGACCGGCCGAGAACAATTGGGCAGTACAAGAAATGACGCTACAAAAGTCGACGCACAAATTTCAAGCCTGGCGGTGCACCTTCCTATAGGGGATACGAGGTGTCCTCCAGCGGTGATTAGTTGAGGGCCGTCCCACGAGGTCAGCACCTTGTGTAGACGGGTTGCCATTGAAGCACTCATCACCAAGTAATCAGCTCCCGTGTCGACAAGCACAGTCACCGGATAACAGTCGACGGAAACGGTAATGGTAGCGGACGTTCTGTGAGCGGTTTCCGAAACAGGCTTTAACGGTACGTCATAAGGCAGCGGCAGAAGGTATTTGTCGGTTTGCGTGACAGCGGCCTCACCTCCAGAGGTCGCCGTTTTCAGTTTCCCTGGCGTGGGCTTGCGTCTTTGACACCAGGGGACCCAAAGACGGGTCAGGAGCGGTGCGTTGATGTGGACAGACGGGGTGATGGTGACCGCGACTGTCGTCACGGCGGGACAGGAGCGTGATGGCTACCTTCCAAGTAGTTCGCAATTTCTGGCGGGTGCTCACATTAGCGTGAACAACGGGCATCTGGGTGGAATCCGCGTAGGCCTATTCGTCGGTAGTAAACAGTCGCGGTACATGTGTACAACTTCTCTACAATGGTAGCACAAGACACGATTGTCGGATGCACGCCAGACGGTAGACTTCCGTGGGCCAGGACGAAAATCGGCCTGAGAAGGTGGGTGATAGGCTGGACTTGGAAAGCGTCTGGTGGTCCCAGGAGGTGGATGAGCGAAATGTGCCGTCGACGGCATAGAACGCGTAGGGCATCCGCGTAGGAAATCGTGAGAGGTTTCGACTTGCAATGCTAATGAGAAATGAACAAACTGCCTGATTTCGCTACGAGCGACGTCCGAAAGAGAAGCGCTACCATGAGGAGACGCTGCATAGGATTTCCGAAGTTTTTCGTGTACAACCTGCCGTATGAGTTCGGTGAGGATCTCCCTGTTATCACCTCCTGGTACAAGCGAGCCCGCAGCGGACATGGCCGTCTGACGCTCATATTGCGAGAATTGCTGCTGAAGCATGCGCTGCATAACTGTTGCCTCACGTATGAACTCTGACACAGTCGTAGCAGGGTTGCGCACAAGGCCCGCGAAAAGTTGCTCTTTTAAGCCTCGCATTAGCAGGCGCACCTTCTTGTCTTCTAGCATGTGGGGGTCCGCACGTCGAAATAATCGCGACATCTCTTCGACAAACATGGCGACGCTCTCGTTCGGCATTTGAAGGCGCGAAGAAAGTGCCTGCTCTGCTCTCTCTTTCTAAACGAGGTTACTGAACGCCTCGCGAAGCTGCCGATGTAATTCCTGCCAACTGGTAAATGAAGTTTTGTGGTTCTCTTACCACACTCTTGCCGCGTCTAAGAGGGATATGTACACGTTCTTCAACTTACGACGATTGTCTCAGTCGTTGATGACAGCAACTCGGTCGAAATGGTCAAGCCAGTCTTCGACATCCTCACCTGCATCGCCGTGGAATGGGTTGGGTGTGCGAGGTGCGTTGATGACACAGGGCACGCTAGCGAATGGGTCATGCAAGGTTTGGGTTGCAGATGTGGCAAACATTGTCCTCCCAGAACTTGCCATGGGGCCGTACTGGGGCGGTAGTCCTTGAAGGCGGCGGCTGCTTCGATGGATATCAGCAGACTGTAGTGCACTGGCGGTGCTTGCTTCTGGTTCAGCAACAGCCGGCATAGGACGTTGCAGTGCAGTACCCAGCACATCCACCAGTCTGTCGTGAGAGGAAACGATAGACAGGGACTCGAAGTGGACGACTGTTTACTAAGCCACAGCAGCCATTCACTTCTTCGCTCTCCTCTTCTACTACTAACCCAGCGTGCCAATATATATATATATATATATATATATATATATATATATATATATATATATATAATGTGATTCATCGTACAATTCATTGCAGTTTTTTTTTCACTCTTTAAGGACAGAGGTGGGTAATGCTATCAGTCTATTATCCTATGTGCGTAACTATCTTTCGAGACTTCTTTTTTCAAGGTGAGAAGAGCAAAAAAATGGAAAAATTGCATGTGGTCAATCACACCAGACAAAATCACTATAAAAGCTTGTAAAACAAATATCAATCAATGTGGCGGATTGTTTAGTGACCCTTGTGTGTTGCTCAGCGATGAACTTAGTAGTATATATATATATATATATATATATATATATATATATATATATATATGCAAAGAAGTGTGTACCTAAGGGCTCGTTTTTCCGTGTTTCTACACAATATTAAGGAGATCTAACAGACAATAATGCCAAGAAAAGTATAGGGGATGATATTAGACCAATTTGTAATGCACATATGAAAAAAGTGGGTGAAAAATAACTTGCCTTAAGCAGGACCCGAACCTGCAACCTTCGAATGACGCGTTCGATGCTCTACCACTGAGCTACCACGACAGCTATCATCCAGCCACTTTATAGGGTTTATATGTGAATTAAACGTTGGAGTTTAATTTCTCTCTCTCTCTCTATATATATATATATATAGAGAGAGAGAGAGAAAGAGAGAGAGAGGGAAAGCGTGAACAGAACATACGCGTGTGATTTGATCAATCAGAAGCAGCATCGCTTTTCACGATAGCGACACCGATGGCTTACATACGCAATTGCTAACGTGCTTTGCCATGTGCTATGCCTCTGCAGTATGACGTGTACGTTGATTGTATTGGTGCCAGATTATCCAGGTTTATGCAACTGAGTGTGTGCACCCGCATGCACGACTACGTCTGGAAATATGAGATTATGCCCCACCCTGCAGTGAATTGTACTGCTAAGGTACTCTGCTGTTGACATGTCTGGCAGTTAAACGCCGGTGATCCGAAACAAAAAGTTATTCTCGTTGATCGACGGCAAGCTTGTGTTTGACCTACAATTTCTGTGTATATATATATATTTTAAATAACATACTTAACGTGTTGGATGAGTGCTTCTACCACCTTCTTTATTCGTATTTTATTCTTTTGTGCCCTACCAAAACATTTATGGGCTCCAACTCGTCTGCCTTTCAGTACTTATGTAGTTTTTTTTATTTTTAGATGCTAAGGCTGCTCTGAAAAGTTTGGGGATGACCTGGCTGACAAGGACAACCTGTTCTACATCGAGCTGTTTGAATACCCGGAAGTTCTTAATGCGAAAATCAATGATAAATATGGAAGACATTACAGGTATGGCTGTTTTTTTTTCTCATTTTATATTTAGGCGAAAATGCTTGACGCCTGTCTGCTTGATTCTACATAAGTGCACGTTAAAGAAACCCAAATCGTCGAAATTTTTGGAGCCCTCCAATATGGTATCACTTATAATTTTAAAGTTGTTTTAAGATGTTTAACCCCAAACATTATTATTATTATTATTATATTATTACTATTATTATTATTATTATTATTATTATTATTATATTATGTTGTTGTTGTTGATGTTGTCGTGGCTGTTGTTGCTTGTGGTGTTAATATTTTCTGCACACGAACCTGAGAAAGAGTGGGGTGGAATGCTATAAAAATGAGGATATTGAGCACTTTGGATGACATTGTGAGACGGCGCCATGTGCGCGCGCACAGAAAAACTGAGTTAAGGAAATGAAAAGAACGCGAGTTTAAGTTACGAGGCCCAGCGGAAGATGCAACATTTTTTTGAAAATGTCATTTTTTGTCAATTTCTAAGCATGCAGCTCCTTTCAAATGATGCAAGCAGAGTATCAGACCAGCAACCATCTGCAAAACTGCAACAGAAAGTGTCAGTTTTTAGTACAATAACATCAGCTTCATATCTAACGATTCCTTAGTTTTTAACAATTAAATGAAATGGCAACCCTGAATGAAGCTCTCCTTTCATTCAGAAGCCTTTGTCATTGATCTTTAAAGTCATAAACGTATCCCCAGGTTTATCCCAGAAGTCGTAACTATGTTATTTATGCCTAATGGTATGTATACGAGCCCACCAATCATCAAATTGTTTCATGTAACATGCTGTGAGCCATTTTTATATTTGCAATATAGGCAGGCTTTACATCTTGAAGCGACTCGGCATCGAGGCTTGCATCTACGTTGCAAAAGATCACCTCCAAATGATCATTGCCACATCGTGAAAGTATTCCCTAACATGGTTTATGCAGCTATGCAAGCTTAAAAAATAAAGTGGAGGTGGCACTCATGCTAATGTAGACAAAATGATTTTGAAATATGAATCAGCTACAAATATGAATGATAATACCACTTCTGCTTCCTGTGTATGGGCGCGGAAACTGTTTGAACGCTCTTACAGCGAACGATGGTTCGGGATCACAAGTGTCGTTTTTGCATGCCGCCGCTGTTCGCCGCCGTCGCCGTCGTTGGTATTCGTTAACGCCATCGTGTAAAAAAAACTGTGAAAAAAAAACCAGGGACACGATGTAGTTCCGACCTGAGTCACCTGCGTGCCAGCGCAGTATTCCGCCACCGAGTCATGCCGGTGCTCGAAACTCCGTTGCAAACAAAGCTTAGGGAGTCTTCATGCCGGGAAAGTAATCTCAATCTTATGAACCAGGCGTCAGGCAGGGAGAAATGTTGAGCTAGAGAATCATCAAATGCTCTTACCCACTACAAAATGTCATGCATAATTCTTCATCGTCGTCAGCCACAGCCTGAAAACATTACAGAAAATTACATGCATGTAGGGGGTACCACACTTCTTTGAAAAAATGACAAGAATGGCATTTTGTTGCCTACTAACTACACAAAAATTTAGATGAACTATGACGTGGTGTCTACATTGCAAGTATGTTTGTAGCAGTAATCCAAAGAGTGTTTAAACAAGACTTTTAGAGAGCACTCTTCCATCTTTCGCTGTGACTTTCCTGCGTGCTCCGCGCAGGCTTGACACTGTTTTGTAGTCTTCTAGGTACCAAATTCTTTTTTGTCCTTCCGCACGTGAACAGATTTTCTTTTTTTCATAATAACGATTCTTTTAATAAAACTAGACGCAGTTTTTTACCGCATTAGCAGGCGTGGAATGGACTTCATGAAGTAAAAGCGTGCCACAAGATTTACTATTTGTGCCTGTTATACGAGACCTGTAAAATTATTGCGTAAGGCTTTATTTTTTTATTATGTTCGTAATATTTATGGGATCAACTTCGTTTTGGGTATTTGTACTGCCTGAAGCATTTAGCTGCTACAATAAATTGGTTGCTTATTGAGTAGAATAGGAAGTATGTACATTGATTTGGTGCATGAGGAAGCTCTGTTAGTAGGATTTTTCATTCGTGGCTTGACGGCATGGCGAAGAACTATAAGGAGTCTTAGAGGTGAAGCTATTCGTATACGTTAACGCCAAGTTCTATTACTCACTCAGCAGGTGGCAATAGTGTGAGTGACGTCATGAAGACGTAACTCGAGTGTCACTGGCATTATAAAAAGCAAAGGCTCTTGGTGCGCTTCCTGTTTTGCAACGAGTCACCGAATGGAGGAGGTGGCTGTAGACGAGGTTGTGATGCGGAGGACGCACAGGGTGGAAGCGCATGCTGTACGTCGTCGATTACGTAAACAAGGCTGATCGCGTCATGTACAACCTACACAAGGCCATGATGCAAGTTCCAGAGGGAAAGCCAGAAACGGAATACTCGGCCGGTGTACGCTCTCTGCGAATGACCATGTTCAAGAGGGCTGAAATGTCGGCGCTGGTTTATGTTGGGTCAGGAAATGTCGGAAAAGAGCCGTGAGGTTGTCTACATATCCTTTTGTTACCCAGAGAAACAAGCCCGCATATGCAGGACGAAGGAAGAATTGGCAGAAGTTGGTGCCTCATCCACCGACGTGTCGAAGCACAACATCGTGCAGAGGTACGAGTGCACGCCACCTGAAATGCGGACTTTGCGAGCAAGTACATACTCGGATACGGTCTTCGCGAGCACTGTGTTAGCATTTGCTATTGTCATCATAGTGCCACAGATAGACCTCAGGAATACATAATAGAACATATCCTCCTTTACGCACCCTTCAGGACGAGACCATCAACATTTTATCACAACAATTACCTTGAAATAAACGACGCTAACAAGGGCCTCATTGCTACCAAACATTGCGAATACAACATCGGTAACCTAGATGACATTGTGGGTTGCCGATGTTGTATTCGCAGCGTTTGATAGCAATGAGGCCCTTTCTGGCCTCGTATATTTTAAGGTATTTGTTATGATAAAGTGTCGATGGTCGCGTTCCCGAAGGGTACGTAAAGGAGGATATGTTCTATCATGTAATTCTGAGGTCAATATTCGGCACTATTATGACGATAGCGAATGCTAACAAAGTGCTCGCGAAGACCGTATCCGCATTTTGCTTCCTCGCAAAGTCCGCATTTCGGGTGGCGTGCACTCGTACCTCTGCACGATGTTGTGCTTCAAGACGTCGGTGAACAAGACGCCAACTTCTGCCAATTCCTCGTTGGTCCTGCGTGCGCGGACTTGTTCCTCTGTGTAATGCATGAATATGTAGACGACCTCACGGCTTTTTTCTGACATTTTCTCACACCAGAAAAATCAGCGCCGATAATTCAACCCCCTTGAACGTGGTTAGTCCCAGAGAGCATATGACGACAGAGTATGGAGCACAGGATACAGTAACAAGGAGAAGAAGGTCCCGCCGAAGCCATCATTCGCGCCACATATGCGACGTAGTTGCCGTTCTAGTCGACGATGAAGACGCTAACATTTTGCCCAATGAAGAGGTGGTGCGTGCCATCAAAGGCGCTAGTTCCGGTGCCACAGTGCGCAAAAGGCAAGACGTGATGGATAGTGAGAGATATGTGAGGCTCATGTGCATGACAAATGTAGAACAGTATGAGTTGCTCCGATAAAGCATCCACAGACAAACGATGGCCGGAGCACCTCTGTTACGCGTCTTCTACAAGAAACCTGTGGGATGCGGTAAGACTTTTCTCCTAAAGCTCGTCTCGAACGTTTACAACCGCTATAACGATAACGCAGCTTCGTACAGTGTATTCTTTGTTTTCGTGAGCACGGGAATGGTGGCCGTGGATGTAGCGGGAACCACCGTGCATTCTGCCTTTAAGCTCAGTTGTAACAAGGCGAATTTCAGATTGCGCGACAGCGAACTCAATACCTTTCTAGCTGCTTTCCGTTACGTCGAGTGCGTTATTGCGACCAAAGTTAGCTTGATGTCGTCCGTTACCCTCAATTACATCAAGTTTTCTCTCAAGCGAATCACCCAAAAGCTAGACGAGCCCTTTGTAGGCCTCCACGTCATCATGCGTAATGATTTGCGCCAGTCGCCACCAGGCCACGCGAGAGAGGTGTACCAGGGGTGCCGAGAAGTAGGTTGCCTCTTCGGGACTGTAATCAAATAGCAATGCCTCGTTTACTTTGCGCTAGATCAAGTCGCCAAACAATGCGATACCTCCGTGTCGGTTCTCCGTTGAAAGATCGGAGACGGATGAGTGCTTCTGAACGACGATGTCCGACTACTCGAAAACCAGTTCATCACCACAGAAAGAGCTTTAGTTTGTGCGCTTTCAGCGATTAAAATATTCTACTCAGATAACAAGGTCAATAAGCTCAATTATTTTGGTGCACAGCCAGCGGGAAAGCAATTTCCCTACTGAAACGTTCCGTATGAAATCTTACGGAAAATATATGGACTCCGTAACATTTCCTTATGCTACATACGGAAAACATAAGGAGTTTTATGGAAATATACGGAAGTTGTATGGCATTTACGGAAAGCTTCTTATGGAGTATACGGAAGGATAAGGAAATTGTATGGCGTATACGGAACGCTTTTTATGGAGTGTACGGAAAGATAAGGAAACTTATGGAGCATACGGAGAGTTCATTATGGAAGATATGGAAGGATAAGGAAATTGTATGGAGTGTACAGAAGCTTTCATAAGGAAAATGCAGAATGTAAGGTCTTACGGAAATGTGCAATAGTGTATGAAAGGCATGTGGATTGTTGCAAAAATGTGGAAACTGTACAGTTGTTGTCACATTTTCAGCAGGAAATCCGAGCTCTATAAAGTTTTAAATGAATTCACAGTGACATATATAGTACAAAAGAATAACGCAGGCTAGTCTGTGTTGTCAGTCACCGCTGTTCGCCCTTTTCCAGAATGAATACAACTTCTGCAGATGACCAGGTGCTAAAGTCTGTCAAACGGAAAATGTGTCATTCACAAGGAATGACAATAACTGTCAATTTACTTGCATGCTGTCACACGAAAACAAATCAAGCAAAAAAGCATAACTTCAAGGGCTTGTTTTTTGGTAGAAACAATAATAATGAGAACTAAATTCAATGTGAAAGAACTTGTCAATATTAATGAAACTGTTCTCATTAACATTGGCAAAGAGAAATGTCATTTTAAAATATCGACCATGAGCTTAGCTCTCCTGAGCACCGACAAAAGAACTGAAAATCTATGAAAACTAATTGCATGTAGCCTAAAAATAATTTTTATTGATAGTATGTGCTCCTACACTATAAATACAGCTATACACAACTTGCCACAGCTTCACGACAGAACGAGGTAGGGGCAGAGGGAGTGGTCAGAAAAATAATTAAGTATGAGAGCACAACTGATATGTACGGACATATAATGGTGCTTATCATTGATGCTCGGATGGTCGTGTATAGAGCTGGTTTGTTTTGAGATTTTCAAAAGCATTGTTTCAGACCACCATGCAGATTACGCTTTAATTGTAGTGCTACATAAGACACAACTTATGGGCCAGCTTTAATGAATAGGAAGATTATAGGTTAAACAAATGCTTTAAAATATATCATATCATGGCTGCATGGACGCATACAAGCTATGTAAAGCGCAATAAAGTGAGGACGCATGAGCTTCTCTTGATGTTTCAGTTCTACATAGATGCTTCAACTGTGCTGCAAAGAAATTTAACCAATATCTGTGTGTGCAACATTGTCCATTTTAAACTATCTATATGTATATATATAATTCCTACTGCGAGTTAAGCTACTTAGCACTCCATAACTCTTCCTTTTATTAAAGGCAATTTTTCAAACAATCAACGTTATTCATTTTCTGTCTCATGACTTCGTGCCCGCAATTCTTGGTTTGGCTCGATCACAATTGTGCAGCCCTTATTTTGGAGGAATCAAAAAACATCAACCAAAATATATTTGGAACTGCTTCTCGGTGATATTGCCTTCCCTCAGCTGCCACAGCTTGAGATGAGTCATATAGCAAGTCTCGCGCATACCCAGGGCCTACCCTTGAAGAAACTGGTCCGGCTGTGAAATGCTCAGTTTTATCTCAAATAAATTTTTTGGTTTGAGTTATCTCACTTCTTGAGTCCCTTCACAATCAAGCAGACCCAATGTTCCCCTTAGTCCTTACTTTTGTTATATTATAAAATAAATTAAAAAATTAATAATGAAAAAAATACTAATAACTGTTGCGCAAAAAACACAGTCCCGCATACGTACTTGAACGCAATATTGCTTTTATTTTGTTTTAGAACCTAAGGCATTAGAAAAGATAGCAGTACAATAAAAACGTTGAAAAAAAACAAAACAAAAATTTGACCTGGCGGGACTCGAACCTGCGCTACTCAGTTGAGCTCGTGTACGTAGACTGGTGGCGTTAGCTTGCTGAGCTAAGCGTGGTGGAGAGTGGCGTATGTTTAAGTCATGCATATAAATTTTCTTTTCACACGCTATGTGTTGGCATATTTATGTACGATATGCGATCGTATCTATTGTTGTGTGCATATGTTTTGTGATTGTATATACGTCACACGCTTTTCGCATGTCTTTCGACTATAGATTGCTGCCCCGCCGCGGATGAAAAGAAGTATTTTTACACCCACACACAAGCTTGAGCAGTTGAAGGTTGTTTCCCGGGGCTCTCTTGCGATTGAGTTGGCCACCACAGGGAATCAGAATGATACGCCATTAATCCCTGCATCTAGCTGTATTCCACTTAGTAGCTCTATCGCTTGATGACAAATCGAGCGCGGGGCGCGACGCTATTGCGCACGACCATGCCTCGCGTAGCGGCGATGTCAGCTGATTGCGCCGGCCGGCTTGCTTCGATTTGCTTCAGAGCAAATAAATGTCATACCTTGAAAGATTGCGTACTGCACTATGTCAAAATGTTACTGCTTTGTAGCCATCCTATGATTCATTGAGAGTTGATAACTCTGATATCACTACTGTAGAGCTTTGCGTCGGCGACACGCACCGAACGTGAAACCGCACTACGTTAGTCGTAGAAGCAGTAGGAGGCTGTCGTCTGCTAGAACAAAAACAAAACAGACCTTTGAAAATATTTATAAGTTGTAACTTGTTTTTTGAATAACCGTTTATCACTTTTAAAGTTATTTTGACAGATAACGTACTTTTTTTCAGTTTATAGCAGCGACAGATGTTTTTTATTTTCCTCACACAGATATCCAAGTCAAATCCATTCACAGCTAAAGCCACATGTTGTTTGTCTTCTTTGTTAACGTAGGCATACCGTTTCGTTGCATCTCTCATGTGTTCGCGCTGCTACACACGAAAGCACGAAATGTTAAATTTACGCAAGGAAGGGCCGTTCCTCGTTCGTAAGATGTGCTAAGATTGCGCCCTATTCCCACGGTTGTTCGAGTGCGGATCAAGTGCGAGTCGTCCAAGGAATCGGCGGTTGGGCGGGCGCTCGAAGGACTCCGAGGTGACGGCTGACGCCTGTGGTTGCTTCCCTCAGGACAGTGTGAAAGAAACTAAAGGTAAGGAGGACACTTTTTTATGTAGACCAAGTATGCCACTCAGTGCAAGTGTGTGTTGCTGCACTCGAACGAGGCGTCGTGAAACGGCAACCTTACGCGCGTTTGCGAGTGCGGTTGCCGATTCGCTTTGACAACGCTAACGCCAGCAGAGCCATGGCGCATCGGCGCGGCTTTACTGGAGCTAATTCGAGACAACTGCGGCAACATGCATGTGTATGGTGATCGATTTTTCATATGTGCAATGTAGTGAGGAAGACGCACATGGCGCTTGCTACGTTGTTGATTAAACGAATCCTGCAGTGCCATTTGATGCAAAGCAGCATTTTGTTTACGTTCGCGGGCGATACAATTTGTAACTTGGCTCGATTCACCTAGCCAACCGCCTAAGTGGGTTGATTAGCATACGTTCACGGTAGAGCGTTATTATGCCCCGAAACAGTGGCGTGTGCTTGTTGAAAGATATAATGTGTGTGCCTAGTGTAGAGAGAGAGAGAGGTGTTCGTGCAATCTGCATATGTACCTGCAAGACGCTTTTGCTTGTAACTAATAATGTACCGGCCAGAACCTACATTGTACGCCTGACTTTGAAGAAAACTTGCATGCACAATGTGAGATTTTGTAATCTGCCAGAGTTGCTTTTTATAAAATAATACACTGCCAGCATGTTCAAAATATGTTTCGCTGCTGTGTGGCAGGGGTGCGGTTATCACGCTGTTGTGTAGTTGCTGATGCAAGCACTTATAGTTTTGATGCGTTAATATTTCTCATCTAACTCATCAGGTGTTTGGCTGTTTCAGCACAAACAAGGTATCTTCCAGCCCGGTGACCATGCAATTTTTTTCTGCACACAGCGCAAACACCGAGATGTACCCACTCGCAGATGGTCGCGTCAAGTGCATATTTACCTTGACTAAAATGTCGAATCAAGTTTTTTCATCGACCGGTCCCTGCCCTGAGTGCTAACGTCTTGGCAAACAAGACACATTGTTATGGACACTGCACACACCACACACAATATTCTCATTTGAACCGATATTCTCAATACCTTTCAATGCACACTACATGCCGCAATCAACAGTGCACATTTTTGAAGACTATGCCGCTGTTCCTCGCACAGGCCATTACGTGTGTTCACTTCTTCAAGATAAACAGACAGCGTGGCAAATATTTTACCACACACTTTACCACACAGCTAGACGTTTGCTGACACATACTACAGCTAATGTCGACATTGTAACGTGAAGTGTAAGCTTTGAAAAATTAATACTTGCCCCAAACACCGCAGGACTGTACCGGGCTGAGCCACCAGCGGGAGTGTTTTTCCAGCCACACCTTTTACATGTGCCAGTGACATCATGCTGTGACGTACCTTGGTAGGGGCCTATTGCTGCATACTTTATGTGAATGAGGGTCCTGTTAGTGAAAGCAGGCATTTTTGATTTCGTAACTTGTTCATTCCCAACTGGACCTTCCTTTGCACGAGTTGTCGGACTGATATTCAGGCGAACTTTTGTGCAATAAATTGTACAGTTGGGAGTCTGTGCTTGCCCCATACTTTGTTACTGGTGTTTCTTGTTGTTACTTTGCACTGCTCATTACTGCTCACCTACAGAAACTAGCCTATCTTGCCACTTTTTTGGACAAGATGCAGCTGGCAAGTGCGATAGTGTTCATAACTCTAAATTCTCAAGCAAAAACTATCAATTCATATTCAGTTAGTTGCATTCATATCAGTACATTATAAGAAATCATTGATTAAACATGAATCCATGTTCCTTCAC
Source organism: Rhipicephalus annulatus (assembly GCA_013436015.1). Lineage (NCBI taxonomy): Eukaryota > Metazoa > Arthropoda > Arachnida > Ixodida > Ixodidae > Rhipicephalus > Rhipicephalus annulatus. The sequence goes on along the minus strand of WOVY01000325.1, from coordinate 1,325 downwards.
ATAATGCTCACAACTGTTATATCAAATTGAATGGTGTTTATAAAAAAGTGGGTTTTAGCTAAACTTCATGCTCTTTTCTCGAACAGCTGACAAATCGCTATTGCATGCTTACTTGCCATGAATTGGACTGTGTTTGAAATACATTGCAATTCTTAGTACACTTCACATTGGGGGAACATTTATTAACCATGGATTGATTAATTAAGAACGGAAAGAAAGAAGCGGCAGGCCGGGATACTTGATATTGGCATCCGTTTTGCTACCCAGCGCATTATCATGCAAACTTCCTATAGAGTGGTTATGCGTCTTGCATGTGTGTCTGTAAACCAAGAACTTTGGGCAGAACTATATTTATCTTACAAATGGTTGCAGGACTGTGGAGGCTGTAGGGCTGCTTAGGAATGGTGGAATCCCTGGGACATGTGTTCAACCTTGCTGCATCAGCTCCTTGGTGTTTTCACGGCATCTTTACAGATGTGTTGGGTGAGTAAAACAAGCAGGTTTCAACACAAGGAAAAGTATAATATGGCAGCACCTCTTGTGCGTGCCTTACATCCCAAGTGTGTCAAATATTTATCTTGCACCTTGTGGCCTGTAATTTTTAAAGAGACACTTCTTTTTGCTTTATATTTGAGTCTTGATGCTTCGACAGCAATGTATTTGTGCTTGACAACAAGTGTTCTTGAACAAATAACTGATCTCAATAATGACAAAACATTCTTCATACTTGGTGCTTAGCATAAGCTAGCACATATCTGTAGCAAATTCAATCATTCATTTTTTGCTGGGATGATAATGGGCAAGTAGCAAAGGCAAGTTCAGATTGGAGTGGTCGGTGACGTCTGTTTAGGCTCTGCCATATTGCTTTGCAGCCAGAGTTACTTGTGGCCACAAATACAATGAAGCCACATGACGTGCATTCTAAATGACATTACCATATCGCATTTCACTGCATCTTAATATGTGCCAAACAAATGCAGATATCATTAGCTTGCCACTATAAAGGCATCCTAAACCAACACAAGGTTGAAATTTAGTCGTGGTGTTGCAAGCTGTGTACGACTCTACAATGGATGCATAGCCGTGATAATTTGTCTATATGTTGTCTCAATAGTAATGTTACACACATTGTACGATACAAAAGAGGTCCTCGCTTATTTCGCTTTTTTTCGCTATGCTTCTTTCTTGTCTCTTCTTGCCATGTGCTCCTCCTCACTGTACAAGGAGCAAGAGCAGCGGGCACACAAACACGTATTTAAAAAAAATGTTGTAAAGTGAGCACTGAGAAGCTGAACACTTTCATAAGGCTCAAAGAGGTAAAGGTA